>BLKR01000340.1:222500-576870 GCA_011170035.1 Teleogryllus occipitalis
GATTGGGAATCATTAACATACACGTTTACCTGCAAATACCAGCATTGATTGAAGTTTTTTCTGGGTATCATGCGGTTGCTCGTGTATAGTTTTATTGTTCAATGACCAGAGAAAAGTTATTCGAAGTGTCGATCTCATTTGTTTACATCCACGCATAAATTCGTATGAAAATAATATAAAATATTAAAATTTTGTTAATGTGTAGCATACTACTTACGTGGTATAGAAAATCTACTGAAATGATGTAGAAAAAACGGCGTTTTTTGTATCCCTGATACCATTCTTGCCGTTAAATGTATGCCGTTATATTACTTCCCGTAAACCGTACAATTTTCTTCTCTTTCTCTCTCTTTCTTTTTCTTTCCCTCTTCCTTTCTCTCTCTCCCTCCCCCCTCTCGTTTCATACCATCTGAAAATAAAATTTCAAACACCCCCCTACACACACACACACACACACACACACACACACACACACACACACAAAACTACGCAACAGTACCAACTAATACTAGCCAAGTTCATGCTACCTATCAATCGAACATATTTATGCCGAAAGTGTATTGACTCTTAATACCTGAGGATGATTCAGCCTTTAATGTTATGTAAACCCTTGAAAGGCGGAAATGCCGAAGAAGAAATAAAATTTAAAAAAGAGAAAAAGAAATGAGTTCTCTAACAATGGAAACCTTGTGGGGCTGCAGCAGCACATAATTTCATTATTTGTAGCGTTTGCAATTTAGAGGTAATTAAAAGAAAATCTGTCATGTGCTTTGTGCGTACTTTGCTCTATCTGTGCGAGAACTTCGGAGCCATTTTTGAGAAAATTTTGGAAATTTCTATTGGACTACATGTAAAGTGTTCTCCAAAACCATAATATCCCTTTGAAATTCAGCAACTCGACACGGACAGATAGATCAGGGAATACCAATTTTGATGAAAATTGTGCCTACGGTTATACTTGGGTTTTTCTAATATGGCATCTGTGGGTAGAATCTCCAAAATGGAATATGGCACGACTTTTTGCGTCTTTCTTGGTCCTGCCGCAAGGTGTCGCATTATCGCGACTGTATCAAGTAGTGCTGCAGATCAAGCGTCTCTAGCGGCAGGACCGAGAAAGACGCAAAAAGTCGTGCCGAATTCCATCTTGGAGATTCTACCCACAGATGCCACGTTAGAAAAACCCAAGTGTAGCCGTTAGTGTTGCTCAGGAATGGACAGACTTTTTGCCGTAAAACAAAATTTTCACCAAGGATCCGCAAAACCAGGCTTCTGACAATACAACGTAGTAGGTGAAGTTATTTACTACGTACAGGAACCAGAATTATCCATTTGTTCTGTATCAGGGACCCACAATACGAGTTTTTGTCAAAATCTATTTTGCAGCATTACAACACTTTTTCTGTACTACAGAAATAGTATTACACCAAGCATAACTTTCTCTACAGTATGTAAGTAGTCTTCATTTCGGTCAAATTCTTACTATTCCAATAATTTTAAGATTCCCTCACTTTATTCTGATTTTCATGTTTCCCACGCTGGATACTTTCTCTGTGCTAAGTTTACAAGAAAGTGGGAAACCGTCGGAGACATATACCCGATGACCCGTTGTACCGAATTTAGGGAAACTGGTGATCCAAGCGCAGTAATCGTAAACGATGTGTTGGGGAAGCTGGAACCGGATATAAGCCTCAACCGTATATGGGAGAGTATTATGTTCCAAGAATGGCGTGGGTTGAAGAAATGTAATCTCTCTTGCCACTTTGGTATGCTCCAGATCCTCTCACCACTCACTGTGCTACCTGTGAAATTATGATTGCGGTTTTGGAATCATTATACAAAGAGCAATGATCAGCACATGCCGAGAAGATATGGAGAAGGAAAAGGAATGACTTAGATGACGCGTGTGTACTTTGTACTGCCCTGGCGATAATCACCGAGGACATCGAGAATATGTGTACAGGACTCGGTATGCAATCCTGTTGCGTTCGTGTGTTGATAGTATGATAGTTGCCTTTCAAATTTCTCATCGGATCCTCGGGGATTCAATTCTCGTGCAACGCCTTTTGCAAAGTGTGTGCGTGTTTCGTAAGAGATCTCGTAGTTTTCCCGTTAATGCAAGGTTTTATTGCTCTCGATTTGTGTTTGCTCTCGACCATTAAAGCGCTACTTCATAAAATAATTAAATCTATACAATATTTCGCCGCTCAGGTGAAGGTAAAGATTCTTCCATCTCAGCATTTCGGAATCGTTTCGATTGCATCTACTACAACTGTACTATTAGAGAAATATTCGAACCCGAATTCCTATCACAAAATTACGTCACAAGAGGGCGTATTTTGAATGAATAGTCCTGTAAACAGTACTTCACGTTTGGTTAAAATATGAGAGAGAAGCTTTGGCGAATGTTGCCTGGAACATTGCCTGGAAGCTGAATAGAAAGATTGGAAGTGTATTAGGGAGGATCACTCAGTATTGAAGATATAGACCATTCTTCCGAAATCTGTTCTTCAAAGACAGATCTTGAAATAAGATAAGCGCTTCGAAATCTCATTATCATTCGTAGCGCATTATGCGCGAAAAAAACATTAATTTAAAGATAATAAACACAATGTTGATAGAGATGTTTTTCTGTGAAAAGTTCATTTTTTGAAAAAATAATTTTCTCAAAAATCCTTTTAATTTATTATTATTATTATTATTATTATTATTATTATTATTATTATTATTATTACGGATAGAACAAAGACGCTTAAAATAATGGTGTGGGTCTTATTTTCGTTGAACTCTGAATTTTCAAAAGTTGCAAGAGTTAATGCGTTTAAAAATAATGCGAGACATCCTTTGTAGCACATCTAATTCTTTGTTTCGCATAAACATTTTGATTATTATTGTTATTTTATTATCCATCCGAACCCTCTCAGTAACTTTCTAATATTTTTTAAAAAATGGAATAATAAATAACATAGCAGAAGACAATATAAAGCGTAACTTTTGTGAGTGTTCCCATCCGAAGGAATAAGCTATGTTCGCGAGATTCGGAACGCACTGACTAATTCGAAGTGGAGCGGATTAAAAACCCTTCTAGCTGCCCGCTACTTCCTCATTGACAATAGTAGGCAAGTTTTCCCGGTATTCCTTCGACCTTCGCCGCGCCTGTTGAGTTGGTTACTTCTGCTCGTCTCTTCCGGGTATGTTTCAGGACGTGACGAAACTCCCACTGGGCTCGACTAATCGGGGAAAACGAGGTGATTTGCCACGAAATTGTCTTATTGAATAGGTTTAAGTTATCTCTTGAAATAATTTCACTTAATTTTGTAAGCTGTAAAAAGATGTTTTCTAAGAGAAACGGTAAATGTTGGGAGTAGCTAATCGCTTCTAGTTTCTTCTTAAATCTTCACGTTTGTCGTAATTATTTAGATGAGACCACCATGTATTCCGTAATGACAAAGATTTTCAAAAATAAAGTAAAAGAAAGCTGGATCAAGACTGTCAAATGAAAATAAGCTTTAAATTAAAAATAATACTTTCTAATTACAAGGAACTTATGGGACTAATTAAATATCTGAATATATCATCACTAGGGAGATGATTTTTTTGTCCTAAAAAATCGTTAAAAATGATTTTAAAAGTATGCATTTATTAACCAAAAATTCTGAAGTATGCACTCAATATGCACTTAATATGCGTTGCAATTAAAATTAACAATATTTCATTTCCTGTAAACACCTTTCTTGATAAAATTCAGAAGCATGCGGAATAAAAAGATCTGTTTTTGTACAAATGTCATTTATCGTAGCTTACTACTTGGGAGAAATAATTGAAGTAAACACCTTAGTGAAGTACTGATGTTATTAGTATGTACTTAGTATGTCCTGATTCATATGTTTTGCCTGGTTTAAAAAATATGTCAATAAATAACCCACATTTTCACAAGAATTTTATCACCTATATCAAATAAACACAAACTGTGACAAGCTCTTTCTAATCAATGATCGCTCACAAAAATAAATTTTATGAAAACATGAACGTCTTAAAGATAAGCCTATATTTTGACAAAATATGGAAAATATGCTCCTGTAATTACTCGAATATGCGCTAATCTGAAAAATCGGCCAAATAAGCACAAATATACCTTAACATATTAATCTATGTAGCATCCAATTCCAACGAAATGTCAAGAAATTTCACTTAGCTATGCCCGGAAGCAACTGACAGAAATACGCAAAATCATAGCAATTTGCTCCCTAATCATATTACTGAGCATTAGACTCTGTACAGTAACTCATGAACATGTAATTAGCAAATTAAATCCTAATGTATGTGTATTGTGTAATTTCCCATACAGCATTTGTCACATCACTGAAAGGTTCAAATACCGAAAAGGGAAGAAGAGAAATGGATAACTGAAGATTTAAAAAGAGACTTGAACCCACCCAAAATACTTAAAAATATTGTGTTGTAATATAACTAGGTTGATATGACTTTAAATAAAAAATAAAAATTATTGAAATGAATCGTTATTTTATTGACATTGATTTGAGAAACCGTGTAACATTGTATTATATTTGAATTCTGGCAACAACCCATTAGAGCAAGTAATTTTCTACTTACTGCCAAATTCCATTGTTTCGGAAGCTAGTTTTCCTATCGAAAACTGTATCTGTACACTGTAAACTTTTCTATACTATGTTGTAGTTTGCGAGAAAATAAAAATGACTACGATCACATAGACTGGTACTCCATAGATGACAATGCCTACCATGTTTTTATTTATTTGTTGTATGTACAAAAACTCTCTTCCTACATAAATAAGTTACAGCGTTACTGGCCCCTACTCTTTGAAAAATAATGAAACGATGTTTCTTTTTGCATCTATGACATGTAGTAGTGCGGGTATGCCTATCAGGCAGTGCTCGCGCACGGCGAACAATGACCTTCAGTTATGACATGGCAAATCTATTGTTTTCTGGGCAGCGTATACTTATCTCTCTACTTATCTGCAAAACTTCGATATTGTGCACTCGCAAGGAGGCCATTTACTCATATTTTATTAGTCAGAAAGTTAAACTATCAAGAACGTCTGGGCGTTTTACAAGAGAACTTATTATTATTATTATACTCTATTAATCATTTTACTTTATCTCATACTGCGTACGTAATACAGAGAAAGTATTGTACAGCTGCAGAAAAAGGAAACACACACACACACACACACACAAACCATTTTTCGACAAAACACTAGTTTTATGGGACCCTTACACTGAAAATGAGGATTACCCTTGTTTGTAAGTAACTATCTCTAAAACGTTGTGTAGTCAGAAACCACACTTTGTTCGTTCTTAATGCCGAAAAATCGGTTTACGGCAAACCGTTGAACCGCTCGTAAACAAGCTACCTGGCCAACAGTTAAATCATAGAAAGGATTTTCATCAGAATTAATATTTCCAGAGTGGCTGATGTCGCGGCCCTGTGAATTTGAAGTAGATAATGAAGAAATGAAGAATTGAGTCTAGTACATTTATAAAGATGGCAAAGGTCCTATTCTAACGGTTTAATCTGAATTTTCCAAAATTGCAAAAGTGTAGAATTCTTTAGACTCTCTGGTACAACTACAGTATTGAAATGAGAGATTTTTACTTAATGTAAAATTTGATGCACTAAGGTATCGCCACATACCTTAGTGTATCAAAAGTCTGTTACACGATTTTTGAAAGCGTCAACATGAACGCAACTCTGCGCACCGAGCTGAATCAGGGACTCCTATTCAAAATTGCAGTTATGTTGGTAGCAGCCAGATCGTTGGCAAACAAGGGTTGGGGACAGCTTTTCCAGCATCTGTTATGATTGTGGTGAATACGCAATCTAAGTTTTCTTTTGCTACAAGCTGCAGCTCGTGTTACGAACATAATTTTTGTTGCTAGCATTCTCAGCAGCAAGTTGTAGCTGCGGAGATTTTCTTGGCGCACCTGTCCTGTGTAATTTAGAAGTCTGTATCCCTGTGTCTTTGCGTGGAGGGGGGGGGAAGAACTCGATAAAACATTGTATTACAGAAGAGGTTTCTCAGATTTCGTTCGAGTTATTTGTTTGGAAACATATTTGACACTTCGAAAGCATCCTCTCCCAGGTAGCGAAGTTTATCTGAGGGGTCGATGGTCGATGAATGAGAATTGTCAATATTCTTGATCTTGCGTTACGCAGCGCCGTCGCCCCACAGGCGACGAGCCTTTTTTAGCACCCCCACTCCACCTCGTTCCCTCCGTTAAACGGCGCGAAATCCCATGACGTCACCGAGTCAGAGACCTCGAAACTCACTACATTGCTGCTCCCGCATGTATTCATTTTTGTGCCGAGAAACAAGCTACTGGACGTGTTAAGTTAGTTGAGCTTACCGATCAATTAACCTCCGCGTTAACAGGAAAACTTATAAACAACAAATCATATTTTAAAATCATTTTAATGAAACTTTAGTGAATATTGTAGCCCTTTTTCGAATTGGTCATAGTTTACGCGTGGATTGAAAAACCGAATCGTAAAGACCTCAGGGTTCATTTCTGTGTTTGCGCGTTTCCCAAAGATGCCCGTTGACGCCCTCTGTTGTTCGTCCAATTTTCTCTCGTCTCGGTACTTGACCACACTCGGAACTGGATTTCACCCGCCTACTTTCAGGGTATTTCCGAACATACAACCCGAAGGAAATTGGGAGGCGACGGGGTTTCATTTGTGACAGTTTTATCCAACATGTGATGGCCATGTACTTTCGTTTTGCAAGACAGGTAGAATGGAAGGAGCATGTCACAAATTCCGAGCGTGTGGGGTTAAACATGTAGGTGTCCTTTTAGTACGGGGGGGGGGATTCAAGATCCAAGAAACGAAAGCTAAAGGTTTGTTCACCGGTATGATGTGCAAATCTTATTTAGCGAAAGAAAACATTACATGAGAACGTTGTCCTTGTAACTTCTGCTCATGTTCATTTCGGAGTGTCTCGCAAGACCCACAAAAAAATCTCTTCTCCCAGCAAGTACCTGCGCCATAGAGTAAAGAATTATACCTCTGTAGTCTATGCCTGCACTCTTAATCTTCAATATTTTTTTGAATGTACATCAACCTACTCCATGCGTATCTAATCCAGATTCCCCGAAGACCTCTGCCGTGGACCTTAAATTACAAAATCACCTTTTTCCACAACCTCCCTCTCTCCACCGATAAACCGAAAATCTAAAAGACAAGGATAGTGAAGGATTATACTGATAGTGAATCTAGACATAGATCGAACTGGAATTATATCATCATCCCTTCAACATATTTGAGGAACTGCGAATGTGTGTGTGTGTGTGTGTGTATCTATCACTCACGGTTCCTGTCCACCAACCGAGACAAATGAGGTATAATTTTACTTGTCTCTGTCTCCTGGTGGGGAACAGGTAAATTGTTTTCGGATCCGGCCAGAAGATTCAAAGAAATTTCCATAAACGTGTTTTGACGCAGCGATCGTAGTGAGTAGGCCGGGAATTAAACCAACGCCACCTAAATAGATCTGTGTAGGTGGCATTGATTAAAGCCCAAAACCTCGGCCTCCTTTAGTACAGACCGGAGTGTGAAGATTTGACGATGCTGTCGTTCAGTCCGATGCGTATATGATGAGCCTAGTACTGACACCGACAGCAGTGGAAGTCGTCTTCTTCTTCTTCTTCTTCTTCTTCTTCTTCCTCCCCTGATGCTTCTCAGCGTCGGGTTAGCCATTTGACGTACTCCTTTTTGTCTTGTACCTTGCGCTTCACCTCTCCTAGCGTAGCTCCGCTCCTTTGGCATATAACCTGTATATAGGCGTCCCATGTTCCTCTTGGCCTTCCGGGTGGTCTCTTTCCCTCTGGCATGGCTTCGATAATTTGTTTCGGTTTTCTATCCTCTGCCATTCTAGCAACATGTCCGTACCACTTCAGAACCTTCTTTACTATTTCTTTGAGTAGCGGGGTAACTTTTAGTTCCTCTCTGATTGTATTCTCCTTATTCGATCTCTTTTTGTTTTCCCTTCTACCCTGCGTAGGAATTTCATTTCCATAGCTGTGACTCTCCTTTCGGTTTTCGTATTATGTGGCATACTTTCAGTTCCATATATAAATGTTGGTATATATACGGACTTATAAATTTGGAGTTTGTTTTAGTGCCTACATTCATTCTTAACAAGTTCTTGTTTATTTGATAATACACAGTGTTTGCTTTCTTCACTGAATTCTTCAGTTCTTCATATTTTCCGTTTTCCGAAATTATTGTTCCTATATACTCATAGCTTGTTACTTGCTCCATGCTTTCCTCTTTCCACTTGTTCATTTCCTCCTTCTCTTTGCCTCCGGGAGCGGTAGCTCAGTGCATCAACTGATGTCACTGCAGCGCCTCTGACCGGGAGGTCCGAGGTTCGAGTTTTGACGGCGGCAGTATTTTCGACACTAGATTTTCAGCTACGTCGAATTCAGTCGCTGTCTGGAGGAGAATTCTAGCGGCCGGCTGCTCTGATCGGTAGTTTTCCGTGGTTTCTCCGATCAACACCAGGAGAATGCCGGATCAGTACCGTACCAAACGGGCCACGGACCGCGCGCGATCTGTCCATCCCCTTCCTTGTTCTATCCTCTCCCCTTACACACACACTTACACTAACATGCACTACACTACCACATATTCCGGGAGGCCGGTCGTGAGCTTAGAGCTTGTCCCGGCTGGAGCGGTGTCCCGCTGGTGGGAGTGTGCTGGTTAGGGGGAAACCCCACTAGCCGTCGGTAGGTTGGCGCCGGATCTCACCATCCAGCAGGGGAAGATCACCGCCATCTCCCGAGAAAAAACATGCACTACACTAACGGGACTAATGACCAAAGCAGTTGACGCGCCCGGAAACACGAAAAAAAATGTTCTTTGCCTATACACATTACCTTGCTCTTATTGATGCTTATCTTCATACCCCTATCCTCCAGTGCATATCGCCACTCAATTATCATCTCTTGCAGCTCTCTTGAGTTTTTGGCGAGCAATAAAATGTCTTCCGCGTACACCAATGCTTGTATCCATACTGAATTCATTTTCCAATTTTACATTTTTCAGTACGCCTTTTGGTTTAATAACCTGATCCATAAAGATTATAAGTAGTAGAGGGCTCTATGAATCTCCCTGTTTAACTCCTTTGCCCCTTCTAAATTTCCCACTAAGTTGTCCATACCGCCTTACAGTAACATACACATTTTTATAAATGCTTTTAATTACCCTCATCATTTTGCTTGAAACCTTTGCTTTATCCAGTGCATCCCATAGTTCTTTCCTGGGTACTGTATCAAATGCTGGCTTTAAATCTATGAGGGCAGTGCATATTGTTTTCCCCCTACCCAGTGTTTTTTCAATTATGCTTCTTAGAGTGTAAATATGGTCTTGTGTTTGTCTGTATAGTCTAAAGGCCCCTTGCTCCTCTTCCAAATCATCCTTGACCCAAATCGGGTATTCCCAGTACATGAGGACATTACTGGTGTTTTAAGTGGTGTTTACTCGTGGGCATAAGTAAACCCCCGCCAGGCCCAAGTCAGCCATCTGACCCCCGCAGTGGAAATTATTCAAGTAAATAGTGTTTGTTCAGTGTTTGGAGCTTGTGATCATAGAGCAATTATAGTTTTCTTTGCAACATTTCGAATTCGCTGTTGTGTTGTTAATTGGAATCTTTTTAAACTTGGATTTGCACGTGGTGTTGCAGTTTCATGAAGTCGCGAACTCGGTTTTGTTTTATAATTACAGTTTTAATGCCGATTCCTAGCTTGGATTGGAAGAAACGTGTCCTCGACGCGTATTATAAATACTAGTTGTTAAGTACTAGCTGAAGATTTTGACATACTGTCGAATTTATATTTTTATGTCATTTGTAAATAATATATGCATATTGACTTCATAACCTTTGTGTTTACACTTAAATGAGAATTGTTTCATCGCAGATGCCCAGTAAATGACAATCTTGGACAGTAATTTTTGGGATATGGAAATTGAGAAGTCTGCCCGTATACACATATATCTTTAGTTACGCAGTATTCTCTTTAAAATCTAAAATCGCATGTTCTGTGTGTGCTTCTAACTTGGCATCAGATGATTCTACACATTCCAAAGAACCTTACGTAAGTGATATTAATGGTGATGGTAGATTTGTATTGATATCGGAAGTCACGTTTTCTGTGCTTGTTCTGAATCAGTGTTATGAATATTCTGTGCTAGTTCTGAATCAGTTAATTCTTTGTTAAAGATGTGTGCGCCTGCCATTATACACCCGTTAACTCACAAATTTAATGCATCCTTATGCACCGGAACGTTTCCAGATATTTTCAAAACAGCAAAGATTAAGCCTCTCTTGAAAAGAGGCAGCAAAAATGAAATTCAAAATTATCGGCCAATTTCTCTTCTGTCAGTTTTTTCAAAAATATTAGTGAGACTTTTTTACGTACGAATGGAAACCTTCCTCTGTAAACATGACGTGTTTTCAGATTTGCCAACATGGATTTAGAAAATCAAAATCTACGGAAACAGCCATATTTTCTTTTCTTAAAGGTGTCGCCTCAACATTGGACCAAAACGAAGCACCTATTGGATTAGTTTTAGATCACTCAAAAGCTTTTGACGTCATTGATCATGACATTTTACTTTCAAAATTACCTTCATATGGAATCCGTGGTATTGCTCTAGATTGCTTATGTTCGTACCTTAAACAACGATCTCAGAGAGTGGAAATACCTTAATGGAATGATGGAACATTATGTACACACCTTTCCGACTATTTGCCAAATGCATGTGGATTTCCTTACGGATCAATTTTAGGCCCTATTTTCTTCTTACTATTCGTAAACGTTATGCCCTCGACGACTCGAAACGGAAAAACAGTTCTCTTTGCGGATGATACGAACATTCTTTGGAATAAAGAAATCGTAAATAGTACAATATCAGATGTGTCAAATTGGTTTCGAAATAAATTAATAGTAAATGAAAAGAAAACGGTTTTAATGTAGTTTTCCATTTCAAATAAACAATTCTGTACTCCATTGAAAATGAACTGTGTACCATTGACTGATGTTAAGGAAACATAATTTGTAGTTCTTTCAATTCAGTCAAACCTCAAATGGAAGTCCATTTAAATTAATTGAACACAAAATCAAGTTCATTATCATGCGCGATGAGAATTTTTTCAAAGTCAGTCAGCCTTCGTACTGCTTGTGTATATTTCGCGAATGTTCATTCCCGCCTGAGATATGGCATAATATTATGGGGAAATATATCTTATTGCTCGCAGACTTTTAGATTACAAAAAAGAACTGTACGAATAACAATCAAATCCCACCCACGTGATTCTTGTAAGCCTCTCTTTATTAATCTAGGAATTTTACCATTGCCTTGCTGTTGATTTACGAATCAGTGGTTTTTGTCTTGCTTAAATGACTAGCTTAAGGGCGGGAATATATTTTCAGAAAACGACGATGTCTATTACTATAACACTGGACGTAGTAATCATATTCATCAGGTGACAGTATTACAAAATAATCGCATACAATACATGTACATTATTTTACAACACTTTGCCAGATGACATTAAACGATTAAATTCGATAGGAAAAATTTAATTCCCAAGTAAAATCGTTTCTGCTGCATAACTGTTTCTATACAATTAGAGACTATATTGAGCATCACAAGGAAAGTAACATTAATTTTAACAGTGATATTTAATGCATTATTTATCATTTAGACTGTATAAATATAAACAACCTGTAACAAGTATTGTACTACAGCCTCCGGGTCAATGACCCCCATCTCGATCAGGTTTTTCGTCCAGTTTCCCTGATCCATTGAGCAAATGCTGAGATGGCCCCTTGTTTTGCTTCTGGACATAAATGTAACTTCATTATTTGTACACGTCTAGAATTCATATAGTTATTCGAATTATCGTTACCATTTTGTCGCGGCAGGAAGTATTATTCCTTGATGAAGGATGTGATGGATAAGAGCCCAAAATTTATTGCTGATTTATCCTGGAAAATAGATTTCATTACATCGGAGCGTGGTTTTTTGTTGTTGTTTTTTTCTTTATTCAAAATTCAAGTAGTATATGGCTTAGTCTAGGGATCACATAATTTTGAAAACGTGCAGAGAATTCACTTCTCCTCTTAGCACGTCATATAGTTTTTAACTGTTTTTGACGTAAATAAATAAATGTCAGAGAAATATGAAGATATTTTGCGTAATGCTAATCAAAAAGAAGTTTGTGTTTGTCAAGCATGGAGAGTTTGCTCTGAGATACACAGCTTCGAAACTTTGTGATATTGGTTTGAATAGTAAGGGAAATACAATTGTGTGTGACACTCTAAATTCTATATTCTATAATGTGCCTCTGCATCCTGATAGAAAAAGGAATGTGGTGTATGTTGAAAAGTGTGAACAAAAAAAAAAAAAAACAAAAAAAAAACAAAAAAACAAAAAAAAAAAAAACACCTAATTGAGACAATAAAGCAAATCATTAAAATGTCCTTTATCTTTTTTTGCATTATCTGTAAAAGGTTTGTACATAAATTTGGAGGTTTGCACAGAAGATGGCAATTTTTAAAAGAATTATAAAAGAAATTGAATTACAACTATATATAACAACCTATGTTTCGTTGAAGTTTTTCTGAAAAAATTGATTTGTTTTATAATTATTTTCTAAATTTGTTTATAAATTTCACTCTTATTCAGCAATATTGTAAGCCATAGGCTTCAAAAACATTGTTAAAATTCATATTTAACACTACTGATTTCACAAAGATATATTATCAGACTGTATTTCCATATTTTTATGTTCTCATTTGGTTCGTAAATGTTTTTTGTTAGAATACAAGAACGAACTTTGAATTGTATTAGATAAAAACTGAATATATGATATTTTATTATGCTGGTGACGAGCAGATTTGCGTTTTCACGAAGTATGTATTATCAGCTTCTAGGACTCCATCGGACTGAAGCGTGTGGCGTTTTCGGAGTTGCCGGTTTGTACATTCAGGCCTGAACTGAAGGTGGCCGTGGCAAAACCCAGTGGCATAATCGCTCCACGACGTCATAATGTTCTTTCAGGAGGAAGGCAACACTGATTATTGCCTTCTTTAAGTGAACAAGTGAATCGCGCGGCAGTTTTCATTTTTTCATCCCTATTATCGAATTTTCAAAAATAAATTTGCTAAAACCTACGAACAATATTGCCTTGCAACTTATTAAATTTAAAGGACTTCAAGTGAATACGGAGAAAACAAAACTGGGAGTGATGCTAGATGAACCTTCTTACTTTTGTCTGCTCACATTTACGTTCTTAAATGTGCAAATATCGCTTTTCAAATGAATGGGACGAACACTTTTTCTTATTAAACACCATTTTCACAAACATACAAGACGGTCACCATTTAATGTTACATAGATTACATATATTACATAGAAACTATTAATTGAGCGATTGCAGAATCACAAGTGTAACGCAAATTAGATTGAGTGTGCGGAGTTTTAATCTCTTCAAAAATTAGGGGACAAAAATATGAATGTGTTGAGCCATTCCGGGCAAGAATCAAATTTAGTTGTAGAAGATATTGCGACAGAATTTTCGGAACTAATTGAGAATGATCTTATATTAGGATTAGAAAATACAGTAGAACAGCTTACAGGTGATCTTTTATGTGCACATTAGCAAAGCAAAATTTAAAAAAGTAGCTGAAAGAAATTCTAACTATTGTGTCATCCATATCTGCAAATATATTTTACGTCGTTTATAATTTTTAAATTGCAATATTACCCTTCATAGCCCGTATGGAGGTAAGATACAAGACCATTGGATGTTGGGAATTTCGAACGGGAGTATAACATTAACAGCTACTACGATTTGGTAAATCCAATGCAGATACTGTAAGAACATATTTGAACAAAGTTAGTCATGAAACTCATGAAAATAATTTTATGCAATTAGTTTATAACGTGAAGCTTTAATGCATGAGTACATGTTTTGAGTTTAACAAAACAAGATATGAAATGCCTGAGAGTACGCACAGAAACACGGAGAGGAAAATACTACACCTCAGACTGAAGGATAAAGTAAAGAATGAAGAAATTGGTAAAGAGAGCGGTTTAAAGGATTTAGCAGCAAGGGCCAACAACTAACATGGAAATGGGGTAATGTGTGATGACGCAATCTTTTCTGCCGTAAAAGGCCCTTTTATGAACGATTTCTTGCAACAGATAAAGTCGATTATAATGCTGGTTTACAAAAAGCACTATTAAAACAGTTAACAGCGTCAACGACGCCACATTCTATTATTATTATTATTATTATTATTATTATTATTATTATTATTATTAGCTTATTGGCCATTACTGACCACGCTACACGTTCCCTTCCGACGCCCAATCAAATTCCACTCTGGGGAGAGACGTGTGTTATTATGGGGATCAGCTTTCCGGCTGTATCCCTTCGTACGACAAGGTTGTTAAGTCTTGAATTATGGATAATAGGAAAATGGTAAGAGGTGTTCGTGACCTTTTTGAACCATCCCCGCATTCGCCTGTATGACCGAAGGAAATCACGAAAACCCGGTCGGGATGACCGGTCCGGGGATTAAACCCGGGCCTCCCGACTGCGAAGTCAGCGCGCTTCGCTCTGAGCCACTTCGCTCGGACATTATTATTATTATTATTATTATTATTATTATTATTATTATTATTATTATTATTATTATTATTATTATTCAATGTGGAAAAAAGGAATGTTTTGGCTTTCATCCTATTGTTGGTAGATATACAGTCTGTGAATCAAATGTATTGACGCATTATTATACCACGTTCAACTTGTCGTGCTGTCATCTTATGCCACATGACATCAACTTGCCATGAAATGTCTCTGAAAGGAAAACTACAAGTTGAGCATTAACGGTTTGTTGTACGGAAGAGGAGAGCAATAAATTGCGAATAGGCTGAATACGTTTTATTAACGTAAATATATTAGAAATATTTTTGACTCTGCTTTTTTCCGAAGTGAGTTTTGAGTGATCCAGTGAGGTATTCGGCGAGAAGTAGCGAAAAACTCGTATTTTCATGAAATAGTTTGCAAAAATCGATCTGTTCCAGAAAGAAACAAAAAAAAAATACTGTTTTTAACCGAAAGTAATTTTCGTTCGTACTTAAGGGGTTTCTATTAAATGATTCGTTTCTCAAAAAATGTTTCTCTCGTATAGCCAGAATTTGCTTATTTTGCTTCTCGATCGTTCCTAAAATTGTATTTCTCTTGAGATGTTGAAAACAATTTTATATCCAGAAAATTACGAGTCATAATCATCGAGACGTGTGGTCGAATCAAATTCTCTTCATGAACCTCCAAGCATACAACGGATAAAGTTAATAATTATGTAATTTGTCTAGATAATTATATTTCTACTTCAACGACTGTTGGTGAGACGGGAGAAGCGATTCCAGCAAGTGGACATCGCCTTTCATACCATGAGTAATAATTACAGTCCTAATATCACCCTCAGAGAACCGTGTCAGCAAACACGCAATTATTCGGCAGCTTGTGGGCACGCTAAACTCTAATTAGAATTCATTGACAAGCCGGTCATCCCTTCCTGAGGCGTAGTCATATTAGTTGTTGCAAACAACTACTCGTATTCATTCGGTGATATAATACGAATAACCTTTTCAATGATCACCAACCTTCAGTGTTGGGAAATATTAATTGAAGCGTATCTAGCAAATCTATTGCATATGCGGTTACCAATTTTATAAACTTTGAATATAAAAAATCAGAATACTATGAATACCGTAATAGAATCCAATTAGTTTGCGAAGATTTATGACAACATACTAAATATTTTTCGGGAATAACACATCCCCTCCCTTTTACTTTCTCGCACGAAACGGAAGAAGAGAAAGTATTGGAATCGTGCACGGGAAAACGGCGAATTTTCGACACAAAAACTCGTATTGCCTGGCCCTAGTAACGAAAAAGTAGATAAATCCACTTGCTAATATAGAACAAAAAATCCACTAACACATGATGTAGCCAGAATCAATGCTTTGTGCGTACTGAAAAATCAGTTGGCAAAACGTTTCTGTCCGTCCGTCTGTGCACAACGCTAGCGCGTAAACCGTTCAGCCATTTTTTTTTCCAAAATTGACATTCCCTAATCGTTCTGGCTGATGTTGCGGCTCCTGGAATTTGAAACCTATATTTTAATTTTGAGGGGATTACACGAAGTCCCTGTATCATTTTCAAAAAAATGGCTATAAATTTTTTGATTAAATTGTGCTGTTGAATAGTGCGAAGGACGTTGTCAAAAGATAATGGTGCAGGCATTTTCGTTCAAATCTCTTGATTTTTCGGAAATTGCAAAATTTCAAAAATTTTTCGGCGTCTTCGTACAACTAATTGAAGGTAGAGATTTTTTTCTTAAATGAAATGAGTTATTAAAAACAAATCTTGATATAAGGGAATGTTCAACTTTTTGAAAATATGAGTAATTTTCGTGTAATTTTGTGCGAAATAGAGGCAATTTTTATTAACTTTTTCTCAAAAACCGCTCCTTTTTTTTACATTTTCGCCACATATATAATAAGGAACGGTAAAAAAGTAGGTGTTAATCCCATTTTCGGGTACTGCTCGATTTTGAAAATTGCAAAAAAAAATCAAAAATACAAAATTGAAGATGAAGATTTTTGTTTCAGACAGTCTTGTAAAAAGTCAGTTCTTTATATAAAGCCATTTACACTATTTTGTAAAAGTTGGTAGTTTTCGCGTAATTTCTATTTGAAATTTATGAAACATACTTAAGTGTCCCGCCAACTATGGGCCTTAAGAAAAATTTTCGTCGGGCAGGCATGGATGAAAAGAATACGCAAAATAATTTAACGTTATTTTAATATTTTACTATTAAGAATCGCAATATTCATGTGATTTTACTCTATTCTGAAATTTGTATTCATATTGTATTGATGTTCTTTCAACCAGTTCGCAAACGTTACGAAAGAATTGATTGATTGGTTGTACTACTAGGAAAGCAAATAGTTGAGATGTCAAAAAAATGTACTTTGGGCGACGATAGATGGCAGCTGGCCAGAGAATGGAGCAAAACCTTAAAGCCAGACAACACAAGGAAATTAGAAAACGTTACGTCATATTAAACAGCGCGTATAGCAGTATCTATTAGAAAATTTAGAGCCATTTTTGAGAAAATGTTTGGGCGTTTCTGAAAATGCGGAATTTTGAGCTCATTCAGAAAAGGTTGAGTTTTCGAGAAACTTTATTTGACATTATTTAAAGCACATGTACTTAAATATAATAATGAGAAGAAATTGCCTTTAATGTAAATATTACCGACGTGAGAGACAAGTCAAAAAAATGCATTTAAAATTTTTTGGAAAAAAAACAAAGAATAGACAATATGGCGTTTATGTCATGTTATAGGGTTTGTTTGACACTAACAATACTGAAAATTTAAAGAAAAAATTTGGAGCCTTTTTGAGAAAATCTTGTTTTTGTAATTTTTTTAAATTGCACATATTGCATACACTATTGCACAAAAACTACTGACATTTCGAAATAATGTACATGACCTAATGAAAGCACTATTTATGCACAGCAAATTTCATTTGAAGGAAAAATCTGTCTTCAATTTTGTAGATGTAGGAAGACGCCGAAAAAAATTCTAACAATTTACGAAAATTCAGGGTTAACGGTAAAAATCAGACCTATGCCATCTTAATAAATGTATTTTACTCTATTCTTATAAGAAATTTAAAGAAAACATTTGGAGTCGTTTTTGAGAAAATTTTGAAAATGTCCGGGGGGTTTCATGTAAAGTACCCCAAATTTTAAAGAATGTTTCTCAAAATTTCATAGCTTCACCTAGAGCCAGATCGACATACGTTTCTTCAATTTGAAAAAGATCGTACGTATGGTTTAGGCGCTAGTAGTGTTCACAGACGGACGAACGTTTTGCTTCCAATTGTTTTTTGGCATCAAGGACCCACAAAACAGGGATTCTTGCCATATATCTATACCACGTGTTAGAGGATTTTTTTCCTGTTAATTTAGCAACTGGTTTAATGCACTACTTCGCCACCAGCGCCCATCAATGATTTTTTTTCCGTCGAAAATCCGCCGTTTTTTCGCGCAGCATTACATAACTTTCTCTATACTACGTGTATTACTCCGTTTATGAGAAAATAAAAGGGGATTGAAAATCATTTAATAAACAATTATTTGTGACAACCAGCTTAAAACTTTTATCTTATTACAAATTTAATGCATCATGTGCAAGTTTTCATACAAGAAAATGTTTTCTTTGACCACTGTTCCTGAGAGTTGCCTCATTTCGAAATGGTGATTTACGTCATAAGAACGGAAAATGTTACATGACGAGTGAGATGTTTCCAGCTGAGGCTGGAAATCCTAGAGAGTAATGTAACATTCCCGCTTGTGTCGTAATAAGTTTTATTTCATACTAGGTCCATTTCCCTACTTTTAATTTTAATTTCGTATTGCAAATATTGCACGATATACAAGTAGCAATAAAGAGTTGCCCGTGGCGCCAAGGACCCCCTACCATCTTGGTATCCATAAAACAATTGCTTTCAAAATTGTCTTTTTATTTGTAAATTCAGAATTATTTAAGTACACCTCTTTGTTTCTTAACAGGACAAATTTTAAATAAATTATTTTATTTAAAGTCATTCGCATTCATAAGGGATTTTATTAAAAGCTTGTTAGCGGTACGTTTCGAGACGCGGTGTCGCCTCATCTTCAGGTACATCTTGAAATGCAAAAGAAAACTGAAAACAATTCACATCACATTTGAGAATCATAAAAATATTACCTCAAACAGCGCTTATGATCCTCCCATGTAATTAGGACGAGTAGAAATATGCAAATCTTTCCCCTCGCAAATCTTCACTTTTCTTTTGCATTTCAAGATGAACCTGAAGATGAGGCGACACCGCATCTCGAAACGTACCGTTAATAGGTTTTTAATAAAAATAATTTATTCATTTTAAATAAAATAAATTATTTATTTAAAATTTAGTTTGTCTGAAAAGAAAGAGGTGTAATTAAATAATTCTGAATTTACATAAAATAATTGCCCTAAACATTTTAAAAAAAGAAGAAGAGTTTCTTTGGAAACCGATAATATCCGAATCCAATAATTTTTATTTTATTGTATTTTACGTCAAAAAACAGTTAAAACTGTGTATGACGTGCTATGAGGAGAAGTGAATTCTGTGCACGTTTTCAAAATTCTGTGATCCCTACAGTAAGTCATATACCACTTGAATTTTGAAGAAAAAAAATACGCTCCCATGTAATAAAATCTATTTTCAAGGATAAATAAGCAATCAATTTTGGGCTATTATCAATGATGACCTTCGTCTAGGAATAATACTTCCTGCCGCGACAACATGGAAACGATAATTTGAATAACTATATTTCCCACTGAATTCTAAAAGCCGTGCGCAGATAATGATGTTACAATAATGCAATTGAACAATTAACTCAGAAATCAGAAGAAATGTTTGTAATAGTATATAATACATATAATAATAATAATAATAATAATAAATTTTATTTATTTAGACAAAAAACTGTATGTGACGTATGGGGGAGAAAATCATAATAATAATAATTTTGCTACAGACCAAGATGGTGAATCTCGCTTACTAATGGTCAAAATATTAAAATCCAAATTATCGTGTCAATGTAATATGCACCTTTCCAAGTTTTATAAATTGTTCGAGTTTCTTAAGAAAAAGCCGGTTAGAAGTCAGGCAACATAATCGAAAGCACAAGAGGCGAAGTCAATCCCACGGTGTAAGATATATATAACATATCTTACACCGTGGTCAATCCTGAGTGTTCCATTAACCTTGAATTACCCACATTTTCATTCTGTTAAGTAATAACTCGTGCGGTGCACTGAGTGCGCCAACAAACGAAATATTGTTTAACCAGTAACAATGACAATAATTGTAATAAATTAATGTTATTTAAGAAAAATGATAACTTAATGCATAAAATAATGTTTTGTGTTATTTATATGGTTTATGTGAAATTCACAATATGAAATGTATTGTACGCCACCAATAAGCCGATATGGTACATATTGGTGGTGGTGGTGGTGGTGATGATGATGATGATGATGATGATGATGATGATGATGAGAATAATAGTAATACATTTAAAGGAAATGTGTGTTTTATAAACTAATATATATTCTTGATTAAAACATTTTATATTTGTTTTGTAGAACGTGTAATTCATAATGCAGGTCTATTTTATGTGTAATGTTACTGTAAATATGAAGATTTATTATAAAAAAATGTAATAATATTTTACACAATATATTTTATCCATATTTCATGCCATCATACGTAATAACTAATTTCTACAACCTCTACATTGAGAAAAATTCATTCTTGTATATCTTTACATTAATACTATTATTGCGCCGAAAAGGTAATTAGAAAAAAAATAGCTAGCTTACTCCTAGAACTTGCAATGGAGCAGTTGAAACACAAATTCAAATTCTTAAAGATTCTCAGAAGAAAGGTTAGCGGAAGAGAAAATGCAATATAATGCAAGTATTGTCGTCAGGAACCAAAAGAATGAGACTGAGAATAAAGCGATTCGGGAGAAGACAAAGTAAAACTGCGGATAGCTGCCTCTGAAGTATACGGATTTGTTTGTGAAATTGCGTTTATTAAGAACTCGTTAAAAACTTAAAACATAATTCGTGTTGTTTCTTGACCTCGCGGTTTTGTATTCCTAGGATTTCAAGGGCAAGTCATTAAATTACTCGTAAAAGTACAAAGAACTGATGTTTTAACTTGTATCTGACTTGTATCGGAACATATTTGATTTGCAGCGACTGAATTCTTACACTTTTCCAGTGAACACATTAATAGCAAATGTGTGTGTCGACAATTAAATGCAACAATAATACAAAAAAAGAACCTTGTGTTATTTTTTTAAACTCTTCCAGTTGACCTCGAAAGGAAACACGGAAAGCACAATTGCTTTTATTTATTTATTTTATTTTACATAAAAATAACAGTTAAAACTGTGCATGACGTGCTATGGGGAGAAGTGCTTTTACCTCTTAGATACCCATCTTTACTACTCAGATTACTTAATTTCTAAATATTTTCATGAAAAGTAAAGAAATGCTTGTCATTCGTCATGACTCCACTATTGTATCATTCTATGCACGCACGCACGCACACACACGCGCACGCGCACGCGCACGCTCACGCGCGCACGCACGCACGCACACACACACACACACACACACACACACACACACACACACACACACACACACACACAAAGTCTGGACAGTAAATGTAACTTCACTCTGCCATATCTGACTCGTCATACACGATTGAAGTTGTATTTGTGACTCAATAAATATTATTATTATTTTGTGATTGTTCAGCAACAATGCAAGACGTTTTGTGAACACCCCTATAGTCTTTAATTTTTTGCCTTCATTTAAACGTTTCTACAAATTCTAAAAAAAATGTGAGTATATATAAGATACGTTGTACAATTATGCATTAAATATCAATTTTATATCGTGTTATTCTTGACATACAACAATAAAAAAACTTTAAAACGCAGTTACTCGCAAGACAACTTTTTTTTAAATTTACGAAAATCTGCAATAATATTGTATTCAGGATGTTCTAGAAACTATTAAATTGTCTTGACATCTTAAAAGGAACAAAAGTTTTCTCCCTTTCAAAATTCAAAATTTAAGTAGTATATGACTTATTTTAGGGATCACAGAATTTTGAAAATGTGCACACAATTCACCTTTCCCCATAGCACGTCATACGCAGTTTTTAACTGTTTTGTTGACGTAAAATAAATAAATAAATAAATAAATAAATAAATAAATAAATAAAGTTATCATTAAAAATCTCCACCTGAGCGGAAATGGGCAGTATGCAACCCGCCACAACCATTGATTGTTGCAGCGACTCTGCTCGCGCGGCGGCTGATGGACTACTCAGTTATAGGTGCCTTTTGGAGAACACCTTCCATAGGCACTTCAGTTCAATTTGATACAGGTTTTACTGAAAGTTCGTTGTCACTGACTAGATACCGCCCCTTATTGCATATGAGGAGACAATTTAAAGAAACAATTTGGAGCGGTTTTTGAGAAATAAATTGCCCATATTTCGCGCAAAATTACACGAAAACTACTCACATTTTCGAAAAGTTGAACATAAACTTATGTAAGGGTCATACTTAGCAGAACGACGCTGTATTATGAATGTAGTATCGAATGTAATCAGCGTAGAGTTCCTGAGTTGTCGCGAGGATCGCTAGAGTTGTTGAACAACACGTCGTGATTGATGATTGATTTTTTCGTGTTTCCGGGCGCGTCAATAGCTTTGGTCATTGGTCCCGTAAGTGCAGTGCGTGTTTTTTCTCGGGAGATGGCGGTGATCTTCCCCCGCTTGATGGCGAAATCCGGCGCTGACCTACGTCGGCTAGTGGGCTTTCCCCTAACCCAGTGGGACACCGCCCCAGCCGGGACAAGCTATTAAGCTCCCGGCCGGTCTCCCGGAATATGTGGTAGTGTAGTGCATGTTAGTGTAAGTGTGTGTTTAAGGGGAGAGGATAGGACAAGGAAGAGGAAGGAAAGATCGCGCGCGGCCCGTGGCCCGTTTGTTAGGGTACTGCTCCGGCATTCGCCTGGTGTTGATCGGAGAAACCACGGAAAACTACCGATCAGAGCAGCCGGCCGCTAGAATTCTCCTCCAGACAGCGACTGAATTCGACCTAGCTGGAAAGCTAGTGTCGAAAATCCTGCCGCCGTCAGGACTCTAACCTTGGACTTTCCCGGTCAGAGGCGCTGCAGTGACATCAGTTGATGCCCTGAGCTACCGCTCCCGGTAACACGTCGTCATAGGGCATTTAACACGGAGCTGCGCTACTATATAATACATATACTGTAGTCTCCCTTTCCGGCCTCCTTGGTACGTAAACAACCGAGATGCCGACGTAGTATGAAATAAAATTATTAACGAATATTTAATGATACTATAGAATCACTATTCCCGGCGGAACTCGCACATTGTGCTTCGATTATTGTTTACTGACCATGCATTGTACCCATATTCGTCGGAGAGGCGGGCAAACAATCGAAACCTGCAACTTTGTCCAAGCACGTTCAATTTTGTTTTATGAATCAGAGAATGATGACGTAACAGTCCTACCAATCCATAAGTTCCATTTTATTACATCTTTTTAACCAGCACGTTCCTTCCTTCTCTTCTTATTTTGTATAATAATTATAATAATTTCATCAGCACCATTTCTCAACACCCTATATGGGTTACGAGATGTTGTGTCATTATGAAGATGCAACAAAATCAAGAAAACGTTCACAGGATTCGTTTCTCCCTAAAGTACGTTACACTCAGTTTTCAATTATTTTTGGCATTAAATAACTAAACAAATAAAACATCAAGTCTCATAAATGGTTCCATATCCAACAATCAGAAGAATTCAATGGAATTTTAAACTGACAGCTCGACAAACGAAATGTGGGAAATTCAAATATATAATTTCAAAAACTTTGTAAAATTTCACTTAAATACTCATTTTCAAATAATTGTACATGACCATTTTTAGAGAACTGATTTTTTAGAAGAGATTTCATGTAACAAAAACATCTCTATAATCAAGACTGTACTTTTGCAATGCTAATTATTTTGGCTAATGCCAAAAATTCTGCCAGTTGGCAACAGTGAATGTCCCCTTACAGAGAAGAAAAGCGTGATATTCTTCAAAAGATGAGGGGCATTGTTGAGATAGAGTGTCATGACACCAACAACATGCATGTTTGTGGTTTTTCTGATTTCCACATGCACGTGCAAAAAGCCTTTAACTCTGAGTTTCTGTTGTGGGTGTAAGATTACTGAGACAGCAGCACTAATATTTATTTTATACAACACCTAATTTATGCAAGGATAGAAAATTATTTGAAACGATTTTAGCATATAGAGTGATAAAGTGCATAAGAAGCATTACAAGATGATGTGAAACTCATTTTTGTACACAAGTGGACATTATATGATTTGAAATAATGCTCCTCATTTGTTTGAGAGCATTAGATATATCACAAAAATTCTGTTTTTTCTTTACAGAAAGATGATACATCTCTCTTGGCACAATTTTTCTATGCAGACGAAGCTCTGAATCTTGTGGCTGCTGAACTGGACAGCTTTGATGGGAGGAAGGATCCAGAAAGATGTTCAGCTCTAGTCAATCACCTTCGACAGTGCCAAGATAAGGTGATTAAAGTTATTTTTAACCGAGTTGCATCTTATACCCCTGTCCCTCTATATTGTCAAGTGATATGTCAAATATATTTGTATCTTCATTTTAATTGTTACTGAAATGTATTCTTATTGATCTTTCAAAAACAATCCATCTTTCTTACAGAGGTGTTGAAGTGCTCATTATTGCATTAATCTACTTAATATTAGTATAAAATTTAACACATCGACACCCTAACTTCAAAGTACATGTGTCAAAATTGACTACTTCTTTTTACAAAGCAAAAAACAAAATTTTAACAGAATCATAAGTTACATTGATATTGGGTTATAATGTTTCTATTATCAACTGAAGACAAAGCAATTTGCCACCTTTTGGAAACCATAAGATACGATGCAAAACAAAAAACATAACATTTTGACGTACGCATTTTCGCATTTAGGGTGTTGATATGTCGGCATTATGATGCTCTATTTTTAATAAATCAGAGGTGAAAATTGTAGGAACCTTATTCTAATATTTCAATAAAATATAACTAATATTTCAATACCTTTTTACCCCTTTTGTCAATATTGACAGGCTAGGAATTTTGAGTTAGTAGTGTATCATAAGTAATTATTTTATTTAGTATTTGATTATTTATTTTGTGTTACTTTAAATCGTAGCTTGAAGTGAATTTCATATAAATGTGCCAATGATAATTAATTTGTATGATGATCTTGTGTTAATTTTTATGTAATGGAGAATACCTTTAACTATCAGAATGAGATAAGTTTAAATTGTGCATTCATAAATAGTTTCTATCATTAAAACTAGTTATTATGTCTCAAACTTAATTTATAATATCTACGAATTCTAGAATTAACTTCTTTCTTGCTTTCGAACAGGTGCTGTCGATATGTAATCGTATAATGGATGAATCAATTCCTGGAGAGAGAGCTAATAGAGACTTCAGGGTGAAATTCCCTGATGATGTAATGCAAGAAAATCTAGCTGGACAATTATGGTTTGGTGCTGAGGTAATTTTACCTGTTTGCTTCCTGGGGGATAGCTAATATCAAAATGCTTATTGAGCAAGCTTCATCTTGGTGGAATGTTGTTCTGTAATGATTTCAGTTTTCAATTATTTCATTAATCCTGGAATATATATGAATATAAAATAGATGTTTTCTCTTTACTATCTTAATTTTTAAATTTACTCTTCCATGTTTTGAATTCTTCAAAGTAAAAGTAGGCATTAATGTAATAAAATTCTTTATTATTATTATGATTATTATGATTATTAAATTTTATTATATGGTATTTCCAGGATGAATGAAATAATTGAAAACTGAAATCATTACAGTATAGCATCCACCAAGATGAAGTGGTGGTGGGGGTGCATATGTGTGTGTGTGTTTAAATTAAAGTTCTATAATGTGTTGTAGTGTTTGGCTGCTGGATCCAGCATCATGAATCGGGAGAGTGAAAGTGCTGCCATGAGACCTTTGGCAAAAGCCCTTACAAAGGCTTTGGAGAATGTCCGTAATTTATTAAGAGAACAATGTTTACGGGGTTGTACCACTGTTGCTCCCAGTGATCTATTTGCAGAGAGGGTACAGGAAGCTCTGAAAATATTTGATCGTCTGTTTGCCGAGTTCGAACTCAGCTATGTGAGTGCCATGGTTCCAGTGAAGACTCCTCGAGAATATGAGTTGCAACAACTGGTTGTTGTTCTTTTCTCAGAGACTTTGCAAAGGTATACTACATCTTTCGCCTTTTCTGATTTTACAAATTGTAATTATGATTGTGCTAGTATTTACATAATATTTGTGCTATATTTGTTTTGACTTTACAATAATTGTCTTGTCCGAATTTGATCCTTCAATTCTCAAATTTCAGGGCACTAAAAATGAAGCTTTTAACTCAAGATATGGTTGATGACTACGATCCTGCTCTCATGTTCACAATTCCACGTTTAGCTATTGTCAGTGGTCTTCTCATCTTTCCCGATGGACCACTGTGCTTGGATAGACCACCATCTGATATGTCAGAAATGTTCCGACCTTTTCGGGTAATTGTTTTCGAATGACTCCTGCAGTGCAGGCTAGGTCAGCTGGTCAGATGAAATGACTGAATTATTGCAAACATAAATGCAAATGCATTCCCAATCTGAAATGCTAATTGCAAAATTCAAACGGTCTCCTAAAAATCAAATGATGAAACTTTAAAGGGGGTTGATTAAGGTATTCCTTATTTTCAACAACAAAAATGTTGCTAATTTTTTTGGGGCTCACCCCCCAAATATTTTCCATTGGAGTCTAAGTTACTGAAAAGCAAAATTTCATCTCTAGGGCAGTATTAACCCTTGCCAACTTGAGTGATATTTGAATGTTAGTAATTACTGTTTTAAGTCAATAGAAAACTATTGATGTGATTAATATATAATTTTATATTACATTTTAATACATTTTCACTCTTTAAACTGTATTATGGTTTTTACTTTTCTTGTGGGCTATTTCTTTTCAGTGTTTCTTTCTTGCAATCTGGGTACAGTGAACAATGTCCTCGAACACAACACAACACAAATTGCTTTTGCTCCTCATCTACATTCAGTAGTCCATGAAAATCTTGCATTAATTTAACAGCCCTTTCAGCACAGTCATTCACAACTTACAACTTTGAGCTTGTAAACATGAAGAGTTGCTTACAAGTCTAAGGACATTCTTGAATAAATCTAGTGCCCATGTTCAGGCAAAACAGCATATATATTTTGGTTGTCACAAAGTTTCTGTTTTCACTGGAATTAAGGTAAGATTGAATTAGGAGATGCATTGTTTACTAATAAATTAATAATTAGAGCACAGTAATTATGATTACCATATAATTACCACGTACCATATAATTCACATCCAATTCTCCATAGAAGGAATATATGCATCTCTCTTCCATGAGCAGATTCTCTCTGGCTTCATTTGCTACCATTTTGATTTTGATTTGTACGTCCACTTCATCATCAAAGAGTGGTAGGACAGACAATTCTTATAAATATCAGAGCTGCTTTTGAAATTGTGTAATCTAAACTTTTATATAATTTTTGAACTTTTAAAAAGCAGAGGTCTTGAAAAGGAGCTTTTACAGCTGCACCACAGTGAAGTTTGATAGTTACAATGAACAGGGAGACATCTGTCAAGGAATTTGTAATTACTAGACCGCAAATAATTAGGTAAAAACATAATTTTTTTTTCCTGGCTATCTTGTACTAACTTAAGTTTTTAAGTGTACATTTTAGGATTATTTGCTCTAAAATCAATCAATTTTTTTATCACCTAAGAGAGCCTATTTCAACATTAATGCCTATATGTGCCTATTTTACTTTTAAAACGTAAAATGACACTAATTTGCCTAATTTCTTTTGTCTGTGGCTACTTCTCATTTTTTTTCTTCTGAGTCAGCACAACAGACAAGGATGAGATTTATTTTAGGGTTGCATTAACCTGTAAGAGAGAGAAATGAATATACAGGACAAGGATCTTGCGATAAAAGTTTCTAATTCCTGACTTCGTGGAAAAGCCTGCCTCTGGTTCTATGATAAAGCGATTTAATTTCCATAAAAGAAAAGTGACCTTGACCAATAGGAGACATTCATTTTCTCTTGAATATTTGGAGAAAGTATTAATAATTTATTGTGATGCAAAATACAGTATGAATAATTCTAACTAGAGGATGAACAATTAAGCTTGTTCATAAATAGTATTATCGCAAAATATACAATACTGATTGTATATAACATTGATTATGTTTTTATCTTTGAGAAATGTATATAATAAATTGTAAATGTGTGTTTTTTGCAAGTTTCCTGTTTTATTTGTGCCTATTCTACCATTTAAAAAATATAACAGAGATGCTGGAAGAATCTATTTTAGGCACCTAAAACTAATATTTTAAAATTTAAAAATACGCTGGATTAGTAATTTCACTGGATAGTTCAAATTCTTATCTTAGCAAAAACATTATTGAACAAAGAATTACACAATTTCGGAACCCCCGATAAGCTGCTCACTGACCCAAAATATAACAATTGGAAGTCTTTCTTCTTTTGGGTCCCTGATATTTAATGCAGGCAACAGTTTACCATCCCAATTAACAGTTAGAATTTCAAGTATATCATTCAAGAAAGCAGATTTAATTGTTTCATAGCATTCTCTTCTCATCTTCTTGTATGATGCGAAGAATAGAATTATTAATAGAGAGTCCTTCTGTATTGTGCCCAAATGAATCTTCAGTCACCAGAAGGATGTATTTATGAATATTTTTGACTCTTCTGGCATCTATCTAAAGCTGCCACTAGTTTAGGAAAGAAAGTTTGGTGCCATGCCTTGCAGAATTCTGTATTGATGTACTCCCAGATGCATCTTAAAAATTCATAATTGTTCATTTCATATGAACTTGGAAGTTCGTTAATTGAATTTCCAGATGAAGGATGTAGATGCTGCACATGGTCATTTCTCTTCTTGTACTATTCCTTGCCTCTTTCGTCTTTATCCGTGAGTTTTTGGTTTACTCCTCCAAGATAGCCTTTACGTCCTGGCTCTCTCTGCCAAAGTAAAAACATCTTATCTTCTTCCAAGGTAATCATTTGTAAAGCATTCACATGTGCAATGTCAAATAGATTATCGAAATTATTTCTAAACTCCTCTTCAAGATGTTTAAAAATATCTTTGCACATTATTGTGCTTTTTGTTATTTCCTCCAATTCGAATACAAGTTAATAAGTTTTTGTGAACAATATTGATTAGCTCTTGTTGAAATTCTTGCTTTCTCCAAAAATATCATGTACTCACAAACCACAAGATTAGCACTTGCACTTACTGTTAATTTTACTTCCTGTATAAAGCTTCAAGCATTCGTTTATTTGACTCTAATTTGCGTTCAGTTATTTGGTGTTTTATATATCCTCGTAAAAACACATTCCCTGGCAATGTGTAATTCATATTGCATTATTAGCTACCTGTAAACGTGTGTGAATGATAGATTAGGCTCAGGTCTGACTCTGTGCTGTGTGTCAAGTCTGAACTGGACTGTCATAGGAGTTCATGCTAACTTTGAAAGTCGGACCGGAAACAGTGGCTCAGTGCATCATCTGATGTCACTGCAGTGCCTCTGACTCTGTAGGTTCGAGTTCCGTCAGCGGCAAGATTTTTGACATAAGCTTGTCTGCTAGATCGAGTTTCACCAAAATCGATATTCCACAATTGATCTAGATGATGTTGCGGCCTGTTAAATTTGAAATGGTTATTTTGATTTGGGTCACCTAATTCGAAGGAATGAAGAGAGATCCATTACAAAAGTATATGTAGGGAGCATAGCTGGTAGGAGAGGGAGAATGATAGGATTGATGCCAAATTACATAAAAAATACTCATATTTTTGAAAAATTGATCATGACTTTATTTGTAGATCTGTTTTATCTTCGTAATTGTAATTGTAGGAAGACACCGAAAATGTTTTGAATTTTTTCAATTTTCGAAAAATCAGGGTTTTCAACCAACATGAGACTGCTCATTCTCTTGAACGTCCTTTACACTATCCAACAACAAAATTTAATCAAAAACAATGGAGCCATTTGTTAGAAAATGTCCTAGAGGCTTCATGTAAAGTATTCCCCAAAATTAAAATATCGGTTTCAAATTCAAGGAGTTGCGACATCAGCCAGATTGATAAGGGAATATCAGTTTTGGAGAAAATCGGCTAAACTGTTTACATACTAGCTTTGTTCAGAGACGGACAGACAAACATTTAGACGTGTTTTGATTTTGCAGTATCAAGGCCTTAAAAAACATTGATAAGGCCACACCAGTTAGAGGTGTAGCCATAGTTAGAGGACTTTTTATTTATAAATTTAGCAACTGTATTTATCCACTTTTTCGTTACCAGGTCCTGACAATTAGAGTTTTTCTGCCGAAAATTCACTGGTTTTTCAAGAAGCTTTACATAACTTTATCTTTTTAGGAAGTGCCTTCTTGATGCAAGAAAAAAAATTGAAATCTAAGTATTTTACACATAATTTTGAATGGAGTATAGGCAGTTTTCAAAAGATTTTCTCAAAATCTCTTATTTTTAATTTTTTTGTCCAATAGACTAAAGAACACTTCCAAAAATGGTGCAGAGCCCATTTTCAGTTAATTGTGTATATTCAAAAATTGCAAAAAAAATAACATTTCAAAACTACAATTTTGATGACAGTGTTTACTGAATGAAATCTGTTCTTCAGTATTATATTATTAAGTAAGGGCATGCATAATTTTTTGAAAATATTGTTAGTTTTGTGTAATTTTTGCTCTCTTTCCAAATTGCAAATTCTAATTTCCAATGCTGCTTTTGCTGAACATTTTTTTACGAGATAGATGAAAGGTTTGTTGTATACAATTTGCCTTATTTTAATATGAATGTTACATTTCAGTTACAAATAAAATGATAATGTATGTGGTATTGAACCTTTTTTTGAAAATAGGCCCATTAGTTTCTTGTAATTGTTACTGTGGCTCAGTTCATATCAGGTCACAATATGAGTTTGGCAATGCTATGACAAGGCAGTTAGAATTCCCTCTCATTCTTAGGAGATTAAGCTTCTAGCTGTAGGAAACAGAGCCATAGTTGATATATTAGCTTCGAAAGAATGTGCTAGATTGGTAATGAGTTCTACAAGTGTTGGGTGAGATATTTAATATGGACAGAAAGTATTATAAATGTAACCATTACTGATGCGAGAAAGTTCATGCTGTTGTTTCACCCCTACTTTTCTTATAAATACTCAAAACAATAATGCTTGTTTATACTTCTAAAAAATTGACAAATACAACTGTACGTAAAAATTATAAAATATAAACATAATAACATATACACATAATATACCATTTTCTTCAAAACTTTTGTTCATATTTTTTGTCAATCATATAGAAGAAAGTCGAAGGGCTCAATGAAGCAAATCATCCTTTTGAAAGGGGTCAACACTGGAAAAAGGTTGAGAACCCCTGATTTACACAATTATGCAATGCTTTTCCTTTCTCTATTTCTTCTGTGGATTTAGATGATAACAACATGCAACAGTTGCGATTTAAAAAAATTTGTTTTGGAAACCTACTAACCTAAATAGTTCTTTATTTAAAAGAAGAAATAGTTTTTCTCAATTGCTAAGATGGACAATTAGTGTTCGTTATGTGATATTTTCTGCCAAATTGTCCAATGTTTTTGTTTGTCTGGAGCCCTAGTTCTTTTGATTTCATGTAAGTTAATTACATTTTGCTGACAAGCTGACTAAGCAGTGTGGTTAATTTACAGTATCTGAAATTTTTTTTTAACTTGTATATTAATATAGAGTTAATAATTTACTATTACAAATTTCTTTTGCAGACTCTGCTGCACAAAATTCGAGAGTTGTTATGGACTTTAAATAAAAAGGAACTTTACACTCTTGAAAAATTACTTTGCTCATCTGAAGAACTAGATTATTCATGTACTAATGGAAAAGAGTTAATTGAATCAAATTCAGTTTCAAAAGAGATGGAAAACAATCTTCCAGCTTCGTACCCAACAGTTCCTGATTTGGATGATTTTGTGACACGCTTTTATATTGATTATCCTAGTTGTAAGCAATTTGTTACCGACTTCTATGCTATGACAGCAGACAAAGAAAAGCTACAAGAGTGTAATCACTTGGAGAAAGAACCATCAGTGTCATGGGAGAACACAGAAGATAGTGAAGATGAAACAGAATGGGTTGGTGAGACCTCTGAGTGCGAAACTCTAGTAACAGAAATTTTGAATACTGAAGAAGGAACAATCCCAAGTACTGAACATGATGGAAGTTTAAGTGATAATGATGGTACTTCTGTATCAAATTTAAGGAATAGTGCTACTTTTAATATGAATATACAGATGAATTCAACTATTCATCCTACAGTTGAAAGTGGTTCCCACTCTTCTGATAGCACATGTAATGAACCTTCCATTTTAGGTACTGCTTTGGGTCATGCTGATAATGGATCACAAATGCAAATTGTGAGCACATTACCATTTCCATCTTCAACTCTCATTGCTTCTGATTTTTCAATGTCAGATGAAGATAGATTTCCTATGAATGCTGAAGTTTATTCAGAAGACAATGGGCAGTGCTCACATACTTCTGATACCTTCAACAATCATTTAGACAGCAACCAAGATTTCAGTAGAGGATTCCTAATGGCCAATCAAGTTGAACATGATATGATGTTGACTACTTCTGGATCTCAATCAGCAATTACTAGCAGAATTCCTCGGCAGCCTCCTCCTGATGAAGGCACTCAAGAGGCAATTTGTGTGGCTACTGCTACCCTATCAACTTTACTCCTGAGTCACGGCAGTGATTCTTCTGTTAGTAGTCCAGTTCATCAACGACCTGAAGTTGAAGAAGATGCCAATACACAATCGCCAATTGACTCGGGAGTAGGCACCGTTATTAGTTGCAGTGACACTGGCAGTTTTTCTGACCGTTCTCCTGAGGCTCCTCAAATTGAACCATGCGAAAATAGAGGTGGGCCATTCAAAACCAGCCCCGAACATCATTGTATTTGTAAAGACAGTTCTCCTGCAACTACTGTTGAACATGATGAGAAAAATTCTCCTGTTGATAATACTCTTGTTCATTCTCCTCAAGATTCAAGACAAAGCCAGAGTTATGAATCAGAATCTCATGAATTTTCCTTTTCCTCTACAGGTCTACAAAACCAAAGCGAAATTTTAAGTAATTCAATCTGTGATAAAAACTCAATTAGTCATAATAGAAATAATTGTGGTATTAGTGTGTGTTCAGTGTCTCAACATTGCAGTCACCAAATTTCACATTCAGTTAATTCTAGAAAACGCGATTCAAATGTTTGTGATCAAAGTGTGCCGCAAGATCTGTGTGAAGTGAATGTAGCAAATGACTTTTCTGATTGTGTAAATAGTGTGTTTAATAATGAATTATGTGATAGAAAAATTAGGACTGAAGAATATTTGGAAAGAAATGTTCCTACTAATGACATGGTCCAAGGTATGGATGAAAGCATGAGGGTGAATAATGGACATGTTTTACCTACAGTGTGTGTATCAAGTGATGAAAAAGAAAAGTTGGAAGGAGCAAGTAGTAGTAATGTCAATGAAAATGTTTTGTCTCTAAAATGTTTGCAGAGGCGTTCTAGTCCTCACAGCAAATCTTTGAGCCCTCAGTTCAAAAAGAAATTTGGTATTGAAACAAGTGAGAGAAAACAGGTGCCTTGTCCAGCAACTGCTGGAGCTGTTCCAGGGAATACTAGCAGGTGGGTTTATGCTTTGATGTGATGTATTTAGTTGCACTGTGTGAACTTGTGAAGTGTGCTAATTTTTATGTTTAAGTTGTAGTTGTGTATGTTATGGAGTGTGTTTGATTAGTAAAATTTGAGGTATGGAATTGTTTTGTAAATTATGGCTTTTGTGCATTTGTTCTTTTTTTATGAGTTTTAACTTATTAATTTCAGCTTATTTTATGTGAAACATTACTACATGGGAGTGTGATGCACTATTAAAAATTATAAGTGAAATACATTTTCCAGTAGTGTCTGTGACTGGTGTGCTTGTATTAATTGACAACAAATATTTTTCTTGTGTGGTATTTTGCTGTTTGTAGTTCTGCATTTTTTCAGCTATATTTCAAGCAGGTGACATCTATGTATACTACTCCATGAATTTACTCCTGTTTAATCAGGATATTTAATTCTGAGTCACTTAGAGCAGTCACTTTTGACAGGTTTAATATACGAATGTTGTCCCTGATGTGTTGTAGGGGGCTGGAACCACCAGTGGTAGGTAGCTATTCATCCTCTTGCTCCAGTTGTCGCAGTTCTGCCACAGCATCCTCAGACAGGTACATATACTTCCAATGGATGCTGTATCAGTAAATATTTTAAATTGAAGATTACACAAAAAGATTTTAAAGCATTTAAAAAAAATATAATCCCATGTGTTATTGCATTCTTTTGGTTTATCGTGAGCATTTACCTATTTGTAAATAATGATTTTTTCTCGGACTACAGTTTGTGAATAAATTAACTTCTTAAATTGGTTTTTGTTGTGTTAAGCGTAGCTCATTTAATCAGACATGTTTCCACAACAGCATTGTGGAATCAAATTGAATATTTACATTATTCCTGTTTCTCATAACCTAATCTTGTATTATTGTTGATTTTACTAAAAGCTTCCTAGTAGTATGTCCTAGAATATAGGAAGTTGTATTTATTTGTTAAACAGCTGTCTGTCTATCTGTCTGTCAGTTCATAATTATTTAATTCATTAATTTACCAGAATTCTGTGACAACTGTAGTGTATTCTGTATTGAGGGATTTTTGAATCATGTTTAGACAAATACAATTAAATGTTTCATTCGCCCAATAAAAAGTTTGTTTTTGTATTTTGAGCATTTATTGTATTTTTTCAATTTTTGAAATTACAATATTTTTACCTGTAGTAAATGCTGTGAAGAAACATGATGGGCCTGCGAAAACAAATATACAATAGATAAGATTTATGAAAGAAGAGCAAAAAGAGAAAAGTAAACTAGAACCTGCCAGTTCAAACATTTTTGTTCAAATATGTCAAATGGGAGGATAAACTGCAATATTTATAATTATCCACGTACAAGTGGAAAATTTATTATATTCAAAATTGCTGTAACAATTATCTCGAAAATAATGTTTAGCGTTCAGTTCCTTCCACAAATTAATAGATGTCATCAGAATCAATTTTTGCAGCTACTTAGAAATGCACTTTGCTTGCAGCACAATGCATGTTATTTGATTTGCACTTGCCTAACATTTGTTGTGATTTTTTTAGTTTAATTTACAAGGGAATTGTTTATTTTCTTCATTTTTACATTTATTAATATTGTATTTTTTCTTCATAACAAATGTGTTGAATTCCAATTTTATACAGGAATGACGTACCAAGACCGTGTTACATTAGGTGAACATAAGCGAGCATTAAAAATGTGTATAATTGTCAGAACATAGAGTATTCAATTAAATGAAAAGCTCTATTTTTCTTCATCTCCTCCTCGTCCTTTATCTTCTTCTCCCTCTCCTTTTTCTTCTCCCTTCCTTTTTCTTCCCCCCTCCTTTTTCTTCCCTCTTTATTCTTCTCCCCCCTTTTTCTTCTCCCCCTTTTTCTTCTGCCCCTTTTTCTTCTCCCCCTTTTTCTTCTCCCCCCTTTTTCTTCTCCCCCCTTTTTCTTCTCCCCTCCTTTTTCTTCTCCCCCCTTTTTCTTCTCCCCTCCTTTTTCTTCTCCCCTCTTTCCCCCCTCCCTTTTTCTTCTCCCCTCCTTTTTCTTCTTCCCTCCTTATTCTTCTGCCTCTCCTTTCTCTTCTCCCTCTCCTTTTTCTTCCTTGCGTTTTCTTCTCCCTTACCTATTTCTTCTTCCCCTCCCTCTCCTATTCCTATTTCTTCTTCCCCTCCCTCTCCTATTCCTATTTCTTCTTCCCCTCCCTCTCCTATTCCTATTTCTTCTTCCCCTCCCTCTCCTATTCCTATTCCTTCTCCCTCTTCTATTTCCTCTCCTATTTCTTCTCCTTCCTCTCCTTTTCTTCTTCTCCTTCCTCTTTTTTATCTCCTTTTCTTCCTCCCCAGCGCAACAGATAATATAAGGACTGAAATTCAACTTAGTCCACCTGTCTCTCCCTCTCCCTCTGTCTCTCTCCGTCTCTTTCTCTCTGTCTCTTTCTCTCTCTGACTCTTTCTCTCTTTGTCTGTCTCTCTCTCTGACTCTTTCTCTCTTTGTCTGTCTCTCTCTCTGACTCTTTCTCTCTTTGTCTCTCTCTCTCTGACTCTTTCTCTCTTTGTCTCTCTCTCTCTCTCTCTCTCTCTCTCTCTCTCTCTCTCTCTCTCTGTCTCTCTCTCTTTCTCTCTTTGTCTGTCTGTCTGTCTCTTTCTCTCTCTCTCTCTCTCTCTCTCTCTCTCTCTCTCTCTCTCACGTGTGTGCGTCTGTTTGGTGCCATGCCTTGCAGCATTGGTCTGTCAGCTGTCTTGATGTACTCCCAGATGTATCTTACAAATTCAAAATCGTTCATTTCATGTGAACTTGGAAGTTCGGTAATTGAATTTCCAGACAATGAAGGATGTAGATGCTGCACACTGTCATTTCTCTTCCCTCTTCTCTTCTTGTACTGTTCTTTGCCTCTTTCTTTCTTCTTTATCCGTGAGTTTTTGGTTTACTCCTGCAAGATAGCCTTTATGTCCTGGCTCTCTCTGCCAAAGTAAAAACATCCTGTCTTCTTCCAAGGTAATCATTTGTAAAGCATTCGCATGTGCAATGTCAAATAGATTATCGAAATTATTTCTAAACTCCTCTTCAAGATGTTCTGTTCTGTGTGTGTGCATTCACATATATACATACACACATGTGCATACATATATACATGTGCATTCACATATATACATACACACATGTGCATTCACATATATACATACACACATGTGCATTCACATATATACATACACACATGTGCATTCACATATATACATACACACATGTGCATTCACATATATACATACATACATGTGCATTCACATATATACATACACACATGTGCATTCACATATATACATACACACATGTGCATTCACATATATACATACACACATGTGCATTCACATATATACATACACACATGTGCATTCACATATATACATGCACACATGTGCATTCACATATATACATACACACATGTGCATTCACATATATACATACACACATGTGCATTCACATATATACATACACACATGTGCATTCACATATATACATACACACATGTGCATTCACATACGTACACATACAGTGGACTCCGGTTATAGTGAACTTAAGTCATTGGTTGCAATTTGCTTACATTACAAACAAGCATAAAATTCGGCCATAGTGAACATTGAAAATAAGTCCTGGAAATTAATTCCCTCCAGGAAAAGAATATATCGTCTTAGTGTCACAAATTCCAACACAGTTGGAAAGTTGCAAAAAAATATTGTCGGCCAAAGGTCATCATTGAAGAAGTGTCCCCTGAGGTGAAGGTAGTGTTTTTTCATGCTGTTATGTTTGGCACATTTTTTAATCCTCTTGGCAGGAATATTTGTATGTGCTGCTACCATGAAGTTATCTGAAAGAAATGTTAAATCTTCTGTAGACTCAAGTATCGGATACAAGAGGGGCTAATTTAGAATTTACTAAAATACAATCAATTATCGATTTTGTTCCTTGGAAACATACATTTGTATATCTCTTTGTGTTTGAAAAAGCTGTTTGTGATTTTTAATTCATTGTAGGTCACAAAGTTGATTAGTGTTTTACCATTTTCGTTCAGTGTCCTTTTGCCATTATATCCTATTATTTTGTCTGCATGCTGGTTCCCAATTCTTGCATTAAAGTCTCCTGCTACGATAATGTAGTCTCTCTTGATCCCAGAATTAAGATGTTTCTGCAGTGTATTATAGAAAGCTATGCTTTCTTCCACTTTCCCCTCCCCATATGTCCCTAAAATTAACAGGTGACCCCTAGCAGTTTTCAATCATATATTTATTATTCTTTCAGATATAAAGTTGTAGCTATGAATTTTATTTTTCCAGTTCCTTTTTAGCATAAATGCTTCATCACAAGTTGCTCTTGTATTTTGTTGGACCCCACTATAAAATAATAGTCTCCCAGATCAGCTGAGCCTTTAAGTTTCTTTTTAGTTTCGGTTATTGTACATATATCTGCATTAGACCTGTTAAGTTCCATCATTAATTGGGTCTTTATGATTCAAGCCACTTACATTCCAGGTGGCGATCTTCAGTTGTTTCGCAATTCCGAATTTTCGTTTAATCTTATTCTTAGCATTCGTTTTAATATTATAAGTATGGCTATTCTCTTGAAGATTATCAGTATTTATGTTTGCCCTGGTTCCTCCAAACCTCCAGGGCAATTTATTCGGGTTGCTCAACCTAGACGCACTGCCTTCTCTCTGCCTTTGAGCTGCGTCTACTCATTTGGGAAGTCAGTTCTTGCTTCCCTTCTAGTACAGAATAGGAGGTGTTCCTTTGCACACAGTGTATTCTTTCCGTCGCATGGAGTAGCTTCGGTAGGAGAGGTATTAGTAAGAGATGAAATAAAAGATATAGAGGAGAGAATGAACGACTCCCTAGCCCTCGAAATCTAATAGCGTCGGGGTCGAAAAATCACAAGGGGCCTAGAATAGACACAAAGGAAAGATGGAAGAAGTGAGGCACAAGCAAGTGGAAAAAGTACCACACTAGAAGAGGTACCACACGCGACAGTGCCGCCGATAGAGGGTTGGGTAGGATTTTGTATGTGGTTAAAGTGTGAAGAGGAGTAGGGTGGGGAATAGGATTGGTGGGGCGTCGTGAGACCACCCTTCGTCTGGCTCCTCAACTGAGGTCTGTACACCCTGGGTGACCCTACCGGCAGCAGCACTAATCGATTCTTCAACCCACCAGCAATGCTACCCCTGTCATAACCCTTAGTTTCATCGGAGCACACAAACCTTCTCGCCCGCACGGTCTGTGCTACTTTAAGGCGGTGTCTCCGGGAGGAAGTATGTTATTAGGCGAGTAAAAGGACCTTTGGAGAGTGGGTTACTGTTACAACATTGCAGGAGGTATTGAAGGATGTCAAGACTGCTTTACGATACTTCGACCCGCAGGACAATGCAGTATCAAGTATGGAGAGAACACGAACTCTGGAGAAATTACCAATAAAAAAATGTACGAAGAAAAAAATTGAAAATTTATTTTTTATGGACAAATAAAGACACTGAAATTTTCAGATCGTGCTGTTCATATACTTTGCTGTATCGCTAGTTAATAAAATCAATCGTTGTGGAGAATTCTATTTAATTTTGACATCATCGGATATAGTGAACCGCTGAGTCGACTGTACATACGTGCATACATATATTCATAAGTGGTGAGTCACGTAACTGCAGCGCCACCTGTAATCTTTGAACGGTTGGAAGTTATTGCAATGCAGTTTTCGTGGAAGCGCATGATGGAATGGGTTTAATTGGTGTACAGCCACTCCCAAACTATTCGAACACCTGGGATATTCCTTTCATCTTCCTTAGAATCCAGTTTTCTTTTCTATCAGAAAACTTGTTTGGGCGCCCTCCTCGAGGGTGTAGCTCCATTGTTTTCCTTATTAAACATATAATGCCACTCATCGTACCCTTCTTCGTCATTAACATTTGAGCAATTTTTCGGCAGCTCTTACCTTCCATACGGTGAAATACAACCAGCTGACTTTGTTCGAAAATACTGTCCGTCCCTCTGCGACTCTTATTACTCCTTCGCTGTGGTTCCCACGATCCATTCTTTGGTAACGAGAGCAAACTGTCGCTGGCTCATGCATGACCTTCGGCGTTCGACCTCCATTGATTTCAGTGGTTTCTTTCTATATTTAAAGGACTGATATTTCAGTCGCGCTCTATCCGAATAGTTTTGAGGCCCATTGATTTGTATAACTGATGATTAAAAGGTCATTTTACTTCGTAGAGCTACTTTTTTTAGAAGTCGTTTTCGTTCGCACGCGTTAGCAGGGAGTTTCGTTTTTCGTGACTAACTCCGATTTACCTAAATTATACTGAATTAAAATATAATAATGATTTGTGTAAAACAAATTGGACAAGTCCTTGAAATTGGAGGTGTACGAATAGTTTTGGGAGTGACTGTATTTTTTTCGTGTTATCACTTGTATTTTACGTGATTTTGAGGTAACTGTTGTTGTTGTTTTTCCTTCAAATAGAACTACACATTTTTTGTCTATCATGACGGGCGTAAACAAAACGAATCCAATGTTATAAATATTGTCGTATGTTACATGAATAGTTATTGAGTAATTCTAATTTTTTGCGACTCGTATTTAACAGATATTTTTAATGTATCAGTCCACCGGTCAAGGTCGTGCAGTGCTCTCCCTGCTGACGGGTGCTCAGAGCGTTACAATGTCTGTTAAACACGAATCTCAAAAAATAAACTTACTCAGAAAAATGCTTATGTAACATATGACTATGTGTATCATTGGATTCGTCTTTTTACACTCATGATAGACTATAACAATTTGTATAGCTCCATTTGAAAAAAATAAATGTTCTTCAGTATCTCAACAGTGACAAAAGAATACTTACATCAATTAGTCCCGTTCTCTCATGCACTTCTGTGAAAACTACATTGCAATAACTTCAACCGTTAAAAAACTGCTGGAGGTGCTAAAGTTACGTTTACTCATCCTGTATATATCTCTAACTCATGTTGAACCCCTTGTGGATACTTGTGCTGACACCTGTAAGGAACATTGTTAAAAATATTGAATAATTATCGAGATTTACAATAGTTAGTCAATATAATAGGGTAAGAAGTACATCAATGTTGTGTATATATAGGTTGATAGCCTTTACTGGGATGCCTGACAATGCCTTTAAATTAGGTACTTTCTTCAGAAAATAGTAATAATGAATAATTAAATATCGTGATAAGTTCTGTCTTGTTGTTCTGGTGTGTAATTTTCATTTACAATTCGAATGTATGTACCAATTATTTAAATAATTGATCAACAAATCCGATCAGTAACGATCTGACAAGATGAATTTTAAAGAAGTATCTTATTGTTACTGTATTCTCAACGTTCTTTAAAGTCCCTTGATAGAAAATATTTTTGTTAAGAAGGGTTCGTCATAGAAATTCAGTAATGACATTTGTTTGTTGTGTTTACATGGTTGTATTAAATACATGTTGGGGTAGTAATTATTGAAGTTTTCATTCCGTCTTCTTGGTTGCGTTGGGCTTTATATATCACTGAGTGAAATACTTTTTAAGACGCAACCTGCCACTATAAATTCTTGGTTGTCCGGGTGATGCCGCGTCGTTGGTTGAGAGGCCGACGTTTCGCCTGTCATGTCGCAGGCTTCCTCAGGGCAGCATGGTTGCTGACGCACCCGCTCGCAGTGGAAGCCTCCAGCGACCCCTCCCCCCTCCCTCCTTCCAGGCAACGGCCGCGTTGGCCAGGGATCGCTCAACGCAGGCCGCTGGTTGGTCGGTAGTTGATCCGTAGGAGGCCTTCCCCTCGACGGGGCGTCTGCTTCATTGAAAACGAAAGATACAAATCCTGGTACAAAATCACAAGTAGAATAAATATGTGCTAGAATGCAAGGCGTGGGAAGCCGTGAGTGACAAACATTACGTAGTAAGTTGTGATATACTGCCATACTGTCTACATAAATCATAACATGCAATGAGTGATGCCAAAGAAAACTCAATAGCGTTGCATAGAACACTAAATCAAAAAATTGAAAGAAAATATAGCAAGGGCCATGTACGTAATTGTCCCAGAGGGGCCCACACAAGCTAAACCACTAAAGGAAGAATCGCTGTACGCAACTCACAGTTGCGGAGGCAGTTGAGGCCGCCACCGGGCGCAACCGTAAACCTAAAAAAATTTAGTTTATTAGGAGACGTAATACTTTTTGTGATCATGAATACTGAAACCTCTGTCCTTGATTTTCTGGATGTCTTGAAGCTCTTGAGCATTTTCACTACACAGAAGGATGTCGTCATAGACGAAATAGGTGCTAGTACACAATTGATTTAATGGCGCTCTCATGGCGGTTTGCATGAGTATGGGCGACAAGCTCCAACCCATCGAAACAGCACTAAACACGAAACTGAGAGTCTGTCACGACACCTAAATATGGTTTGAACTGATCTGTCATTGAGATGTGATAGAATCCATGACGGACATCTAACTTGACTGCCGGTCTGTGGATGGAGACCGCCTCGAGTTCCTGTGCGGGCGATGGAAGGAATCGGCGGCGGTTGGTAGTATTTGGGCCATTCATGCGTGGTGTAGATGAGGCGGGCGCGGTTGCCCGCTTTCCGCGCGAGATACGCCGGAAATGCGTTGCGAATGCAATCATGTTGTGCTGCTGTCAGGATACCCCTTGTACATGTTTTGTAGAGTTTTCTTGAGATGGCGCGTTGTCGGCCATAAGGCGAGAGGGCGTCCTCGGGAGGCTCATGTGCCTGAACAGCGGGTGGAGTGAATGGCGAACTCTAGTGGCGGGTAGTGTCTGTCCTCCAAACATCGCGTGGAGCTCGGCCACGAGGATGAGTCGACTCGCGACGCGTCGTCGGAAACGTCCTGTGAGGACGGCACGTCGTCGGCGCTGGTGGCCTCAATCATAGGATATATATATATATATATATATATATATATATATATATATATATATATAAACTATTTCTATTAAATTAATAATTAATTTGAGGGAGCGTTCCGGTACCAGAAATTTTAGAAATCGTGCCTAGACGTAGAATTTTAGGAACGTGCCCCAAATTATAGTATTCCCGATGTACCGGAATGCCGTTCCGTCGCGTTCCGCCAGAAATCAAGCCGTGTGCGTGTATGTGTGTATTTATAAAAATAATAACCAGAATGCCCAATCAGTAGGGATGGTCTTATGTGACAGCGCTGGAGGCTCGTCGGAATTCTCGAGCAGTTCGTGGAAATCCAGTTCCACCGGGCCGTCGACGTGTCCCAGCTCAGCGTCTCCTCGCCCCGACGGCTCGCTCGCAGCGAGGGGGCGGCCCGTGGGGCCGGCGCTTCCTGGCAGGGGGCGCTCGTAGGATGCCGCGCCTCTAGCGGCGGTGCCTTCGCCCGCGTCGCACGACTGCGGGAAAAGGGCCGGAGCCTGCCACGTGTGCGTGCCGGCTGCCTCGCGGAAGGTGGTGGCGGGGCGGCATGCGAACATTATAAGTGCGATTTTTTTAGCCGTGCGTCTGGCAGGTATTAGCTGTTGACGGTTTCATCCAATCGGGAGCTTATATGCCACTATGGTGACGTTTGAGCTCCCGATTGAATGAAACCATCAACAGCTAATATCTGTCAGACGCACGGTTAGAAAAATCGCGCCTAATGCCGAAGTCGGAGCAGTTGTCGGCGTTCGCTACCGCTACCCGCTACCCCCCACCCGTGTTTGTCAGTGATGATCATCAATCGAACCCTTTCTCGCAAAAATTGTTGTTCACGGGCATCGTAGCGAGCATGTCCAAGTATTGAATCTCAACTCGGTCGCGTATGCCGATCGCTGGGTTGGATATTTGCGTAGGTAACCGATCCCACGTGGCATGGAGCTCAAATGTCGGGTGGGTTATGGCGGGGGGTGCCATGAGCTGCTGGAGGGCTTTTTAACAGCTGGCTAGCTGTTAATGATGTCTCCGATGTTGTTGTCGTAGTAGCCCTAGCTGTAAGGTTCAAAGGTAAGCCCTAGCTGTAAGGTAGGTGTAAAGTTCAAGACTGGGGAGTCGTATCGGGGCATGAAGCCGTGCGCGCCGAAACGCGTGCGCCGCCCGTGGCGGGGCGAGCACGGGTTCTAAATCACGCAGTACATGCGGCGGTTTTGATAGGACTGCGAGGGTTGTTCATTCCCTAAACTTGAGGTTTTCTAACGTGACGGCTGAGGGTGGTATCTCCAAGATGGATTTTGGCACGACTATCTGAGTCATTCTCAATCCTGCCGCAAGATGTCGCTTGATCGCGACCGCATCAAGCAGTGCTGTGTGTTTGTCTACCGTGCGCCTATCACGCACTTGTCCGGGGGATAAACCCCGGGGTAGGTTCCTGGGCGTTAGTCCCTATCCTCACCCCCCCCCCGCAGACGCACAAGTACGCCTTTGGGCTGGTATCTGAGTTCCGCCAGAACGCAGTACACCCCCCCCCCCCACGGTAACTTCCTTATACAATGCCTGAGTCGGGCCGCCCTGCCAGCTCAGAGCTAATAGTTATCCAGGCTAGTTCCGGAGTCAGAACAATGCGCCACCGGGAACAAGTTCCCTTCTCTTTGCCCTGAGTATCGGGCCACTGCGACGACGAATCCGAGAGCCCAACTGGGGGCCACCTGAACTAGGGTCCAGGCGACTGGGAGCCTCCATCTCGTCTCCCGATTGCTTACCGCCAGCTATCGACGTGGGTAACGCCGGAACCTGGGCAACCTGACGGGTGGTTTCTTGACTTCCCACCGGACTTGAAAGTGGAATCGGGAGTACTCCGGAAAGCATCCTTCGCCCAATCCTGCCAAAAAGGTTGACGCGCCATAGGCCCAACTGAGGGTAGCCGGGCGAACCCGACTACCAGGAGCTTAGCATCGCCTCACTGCCTGCACCATCAAGCTAACGACGTGAGCGGCGCCGCAAGACTCAGGGTCCGTGTGCTCGTCTTCGACACTCCACCACAACCTTCGCCATCGTGATCCCCTGTGGGGATCAAGCAATGCTGCAGGTCAAGCGGCTCTAGCAGCAGGTCTGAGAATGACTGAAAAAGTCGTGTCGAATTCCATCTTGGAGATAGTACCCTCAGCCGCCACGTAAGAAAAAAACCAAGTTTAGAAAAGCGTAGTCGTGGTAGAAAGAACCGGAAATACACTGGGTGCATAAATAGATAGATACGTAGATACATACATTATATCGAAACACCGAGTGTTGACGCACCTGCTCGGGGTGAAAGCGAACTCATTGCCCTGAGGAAGCCTGCTACATGACGGGCGTAACGTCGGCCTCCCAGCCAACGACGCCGCGTCACCCGGACAGCCAAAAATATCATGAACTCGGGCCATGGAAGTTTACGTTTACTATCACTATAGTCAATGAGAATCTTTACTAACATTTAGCCCTTCCCAATTTCTTTTCCTTTACTTTGTTTCTGAACTCTCCTTGATCCTCCTTTTGATCAGTTGGTTAAAGATTTCTTTGAATCTATTGCTACTTTATTATACTCTGATCCATTCTATTAATTATTTTTATGGACTTGTTTCTCTGACTCTCATCTTGGAGGGAGAGTGTATTTCTCCATACCTTCCATGTATTCTTCAGTTCTTACTCCAATATTGGCAAGTTCTAGTTCCTTGAGGTCCTAAATTTTGTAGACTGGAAAATTTGCTAACATGAATTAGCATTATTCAACTCCTTATTTCATGAGTTTTTTTGTTTTTAATTTAATTTTCTTTTCTTTTTCTCCCAGATTTCTTAGCATTCTTTATTGATTTTTTATATAATTTCACTTTACTGTTTCTTTCAATTGTCATCAAATATTTAAGATCAAATCATTCATTTTACTTTTATTGCCTTTTTAATTCTTTCCCACTACACATTTCTCATTTTATTTCATGCTTACAATCATTTTATAATTTGAAAGTTCTTCCCTATCCGTCTTTTGAGTGCTGTAACATCTTCCTCCTCCATCCCCCTCCCTCCCCATTTCCACAAACAAAAATGCTCTCTGTAAGTGTCATACCAGACAATCTTAATCACTGTAAAGGTTGGAATGGAGATATATGAAGATTTGAATTGCATAAATAAGTATTATTTTATGTATTTTAGCGGTAAATTAATTTTCAAATTATAGTGATGCTTTCTGAATTTAAAACATTGCATTCAAATTTTGGATTGTGTGTGGTTAGAAAGTTGTTTGATCCCTGCTTATTTATGGTTAGGAAATGTGTTATCAGAATGAGTTATTTCAGGAAAAAGTTTAATGACTTATAAATTGTTAACTCGTACACGAACGATTTCATTGTGATAAGATGCATAGACAGACAGTCTTCTGGAATACATACACATTTCTAATTTCTGTACTAAAAATATTAAGTTGGTGTTCATTTTATTCAAATACTGTGGCTTATTTGTATTTAAAATGTTTTAAAACACTCTCTTTATTCCAGCTGTAGCATGAGCAGTGATACCTCTTCTTTTAATTCTGAATGTCAAGATGATGAAGAAATTGCTTTAGCTATGCAAGCTGCAGAAATCGCTAATCGAAATGAAGCTCGTGCCAAGTTCAGGTAATAAAAACAGTTTTATAGATGCATTTGAGATGAACTCCTATCGTTGGTGCACAAGAAAAGTGTCAGGTCTCCAGAATTGTCAGTTAAGAGTTTTGTCCTGAGTGTAGAGCCATTGATTTTGCAGCTAAACACAAAGTATTGTATTCTATATGCTGACCATCTTGTAAACTATCTTATGAAATGTTTACTAGTAAAAAGAAATGATTTTCTTAGGTTATGTTTTCAGTTACCTGTGTATTTTTTTAATGTATTTATTTAAATGTATTTTTTTAAATGTACTTTTTTTGTACATCAACAAAATTTTCATAACTCAAGTTAATTAACTTAATAGTAAATAGTATTAAAAAGATAATAAAGTTCAATTTGTTTGGGAGAACTGTAATTTTACTCTAGTTTGTAGCACAGTGTCATAATACATCTATTTATTTCTAGTGAATTTTTTTTTCAGGTCTAGTGAAGATCTTGTGCATCGTTTGTTTGTTTGCATTGCGGGTGTAGCTGATCAACTTCAGACAAATTTCGCTGGGGATCTGCGGAATATTCTGAAGTGTGTGTTCCTCATGAGTGCTGTAAGCAACGGCAGCAGCTCTAGTCTTGAGAATGATTCCGACGAACAGGTTCTAGATCAGGAAACATCATCAACAAATGATCTAGGTGAATGGTCTTTTATTATGTTGTAGCAATGATCTAGCCATGTTGCACTTCTTTTGTAACAAACACTTAAAGTCTGTTTCAAAAGTTTAGTATTTACACAATATAAAACACAAACAAGAAACTTAATAGGAGTAATAATAATTGTAATATAATATTATATTCCTCATATGGCAGCAGCATAGTTGCTAATACATATATCAGTTTCTTTGAAAGATAATAATTAATACATCATTTGGTATTACTTTATAACAAAACAATCATAAAATATGTTAAAATTTGCATATCTCGTGTATAGTTTGTTTTTAACTTGCATCATCACAGATTGTATCTGGCCTTATCCAGCTCAGTTGAGAAGAATGCATCACTTCTTGCTTCCTCACAGTACAACACTCACTCCTGGTAGTTCATTCGAAGTGTTCAACACTCTGTTTGTGATGAAATAAGATTGATGGTTGGTTTGGACTCTCCCTTTCTGCAACTTCTTTGAATGACCTCTCAGCCTATTATTGAACGACCTAATGAAGAGATCACAAAAAATGTAGACGTGTTTTCCACTAAGTATTTGGTATGTTGCGATCAGATAATCTCATTCTCTCCTCCAGGCTGAGTAGCTTCAAGTCTTTGTATTTCGCCTGATATTCACACTGTCATAGCCCTCTCAGAATTTTGGACAACACCCTCTGTGGTTTTTCAAGAATTTCGATATCTTTTTTGTACCAAGGGGATCGGACTAGATTGACATATTCTCGCATTGATCTCATGTATAGGCTTTTTGAGCAGTCTTCATGATCAGGTGAGCAAATGCCCTCCATATCAGATAAATCAGATGTTAGCTTTTTTTTTTATCATAGCTCAGGCTTGACTTTCCCACTTCAGATTCAGATTCTAGTTGCTCGAATTTAAAGTTGGCAATTAAAAAGGCAAGAGTGTCTCTCCCCTGCCTGATGGTGAGATTTGGTGCTGACCTGCACATTGGCTGCAGGTATTTGTTTCTCCATCTTCCTCCAGGTAGTTGCCATCCATCTGGGACAGGGTCATGTATTGGTCATATTATTCCAACGTGTTTATAGTGTGGTGCATGTGTGCGTGCATCTGTGCATATGAGAGGTGCTAGTAGGGTTTTCATCAGAAAAACCACAGAAAACTACTGAACAGAGCAGCCCGCCACTAGAATTCTCTTTCAGACAGTGAGTGACTTTGATCTAGCTATATGCTAGCTAGTATTGAACATCATTACAATAATCATCATCGTCATCGTCATCATCATCATCAAGCATTTTACAACTGAACATTTCAGTTATCCGCTGACACTCCCTGCCCTCGGTTAATTGTAATGCCTTTTTACACTGTAGAGTACCTTGACTCTAGCCTCCCTGTAAGCCCTTGACTCTAGCCCCCTTGTAAGCCCTTTTGCAGCCCAGAACTTACTCAAGTCACATTATAGTTCATAAGTCTATGGTAAGCTTGAACTATATTACAAGTAGGGAGGGTTGTTGATGACCAGGTGGTGCTCAAATTATGGCCCTTAGGCCCATTACAGAACTTTCTCCCCCCAGGCATGCAGGCAGTCACATTCATACATCATTCAGGCAGGGAGAGATCTGGGAAGAAATGGGGTATTGAAGGTGAAACATGGTGGTTACGAAAAGCCCCACCATGTCACGACACTAAAGTGAACATCCATGCCCAAGGCAGGATTCAAACCTACAGACCCTGCAGCTTGCTATTGCCACCGTAACCTCTCTGCTATGGGACTGGGCTGTATCAAAAATCTGCAACCATCAGGACTCGAATCCTAAGATTTTCCAATCAGTGCTACTGCAGAGTCAACAGCAATGATGGTTCTGAGCTCAATCAATCAGTAACAGGTTACGTGGGAACAACTATATAAATTGCGTGTTAGGGCTTTGGGCCCCCCACCAGGATAATAATAAACCAACGTTAAAGAGGATGTCTTTTGCTTACTAAACAGTAGTGGATCTCTTCTTTCAGATTGTCATGTACTAATACATTGGTTCTTAATCAAATCAATGAAATTAAACAGTTAAATAATGCTAAATTAAAAAACTATTCTTCGTGATAAAAAACAAAAATTTTAAATAATTACAAACAAAATTTTTAGTTAATAAGATTGAATTTTCAAAAATGAGAGCTAAGTGTAAAAAGTTATGCAGGGCTACAGAGGAAAAATGTATTAAATCAATTGAGAGGTCAATTGAGTGTAATGTAAAGTCCTTTTGGAACTTTACTCATGATAAAAGAAATGTTTGTCATATTTTAGCCAGTTCAGTATCACTAGTTGGAATTGAAGCAAGTGCTGGTGATGATGTGGTTAATTTATTAGCCAAATATTTCCATTCATGTTACTCTCAAACTAATCGTCAAATAACACATCTCCGTAATATTCGTTCTCGAAATGTAAATGAAAATAAGCTTGATATTGATGTGTCCGCATCAATCATCAACATCTGAGAAAATTACTGCAATTGAAAAACACATAGGGAGCAGATGGTATTCCTAAGGGGATTCTTAAAGACTGTGCTCATGCTTTTGCTGTTCCGCTTTCTATTAATTTTGAGAAATCTTTCGAGATTTTTACATTTCCTGTTTGTTGGAAAATGTGTTACACAACACCTGTTTAGACCCATCAGTATATTCACCGACCCATCAGTATATTCATAAGTGCAGTTAATGTTATGGAGAGAATAGTCTTGGATAGTCTTATGCCTTTTATTGAAGATAAGATTATTCAGCAGCAGCATGTTTTTTTGTCTGGAAAGAGTACTCTGACAAATATCTTGACTTACACTTATAATGTTGTTAATGGACCAGATCAAGATTTACAGGTTGATTTCATATACACTGATTTGGCAAAAGTATTTGACAGGGTTGACATTAACAAACTAAAATGCAAAATAAAGTTATTAAATTTACATTCTATGCTATTGAGATGGATTAAGTGTTATTTGACAGATTGCAAACCAATGCAGTGAGATATAAATCACATAAATCTAATACTATATCAGTAACATTGGGGTCCCTCAGGGATTCCATCTGGGTTCATGGCTATTTTTGGTATTCATCAACAATGTATATGAGGTTTTTCAATATACTAATTTTAGTCTTTTCGTGGATGACTGTAAATTTTGACGAGTGATCTCTGACCAAGCACTCATTTTAATTGCAGGAGGATTTGGATAGATTGAATTTGTGGTGTTTGGATAACTCCTTAAATCTGAACATCAATAAATGTAAACTTCTTCAATGCCATCGTGGTTGAAATGAGATTGATAATAACATTTTGGAAAATGTTGAGACTTGGGAGTAATTATAGAAAATAAACTGACTTTTGATAACCATGTTTATTTTATTATTAATAGTTCATTGAAGGTGCTTGGATTTGTAAAAAGAAATCCCACAAAATTTAAATTATTAAAACTTACAGTAATCCATATAATGTAAGATGTAATATGGTTCTGAAGGAATTTAATTGTTGAACTATTTTTATGTATTGTTCTGCTGTACCTCGTCTTGCTAGAAGGGTTAATAAATTTTTGTCTACTGAAGATTTATCTACAAACTTGAACTGCTTTCTACAGATTATTAAATAGTGTTGTTTCGAATATAATTGATCATACTTGACTAATAATGTGTGTGTATTTATTATAGGCCTGTTTTATATTTTGAATTAATTTTTCTATTTTACATCTCTTTCAGTTGTTGATTTCTTTTTTAATATGTATTCAGCAGTAGACTTAGAATTGAAATGATCAAATTACTAAGTTCTTTATACTGTATTGTGCCATTGAGCCTGTTGTAAAATTCTAGTAAATTAATAAATTTAAAAAATAAAATAAACACAATGCTTTACTTTCTCAATCAGGCAAATACCATTGGGATCTTTCAATTCTTTTTGAAATCAATTCAAAGGTTAACTTTTCAAGTACCCCCAAAGAAAAACTTGTAGAAGAAGACTTTAAAATCAATGTCTTGCTTTCTTAAAGCATTAAAAATGAGCAAATTGAATTTTAACGTACTTTAAAATTTTAGATTTTTCTTTCTAAAATAGAGTTGTATATCCTTTTATTTTTTAACTCCTTTTCATTTATTTTTTAACTCCTTTTAGATCTTCAAAAATTTGTAACTGTTTCACCATGTTTTAAATGTGTTTGTTTTTTATACAATTAATAACATTGTGATTGTCATTTCTTGTCTAAGTGATATTTTTGTTGCTTTTTATGTAGATTCAAGTCGTGTTGAAAATGCTGAGGAAGCATGGGAAGCTCCATTGAGTCCTAGTGACTTAGAATCACCGCCTCCTTGGGTACCTGATGGTGAAGCTCCTCGTTGTATGTCCTGTGAAGCAGTGTTTACAGTTGTGCGACGACGACATCACTGTCGGAATTGTGGGAAGGTTTGTGTTTATATAGTACGAAAATGAGTTCACCCAAAATCGGGACTAAATTTTTACTAATACTTCCCTTTACATATCATTGGAGTATTGACTGAAATGCAATTGGCAGAAGACATTCTAACATTAGCATATATATTTAGTTCATGGTCCAGGAATAAAGAATCATAGTATAAAGGGATCACAATATCAATGTATAGTAATATCACAATATAATGCATAGCTGAATCGCATATACTGTGAATGTATTAATTTATTATAGAGAAGTTAGCCTAAGAAAGGATCAAAGTGAGAGCGAGTGCCTGCCCACTACTGTCTTTATGGAAGGCACATAGGAACATTAAGAAAAATTATGAGAAAGTTATAGAAAAAACATTAAGAAAAGTTAAAGAATTAAGTTAGAAAACTTTACAAACAAAGCTATCTCACTGACATCTCATTTCTACTAAACCTACATAGCATTCTTATTAAGTTAGCTAAAAATTTCTATTATGTTGTTTCAAGTGTAAAGCTGAGTGAGAGAGCATTTGCAAATGGAACATTGTACAGATTCAAAATCTTAATTCTGTTAAAAACATTAGAAAATGTGAGTTGGTGCTAAGCGGGTGTGAAGTGGGAAAATGGCCAATCCTTTTTTTTTTTCCTTTTCTTTCCAGTGTAAATTTGTGGTAAAAAATGTTTAGTTAATGTTTAAAAATGTTTAAAAATGTGTAGGCGGGGCTGCATTAACCAATAGGCACGTTTGGCACAATACCTAGAGCCTATGAACATGAGGAGCCTACAGCAGGACCCCTTGTTAAAATTTTTTAAAGTTTATTTCAGGACTAAAAATAAATAAATCATACGTATACAAAATTATCAATTTTTTAATCATAAAAAAATAACTTCAATATTTTATACATTACAATACAATGTTTCGGTCTATTATTATTTTATAATATAATGGTTTTAGGTAATTAAGAAACTAACACCTTTTCCTGATTTTTGGTTTGAGTAAAATCTTTTATAATAATGTTATATTCAATATTTGATAAGATTTCTCTTTCGATGCACATTACTGTGAGCAAAGTCAACCAATTTTGGGTCAGTGTGTAAATTTCGAATGAATGGTATTATCTGCATTCCCCTAAATTATCATATTTTTTTAATTTAAAAAAAATTAATAATTGCATCTTAATACAGTCCTACACTTTTTTCTGAGGCCTGCGAAAAAATTTTGCCTGAGGCCTAGGTCAAGCCCTGCTCATAGGTTAAATTAATGAATGTTCTATTACCCACAACTATGCAAAATATAATATTGAGATTATTTATATTTAGGGATTAAAAATAATTTATGTTTGACAACTGAAAAGTAAATAGAAAATGGGATAAAAGTACTGTGTTAGTTTTTATGTTGATCTTGACCTCCTCGTATTATAAATATATAAATGGAGAATCATGAGGGTAGGCCAATAAAAATATGTTTGTTTGTATATTTATTATAACCTTGAAGCAGGCTAAATAAATGGTTGAAACATTGGTATTAAAATAAAAACATTTTTATTGACCTACCCTTACGAATCTCCACATAAATCTATACAGTTTATCATTGTGGCCTACAAACTACATTATAATTGAGGAAAAGTATTGTAAAGGACTAAATAACTAGGTTAATATGATGAACTGTATTATAAAGATGTATTAAGACAAATTTTAGACATGTTCTAGTCGTGCAATCCTCAGCCATTTGTAATTGAGGCAACACTTACAAACAAATATTTGAATTAAATAAAATAAAACATGTAAAAATGAATTTTGACTTACATAAAGTTTTCTTTGCAGGTATTCTGTGCAAGATGCAGTTCTAATTCTGTGCCACTGCCTCGTTATGGCCATGTTAAACCTGTCAGAGTATGTAATCGATGCTTCCTGTACCAAGTGACTCCTTTTACTGTGGAGGATATGACAACAACACGTTCGTAGTGTATGTATTCCTTTTCTTAAATTAGTAAAAAAATTCTATGTTTTCTCAACTTTCGGCAACTGAAATAATTTAAGGAAAACGAGATATTGCTTCCTTGTTTTTAGAATGAAAATAGAAAAGTTGTTCTTCTGCCTGTTCTTCAAAATTGTGTTGAGAGGTTCTAAATTTCACTACAGGTGTGATGTGAAGCAGTAAGTTACATAGTTATTTGTAGTGGTCTGCATTCCGTGATTTTAGTGGCTTGCGCTCACTCACCCCTCTTTCTCTTAAGATAATGCGCTCATCCATTCTGGGTGGCCAGTTCCAAACTCCCGGTCACTGGTGATCGGCCAGGACTGCTGATTGCTCGGTCGATTGCTGATAACCAACAGACTCTGTTCCAGTGAACAGAGACACAGCCATCAATTCAGAGTAAATATCAGTTCTGATGTTCCAGGAAAAGCAAGGATTACTGGATGGTTTTTAAAATAAATGATGAGCAATTTCCAGTGAAAAATTTAATTCATAAACAAAGTATTAAATATAATTGTATTTAATGTTATTCATAACTTCAAATTTCAACTTTGTGATCCCCTAGAGTACCTCTAACTTTTGGAACTACTGAAGTTCTTCCTGAAAGAGTATTCACATGATCATAGATTTTTCTTCTTTCTTCAGGTGTTACAAATGCCTGAAACTGTCTATAGAAAATCACAAGGATAATTAAAGTCATTATTCATAGACGTAACGTGGTTAAAAAAATGTTAACTTGTCTAAGAAGCTAAAAAACACTTTTTTTCATTTGTACAAAGTACTTTGAGTAAATTGATTTTAAATCCAACTAAAACTTGTTCAATTACAATTTTCAACATAAACAATTTTTATCCCTGGGGCAGTTTTGCCCATCTTATTCTTTTACCCCTTTACGGGGAAAATCCTCTTACATGTGGTGTAGGCAGAACCTATGTTGTGTGGGTCCTTGATATCAAAAAATCACATTAAAAATCACATTATTGCAGTTATGAGCACATATGCTTTAACTAATATCATATATAAAACGTTTCTGTGAAAATGAGCTCAAAATTCTGCATTTTCAGAAACACTCAAATGCCTTTTTCTCAAAAACAGCTCAAAATGTTTTCTTCAAATTGTTTGTACAGATTGTGCTAAATGCACTGTTTAAAGTGAATAAAAAGTCATTCTACTGTTTTTGTTTGTTTTTTCAAAAATTATGCAAATGGATTTTTAAGAATATCTCTCACACCATTAATTTGCACATTTCCAGCTATTTGTATACATTATTACATTTGTAAATAGAAGTGTTTCAAATGACTTCCAACGAAGCTTTCCGATAACTCAAAAACTTTCTGTGGAAAAGAGCTTCAAATTTTCCTTTTTCACTATTTTCTTAAAAACGGCTCCTAATTTTTCAACGAAAATTTCCATATAGGACCAGGTTTTACTCTTATTTAATATTCTAAAAGTAGTATTTCGATTCTACCTTTAGGAAAACGAGAAATTGAAAAAACTTCAAAAAATGTATTTTGGGTGACGATAGATGGCAGCTGGCAAGAGAATGGATAAAGGTCATAAAGCTAGCCCAGACCAAGAAAATTAGAAAGCTTTAGTATGAGAAAGTCTGTGCCATTCTGTAGCACCACTAGTTTAGCTGTTTGATATTTCCTTGTCACACGTCTCTCTCTTCAGAACAAGTTTGTATTAGGTTTGATGCTTATCCTTTCAAATATTTGGGTTGTGGCATATGCATGTGCAATCAGAAAAGTAAAAATAAATCGAAAACTAACAAATTTAGAAACAAACAGTTTTAAGCATTGAAAAGTACATATCTCATGCACAAGAAACAATGAAAAACAAAAATTCCAAATTTGTTCACAGTGTAACGTCATTTTGAGATCAATGAGTGTCTTAAGGTCCTCTTCTCTCTCTCTCTCTTGAAATTTATTTCTGTTTACCTCTAGTCTTTGTTAAAAATAAATGTTGAAATCATTTTCACTTTCCCAACTCCTGTCAGTCGTTATTAAATCATCTATTTTTTGTCTATAGTTCCTGAATTGCAGAAGTGTAAATCTCATATTGTCTCAAATGACAATATGTCATTTGAGTTTAAACGTGACATTCTGTATCTTTAGAGAGAGAGAAAAAAAACAAAAACAAAAAAAAAACAAAAAACAGTGTGTCATGTGAGCAGTGTATCATGGATGAAAGATGCGCTCTGATTCGCGATGCAACTGTAACACTCGGGTGCACAGCTAAAGACGGGTGCCAACTATTGCGTTAACACCTTGCTTCTGAACTCTGAGATAACATCTCTTTGCATAGTGTTTCCTACATTTCATAAATTAAGGCCTTTTGCATGTCAAATATTTTTCAAAATACTGTGATTTTCATCAAAAGTGTCAATGTAAGATAGATAGAAAACTCGTTTTGACTACATAATTCCAAAACACAAAATTTTTAATTAACACCTTCTTGCACTAAATTAATTATACTGTGATATCTCCTTTAAGTTTGTACCTTCCAGTTAAAATAAGTCATATTTTATCAAAATTCAACTGAAATCAGACCAGCAGCAATTTTATTGGCGCACTTTCTTCAATCTGTGAAAAAATTTAGAACCGTTTTTGAGAAAATTTTGTTAAAGCATCATGTAAAGTAGCCCTCAAAACCAAAACTTAAGTTCTGAATTCAAAGGATCATGTCAGCCAGATCAGTAGGGAATTTCATTTTTTGTGAAAGTCTTGAATATGATGTAGCTGCTAGCATTGTTCACAGAAGCACAGACTGATCGAAGGACGGACAGAGAGACAGAGACGGATGGATGGGCGGACAGACAGACACAGTGACAGTGCTAGAAAATTTTTTTCAATATCAAACAAGGCTCCACAAAATGTGGATTCTGGCCATACATTGTTTTAGAGGAAGTAATTTACTACAGGGGTCCTTCAGTGCTCAAAAAAATCACCATTTGGCTCCATAGCATTATAGTATAACTTTCCCTGTACAACATAAGTAGTATGCAGGAAAGTGAAAATCAACCATTTTTGTTTAAAAATGTCAAATTCATCTCTCAAATTTTTCAATTGATCTCTCTGTAATTGATTTAAGTTAGAATTTATCTTCATTAATTTCTTGCTTTTATTTTTTAGTATTAAGAGTGATCAAATACTTTTGTTGTAGTCAAATATCCCAATCTAATACAAGTTTTGATATCACAATTGTTAATATATAATTTTTTTTAGTATTTTTAATACCTTCTATCCATTCAATTTTTTTACGTCCTGATTCATTTGAACTTTTAAAATATTCATTCTATGTTTCAATCTATAAATGATCTTGCTTTGGTATGTATTTTACTTCGGTAGTAAATTTGTACTGTTGGACATCACGGATTGTTTTTCTTATTCAATAAAGTCTTCGCGTTTTTGATTTTTGGATGCAAATTTCAACAAGTTGAGTGGAAGTTTTGGTAGATATATCAAACCTTCTTAAGAGCCGTCCAAAAACACTTAAGGTACATTTTTTAAGCTCCAAGTATGTAATCTTAGAGGCTGTAAGTTCCATTATATCCAAATGAAAAGGTCTTCGACACTTATTGCAATTGAAGCAATGCTAGTGCTACATATGTTGAACATAACCTCATTTATTTCAGCAAATATTGTTCAACTACACTTGATGAAAGATTCTTCAATATCAATAGATAGTTCCTGAATTGCAGAAATGTTTAAATCTGAATTGAAACCACTTGTGATCAATTCATCTTTTGTAAACAGGTGAACTAGTTAGGGAAAGTTAATTATAAAATGTTGAATTTTTAAGCAATTGTGGAACCTTCAGTCCAATAGTCTAGTTTCTTTGATAAAATTCGTATATTAAAACAATTATTCAATCTCTACTTCTAGCCATTCCAGAATTAGGCACAAAAAAGTTGTATCTCCTTCCAAGTGCAATATCATTCCACAGATATCTGTAATGTGAAAATGTAAATGACCCTACTGAAATGTGTATTATCCTTTGTGAAAATTCAGTGTTCTTGCTTCACATTTATTTAAGAAACAGTTCTGGAGTTTGTCTATTGCAATTCATATACTCTATTAGTATTAGTCCTTGTTTATTAAGTGAAGTGAAGTGCAGTGTAGTTAAAAAATCCTGTATTTAATAGTTTAAAATAACTGTGCAGGTCAGCCATAAAATGTAGAATTAATGTTATTATTGCTCTTATTGTTAATATTTTTATCATATTATTATTATTATTATTATTATTATTATTATTATTATTATTATTATTGTTGTTGTTGTTGTTGTATTAAAATAATTTAAAATTACATTGTATTAATATTTCTATTTGTAATGTGTAAATTGTAGTGTGCTGCCACCAGGTGGTATACCTACTTCAAGAAATAATAAATATCTATCTATCTATTGTGTCATGTTTTGTTGCAGGTACAAGAAGTTCCTAGGCATTTTCAAATGAAGTCCAGTCAATTAGTTTCTGCAGGTCTGATCCTGGCTGTAGTGGCTAATTATTGTATGTATTCAGTGTGCAAATTTGCCTTGTAAATTGGATTACAGGCTTACAAAGTAGTGGTGGGCATAATTTAATTACAGAACCAAGTTATTTTTATCTGATTTGTAGGTGCTTGCCAAATTTCTTCACGTTTAGTTTTCGACATCAATCGTCGATTGACAGTTAATTCATATGAAAATAATTTGATAAAAACAGTATTTTAATGTGACAAGAGTTTAACTTTTTTATTACTTTTTATGAATCTATTTTGGCTTTGTGTGTCAAAGATGAGAGCTGTATAGTTTGTAGAAATTATTTAGATATATTAAGACAATTATATATTGTTAAAAGTTCTGTGGAGCTTCTTTATAATATACATTTATTTTTTCTAAAGATTGAAATTTGATGTCTTTGAGGCCTGGATTCTTTAAATAAATAGCAATCATGTTCTTGAAGTGGTTTCTTGTTTCTTTCATCTACATATATGTTTTTATTTTTCAATTTATTAATTGTTTCACAGAAAAATGCCACCACTATTTTGTACTAAAAATGTGGTTGTGAATTTTGCCGTGTTTTTTGTGCAATAGCAGCTGGTTGTTTTTATATCTTGAGGGATTAAAGAAACCACAGGTTTATTATTCTGACTATTAGTTCTGACCTTGTATAAAATAGATATTTGTATGTTTTTATGAAATTTTTATTTTATGTATGATTTATGAAAGCTGTAAAATATTCTACTATATAAAGAACATTCTAGAACTTCATGGGGTTGAAACGTTACTTAGCAAGTCTTGTTCTTGGTTCTAGGTTGTATATAATATGCAAAGTTGCATTGTAAAATTTATAATGAAATTTCACTGATATGTATATAGGTTAATATGGTGTCTAATCCACACAAATGATGAGAGATGAGATCATATGCAATTACTTATTAAGTTTTTTTTATTTTATATTAATTGTAAGAGAAAATATATGGAATGAACCTGCATGGTTTCCACATTGTGAATACTTCTAAATATTTTCAGTCTATACATGCTGTAATTAAAAATGCTTGTTATTGTGACCATTTTTAACGGGTATCTTAATAACAAGATCTGCATTAAGATCTGAAAAAAGATTTACTTGCATTTACTGATAAAGGATATGCTTACTTTTTCTTTCTACACTCATTGCATGATTATTGCTTTTGAAAGTAGATGTAGCTCCTTATCTTTTGCATTTTGTATTGTTATCATTGTACCTGTGTGAGTATGTTTGCTTGGTATTGGACTAAATTTAGGGAAAGGACTTCTACTATCTACTTTTCTTTAATTTCTTTTTATAAAAACAACATTCAAGGTTACAATAACTTTCCAGAACTGATAAATAATTGTCCATGCTCTTTATTTGTGCCTTATCGTATCCCTGGAGCTCACATGCTGCAATGATACAAACTGGCTCACTTACTAATTATAATGCTAGATTAAATGATTTGAATTATTAAATTCTTGTGTGTACTCTGAGGAGGTGTTTTGGATATGCATAATTGTGAGAAAGCACACAGCTAGTCAGTGGTGTATAATGCAAAGTGAACATTTTGGATTATAGCAATAAAGCTTACGGAATGTAGTTACATTTAAAATTACACATCACTAATGTGGTTTTATAAGCATCCCAAATATAGTTCGTTTTACAATATTACATAAATAACTTATTTAATAGAGAGGTTTCAAAAAAAATGTGTTATGTAAACGTAACTTAAGTTACGAGAAACTATTTTGTTTCATGTGTATTGTGTTATTGGGTCTCAAGTGAAATGTTGTAGTAAATATTACATTTATACATTGCCTTCCATGCACCATTTTTTGTTCATTATTTAAGGTTTTGTTGTTTATGCTTTGTTATGTACTAGCAGGCAAACATTCCTGTTTTATGCACGCAATCTATTTTGCAAACGTGAAAAGAAATATGTTTATTTGTTTTCTCTGAACATCTTTGAGCTTGTATTTGATAATTATCAGTTTTTGTTTTGTGTATATAATTTGACCAGTTTGAGACTTTTTTTGATCAAGGAAATTCCATGTTTCCAGCACTTCTCTATGTTGTTCAAAGAAAGACCATAGTACAGTGTGGGGGTTTGAGGTGACAAGTCACATTTTGTTGCTGTTTTAATTTTCTTTGATAATATATTTTGTTTTATGTATTTACTTTTAAGATGAGGATATTTTGTAAACTTTACACTGATAGGGTTATTAAGTGTGTAAAAATAAAGGGATGAACTTAATGGAAATAAAAATGCAAATGTGATATTTGTTATTGATTTATTACTTTCCAATGTACTAAATAATAATCAAACTGCTTTTAGAATGCAGTTGATTGTTCTTTACTCCTACTTCCTTTCTTTTTTGGAGGATGGGGTTAAAAACGATGACATACACAGTATAATGGTAGGTAAGATAAAGTAATAGTTGTGCATACTCCCGGTCTTCTGGTATCGAACAGTTGTATTGAAAGTTGCAAATTCAATTACATATTTAAAACAAGTTTTCTTTCATGTCTTTACATGATAAATTTCTACTATGGTTAAAATTCAAACAGCTGAAGTAGGATACATTTTGAAACGTCTAATTTGGGTTTGTTGTCTTGAAAACTTAGAAAGTACGTTACCAAAAGTATTACTTTGTCTTGATTCAATTCATTATCATAGACACAAAGTATTTTTCTAACTTCTCATAGTAATTTGACTTATACCAGGTCTTTAACTTCTAAATCCTGCTCTTGTTTGTCTACTAGGTATTGCTTCAAATTTTGTTGATTAGTCCCTGACCTGAAAAAATTAATATTTTGAAGTTTCTTATTTATTTATAGAGTAAATTCTAACACTTCAAATCAAAATAAGCCCTTGTTAATTATGCAACAAGAACAATCTGCAGAGGGATGTTGGTCAAGGTAAATGAAAAATATTTTAGTTCAACATTTTGGAATATATTACTTCAATAGGGCTATCAAAGAACATGGTTTACAATCAAAACATATTTTAATTATAAAGCATGTGTCTCAACTTTCAAAGCCCTGATGAAGAAACCAACATTTTGAAACAATAACAAACTAAAATATTATTCATATCCCTGATGAACAATCCACTATCCACAAATGTCAACACGTTTGTGATTTGTCAGCTATTAAGAATATATTTGTAATATTCAAACAACGAGAATATCAGAAAAATTATAATTCAGATTTACTAGAACATTATGCAAAATAATAAACGTATAACAAGTTATGTGGAATTATGGCGCTGGGGTCGAAACATGATAATTTGAAGTTCGCGCGAAGATGAATTTGGTCAAGTCGACATAAATCTACAGACAATTCGATATACAAACGTGAGTTCGTAACTGTCAGTGAATGCAACGATTTAATGTTGGCATTGTCGCCAATAATCGGTAATCCAACATAACTTCACACATGTAGCTTCCTTAACAGTGGTATACAAGTATATAGGTTTAGTTATCTAATGTTGCCTACATTGCCTGTGATATCACTGAAGACTCCAGAGAGTATGAAGCTCAGAAAACGAACAAATGTGTTTTCAGAGAATATGCTGAGTATGGAGGGAATCGCCCTAGCCGTTTTGGCGCTAGTTGTGCCCCGCAACATGGCCGTCTTGAACCTGTCAAGAACGGTCTGTGTTAGTAGTGGTGCAATACGTTTCATTGTTTCAGGAGTTGTGAAAGTAACATGTAGTATTTCATTATTGCAGTGACACAAATCTTTTTCCGATCTGAAAATGCCATGGAATAGTCTTGATTAACTTATCTTTAATAATACTTTTGAGAGTAAATTTCTGAAATTTAGGTTATGGAATCGTCTTGGATGAATTACTTGAGTTTTGTGATCATATGTGGTTTATTGGAGTCTGTGCCGAAGAACTTACTTTTTAAGTGAAAGGTGTCAATGAAGCTTTTCCTTTATCGTCGTTTTTCATTCTAACAGCTTGTTTCTATGTGGTAGGGAAGAAAATGAAGTGACATTCTCGATCGTGCTTTGTATTAATGCGGCATCTTGTTCAACGTGTTTTAAGTGCCACGATTAAATGAAATAGACACGAGTACATTACAATGCGACAAAGTTTCAACATTTCTGCATTGGAATGTGTTTCTGAAGTTTTGCAATGAAATGTTAAAATAAGGAAACTGCAAAATGTTCTTACGCCGTATTTCGTGTGTTTCGTTTCTAAACTGTCATCACAGTTATATTTTCTGTGATGAGAACCTTGTTTGATGCTCTATTTTTGCCGGACATAGGAGTGCTTTATTATCTTAAGTTTAAATTTTTAGGTTTAATTTTAAGTTATCTCATTCTGTTATAGGCATCAGTCCAGTTTCGTACAGGCAACTTGAAATATTTATATTTGTTTATATATTTGAATGTGAGAGTCATATATCTGAATAGATTAATTTATTATGACTTTAAATTATTTTAATTCACTTCTGAAAAGTGTGGAAGGTCTGAATTACAGCTTAGCTTTTGATTAGGTATTTTCAGGACTGTATTTGAATGCAAAAGCTAGTTTTTTAATTGCATGCTGAGGTCATCTATACTTATGGTAAAGTCATGTCGAGAATGATTTCCAGCGGTTAATTCACTCTAAGAATTAAGAAAGTACACAATATTACACATGCCAATCATTGCGATTACAACCATACAAAGTAATTCTGAAGTAGAAAAGGAGTTATATATTTAGCAAAGACCTCGTAAGAAACTAAAAATTTATAATTACATGTCCTTACGTGATGGGTAACTATATTGAAACATTTTTGTAGCTGCAATAGAAAATTATAGTGAAATTAATAGGTTTCTAAAATTCTCTTTTACTTTACTTTTTACTTACTACATGCCATTTAAAAAAATCCTCGAACTTCTTCGAGGAATTGTCAGTTAGAATGAAAGTGAATGATTGATAAAATAATTTCTTTAATGTCAAACATTGTTTACAGAAGTAATTGTAAAACAAGCTATTTTAGTAAACTAAAAATTGTGAAACTATTAAGTATATTTTAAAAAAAACTGTTATTTATTTAAATAAGTAAATAAATAATCTGCATGGGATTTCTTAAGATGTAAATTTATGAAGTTATCAAAGTGTGTATTTTATGGTAGTATTTTTTGAAAGAGAAGCCAGGGAGAAGTATATATTTTTCAAGGAAATATCTAAATTCAATTATTTCTATTCTCCCCTTTTTTTTATATTCAATGATTCACCTGCTATTACTTATGTCGTGTATACACCGGTTGAACTAAAATAGAAACAGGCAATTGGAAATTATTAGTTAGTTTTGTATATTGTAAGGAAAATCTCTTTTCTTCTTGGAGATGTGAATCTAGTCCACTTGCAAAATTTTGTAATTTCTTGATATTTCATTTACAAGTGTGTTGAAATTTCATCTCCACTCTTGGAAAAATGAAAGAGCTCTTTAAGAAACTTCTTTGATTTTAAGATTCGTTCTGGAAGATGTTCAATAATGCAGCAGAAACGATGGATAACACTTGTAATAGAATGTGTACTGTAAGTATTTGTTGAGCCACTTGCCTCAACTGTGTTCAACCTTGCTCAGGGTCTTAACAGGTTCTGATCAAGACCACAAACAGTAAAGGCAAGAATTTAAATTAATTAAGCTGCTTAGAACGATAATGAAAAATAGTGACTTAGTTTTAGTTGTTGTTTGTTGTAGATAGTTGAGTGGTAATTAAATGGCAACTAAAAGATATTCTCTTTGTTGCATTATAAAGAAACATAAAATTTAATATTGGATTAATTTATGAAAACTAACTGAAAACTTCTTGAGAACCATTGATGAGTGGATCGGTTTTATTTGTTTGAAATGTTATTTCCATGCAGAGGCATATGTGTGCACCATGCAGAACTTTCTTACTCGGATGTAGAAATGTTTTGTAAGACAAGTTAAAAAAAAAAGTTTTGAAGGCCAAGTGTGGTTCTTCCCCTAACTTAAAGTGAGAAAATGATATATCTCGGTATTTCATTGATCTTTTATACCAGTATTAAGCCATCTTGCAATGTTTCAGATTGCTGATACTAAATGGAAATACCAAGTGTGTATTAGGCTGCCCAGAGGGAACACATTTCTGACTTCCAGAAGAAAATCATCCATCAAAGAACAAGGGGAAGAAAAAGAAGAAAACGACAGAAAATATGCCTTGAAAAGGAAGGTGACTGTACAAGTATATGTATTGTAACTGCTGACATTTTCAACGATGTTCTACAATCTAATATTTTATAGATCTGACCTAGGGACATGCACTCTAAAATGGTCCCAGTTCTTACAAGAATACACCCCATTTAATATGAAGCTATTAAAACATATCCTGTACTCTATACTGTAAATTTATTAGAATTTGACATTTTGTTTTTATACTTACTATGTCAACTTTGTTTTCTATATTTTAAAATCTATGTTTTCAGTAACTTTACCTCAAAACATCAGTAAAAAGAGAAATAATTAAAATTTAGTTTTAAAGTTCCTGTAAGTCATTAGTAACCATACTCACTGAAATTTTTCATTCAAAGAAATTGTAGGTTAAAGAATGAAAGATAAGTGTGAAAACAATGACGGTTTACTAATTGGATTTGTGATAAACATAGTGTTTTAAAATTAACTTATTATGCAGAAATGTTTTTATTATGTTTCAGTTGTTTGTTTACTAAAATGTGAAGATTAATGTTTTTGTTTTCAGTTATTGAAAATTTTTGCTTTTAATAATGTCTTGTGGCCACATGTGGTTGTTGACATTGCTTTCGTTGCAATGGTTTCTCACTGTACATGCCTGCCCTTCCTCTTGTAAATGCATGTGGAAAGGCGGCAAACAGACCGTGGAGTGCATTAACGAGAAGCTTATAACAATTCCAGATGGAATCAATCCTGGAACTCAAGTATTAGACTTCTCTGAGAACAATCTCCAGGTCCTACCGCGAGAACGCTTCCAAAGAATGGGTTTAGTCAATTTACAGCGCATCTATTTGGTACGATGTCGCATCAGCCAGATTGATGACAGAGCATTTAAAGGCCTAACTAACTTGGTTGAGTTAGATTTATCACACAACCTGCTCAACTCGGTACCCACGGAAACGTTTGCAGATTATCCCTCTCTGATGCGTCTCACGTTTAATGGAAATCCTATTCAGAAAATAAAAGCCATGGCATTTAAACATCTTACGTATTTAACCACTTTAGAACTTAGTAACTGTCAAATAGAAGTCATCGAACCTGAAGGGTTTGCGGGTCTAGGAAATCTAGAATGGCTTAAACTTGATGGAAACAGGTTGAGTAATGTACAGGGATCAAAGACTTTACCCGAATCTCTGCATGGTATTTTATTACATCGCAATCCGTGGCAATGTGACTGCCGCCTTATGGACTTGTACTTCTGGCTCCATACCTATAACGTTCCTCATCCATTGGAACCCAAGTGCGTTGCACCCCAACGTCTGCAGGGTGAAACAATTAGGTCCTTAGAGTTGGCCGATCTCGCTTGTCTGCCAGATGTATCTCCTACGACACTGTACTTAGAAATCGCAGAAGGCAAGAACGTGTCCCTGCTTTGCAGGGTTTCCGCTATTCCAGAAGCCAGAGTATCTTGGTGGTTTCAGGGAAGAATTTTGCAGAACGATTCGATGGTTGCCCCAGGCATTCACCTGTATTATTTCGTCGAAGAAGGAAACGAAGAAAAGCGCAGTGAATTATTTATTTTTAATACGAACACTGATGACAACGGTACGTTCGTCTGCGTGGCAGAGAACCCCGCCGGCAAAGCGCATTCCAACTACACCATCCGCATCGTCGTGAAAGAGGAGCCGGTGGTGGGCGTGGCAACTTTTCCGTACGAATACGTGGTAACCGTTTCGACAGTGTGTTCAGTGTTGGTCATGTTTCTGGTGACGTGCGGTATAGTGTGCGCGGTGCGGTGCCAGCGTTCCCGCCAGCGCCGCCACAAGAAGGAGCGGAGCAAAGCGGTGGCCCTGCAACACCACCTGCTGACGGTGGGGGGCAAGGCCCCCGACGACGCTTGCAAGCAGATCACGCGCCTGACGGGCGGCGACAAGGCGCCGGCCTCGGGCAAGGCGAACGGCGACGTGTCGGAGCGCGAGCGGGCGACGGCGGGCGGGGCGGCGCCGGGGGGCGGGGCCGGCGGCGCCGGCGACCCCGAGGCCGCACGCCCCGTCGGCGGGGGCGGCGCCGGCGCCAGCCCGCAGTCGCTGCGCAACTACGCCCTGGAACAGAACCCCGACCTCATCAACGACACGGAGAGTGTGGGCAAGGAGCGGCGGGCGGTCGGGAAGCGCGTGGACGGCGACGGCGGGGACAACGCCCCCGCCGACGGCGAGCACGACCACAGCGCCAACAACAGCTACCAGGAGGCCATGGAGAACATCATCCACGACTTCGACCCGCACGAGAACGAGTCCTTCCTCCTGCAGCCCTGGAGGGACGACGCGCAGTACCCGCTCCACGTGACCACTTTGCCCCGCGGGCAGGGCGCCGCCCGCGCCATGTACCAGCACCACCACACTGCCGACGTGCACCTGTCGCCGGGCCGGTTCCTCGACAGCGACGGCTATCCCATCGACTACGGTCTCCCCAAGCTGCCCATGCATTCCGCCGTCATGGTGGACGCCCCCGCCCCCACCGCCGCGGCCGCCGCCGGCTTCTACCGCACGTTGCCGCGCAGCCGGCCGTCCCGCCTCGAGACGGTGGGCAACGCCCGCTGCGCGCGCCCGCCCGACCCGCAAGCTTACGAACGCTACAGCCCCGCCCACGTTAGGTATACCGCAGAAGGCTACCCGTGCCCCCAGACCAAGGCGACGTACCCGACCACGGAACAGCACGTTTCTTTTTCGGATGACACCTACCTGCCGTCGCCCCCCGCGCCGTACAAAGGCGATCCCACTATTCCCCCCATCCCTGTCTGCGGCGCCGAAGACGCCGTGGGCGTGGGAACCTTGATTGTGGGAGAAAACCCTTCCCTCCAAGAGACAGATCCCGGATTATGGGCTGCAAACACTCACGCTTTTCACATTCAAAATATCCACTTTTCAGAAACCATTAATACTGCATCTATATATTGCGGTCCCCCTGAGAAAATAACACAGTGCTGTGCTGGATCACAGACTTGTGAAGAGTCAGGGGAAGTTACCAGAGGTATTCTCAAGAAACCAGTCCAAGATGCAGAGAGAGTGGTAGCCTTGTCATTACCTGTGGATGATAATTGTGATGATGCTGCAAATGATGCAAAGATTTAATGTTGCCGGCAGCAACAAAGAATGTCTTTCAATGAACTGGAATAAGCTACTTCATCTCCCACTAATGTCTCACTGAAGCTCAAAGACTTAGGCTAAAGCCTTTGTAAAGCAAAATTAGTTTTTGGCTCACAACAAATATTCATTTTGATCTACTATTAATTACAGTATCATTCAGAAAAGCAACTGATGTCTGAACAAACGTTTTTCAATGTATTTTTGTGCTAATTTTGAAAAAGAAAACCCTTTCTTTGTTACTCATCATGTTCTTCCATAAATGAAGTTCATATTTGATCAAAACTTCCCTTTTAATAACTGTGTCTGGAGTCTGAAGAGTTTTCGATACCCCCAAAAAAAATTTACAAAATGGAAAAGAACTTAAAAGATTTTAAATTTTCACTGAAAGGAAGGTTGTACTAATTTTCATGTTTTGTTCACTGTGTGTTAAATTTCGACTTTTTGAATTTTTGGGCATCTCCATCTCCTGTCTTCACCTTTTTCAACATCCAGCTCTTAGTACATTGTATTCACATTGTAACTACTTCCAAATGCATTTCGTTTTTGATTTAATGTGTTTTTGACCAGATTTCTGAAAAATGCTCAATATGGTAAATATAGAAAATATATTTCAAAATTATCTTTTCCTGGAATTTGTGAACATTTCTCACATTTCTATTTTGATGGATGTTTTTGTAGTAGTGGAGAATTCTATGAATTATGGCCTGACAGCTCAGACATAACCCTTGCCTTTCTTTGATTCTTGCTGTCTTCAGATGAAGCATCAATCAGGAGTTGCTGATATGTGAATGTTTTGTAACATTTTGTTATTCTTCTTCTATTTTCCAAGAGGTGGTTTTGGAAAATATCTCTTTGAGGATGATTAAAACCGGCTACTTCTGAATGCTTGCAGAGTGCTTTCTCCCAACAGTTGTAGCTTATATACTGGAGGGAAGGTCTGAAAATGATGTGTTAGATAGCCAAGGCAAAATTTTGAGAATTCGTTTCTGTAATACTGGTGTGATTTCTGAAAGTCAGTGCTAAAATGCGTTAGCAACAATTGACTTCAAGAAATAGATGTTAATGCAAACCATAAAATTATAGTATAATATTTTTTGTAGTATTTTGGGTTCAATATTTAATACTCCCATTGATAATTTGGTCAATAATGAACATTGAAGTTATAACCACCATTAAGTATAAAACCAGTACTCTTAACAGAGGCCAACCTGCATGCACTTCATACATGAAAGTACAATGACTGCACTTTTATGTATTTGTTACAAAGTGTGTTTTAGTGTTTTATAAGGTGTTTGAAGATGTCGTAGTGGTAGATAAAAGAGAAATGGGGAATAGTGTACAAAATGCAAAGAACAATCCCAGAAAACGTTTTTTTACGGGTGATAAATTAAGGTAGTCCAAATAATGTAATACAACCACCAAGAAACAAAAGCTCTTGTGTATGATTAGATAGAAACAGTCATATGGAAAGAAAGCATTTATAAAACTATTTGATATTATATTGTTGCGTAGATGATGAATTTGTTTTCAGTGAAGAAAGTGAATTTGTTTGGGTGCTCCATCATTAGGAGTCATCTTACTTTTACAGGGTATGCAATAAGAAAACATAATGATGAAACATCGGATATTTCAGGTTACCTTATTTGAACAGGTGATTTTTTTGTCAAAAAAAAGTTCTTTGATATGTATATTTTACAGGAGTGCAGTTAAAAAAAGGAAATATTTGAGATTCATTAGCAGACTTCGTGTATTGTAAACTTCTGATTAATATTTGTAGAAAAGGGTCATATTTTAGTACACCAATGGACATTAGCTTTTTTCTGTGTGATTGTGAAGTGAAACGAGTGTGAAGTGATTGATGAAAGAAGATAAAGAATTTGAGATTATGAAGATTTTCAAGAAAATACAAAAAAAAAAGATACATGGCTGCTGTGATTTAAATTGAGAGCTGGCAGCCTCTTGAATCACTCATTACAAGGTGTGGTTATTAAAAGTTAGGCTACATCTGTATAGATACAACAGTGATGCAAATCAATCCTGTTTCAAATATCAACAAGCTTACTGAGTTAAAGGAAAAAATTTTGGGACAATATCATGCAATGTATTTTTCCTCAAATACACATAAAAAAAATCATACCTAATATATTGGTAAAAGAAAATGAAAAAGTTTCAAGGAATTTAATTACAGAAATCAATGATATTCATGATTGTGATTTTAAAACTAGCAAGATGTTTGTATAAATGATGTTATTTTATTGAGAATTATGCAAAAATTATTATTAGATCTTTCAAGGTGTCTGCTAATTTATTTCACCCATATTAATATTTTTAATGACACTGAAAGGCTACCAGAGATTGCATCATCTTGCATGTGAAATTCAGGAACAAGGATGCATTTCACCAAGTGTGAAAATTTGAATTGAGAGTTTTGAAGGACCAAGCCAATAAGTATTTTCACTTAACATAATGTATAAATGAATGAAAGTTTAACATTTTGAGTTGTCCATTTTTTATTACTCTACGTCTAAAATTTTTATAACCATACCTTGTAAAATAGTGTGTCACTCAATTGTGAACATATTTGATACTACTATTGACTGACTGCTAGTTGCAAAAGAGAAAAGTTCACCTACAGGACAAATTGAATGATGTATTTTTTATGTCCTCTTACTTCATCAGAGTAACTCCTTTAACATTGATCTTTCACTTCATTTAATTATTTTATTGACATGACAAGGATTACATTGACAATCATTTCTTTGATCGTTGTGTACATTAGATTCTATGATTTTCCTCTTTTCATCTATGCAAAGATTCTATAATTTTCCTATTTTTTATCAATGCAAATATGCGTCCAAGTTGAATCTCTACCAAGTAGATAATTCACAATAAAACAAGAATATTGTCTTTATTTACTTCTATCATGTGTGCTAAAATGACATCAGAAACTGTTTATAAGTTGTTAAAATATATAGAGTTTTAATTATATAGAGTATATATTATTTTGAGATGCAAAATTCACTTAAAGTTGGGTTTATGTGATGGCACTTTTACCTCGGGCCCAATTACATTAGATTGTGCATCGCCCCTGGCAATATGCTGACTTAAATGTCCTCTAAAATAGGCAAACCTGAAGAGGTCAGTCAGTATCTCGTAGTTAAAACAGGAATCTGTGGAATTGCAAAGTAGTGGAACTAATTCATTCCACAAAAATGCATGTCAGTAGCACAGATGAAGGAAAGCATTTTAGAGATCATGCACTTGAGAAGTGTAATGTATATTCATACCAAAAAAAAAAAATACAAAACAAGTAAAGATGTGTATTGTTACATTATAACACAAGCAGTACATGTATTTACTAAAGTCAAACTCATTCATAACCTATGCACAAAAGACTTCTTCTTCTGTAGAACTAAAATTTAGAGGAGACTCCTTTAACCTTCCAAAATGCAAAAGAATGTGTGACTTGTTTCATATCAACATTAGAGCACCTGTACTACGAAAACAGAATTTCATAGTCCATCATTGGCCAGAAAGTTTTCAAATAAACCTGAAACTTAAAAGTAAATTGTTTCTTTATTATTTTGTTTACCCTTTACGGTATGATATACTCAGGGACATAGCTAGGCTGCTGCAGCAGGCACCACACTGGAGCACCCTTCCCCGAAGCCTTGAAAAGAGCCCCAGAGATGGGAATCGGCGAAGAATAAAATAAATTGCACTCCATGCTTATTTTCTTCATTGAGCCAGTAAATGTTCTTGTACCTAAGATTTAAAACTCAACTTCATATTTAATAGGGGCTCTGTTTTGACTTTCTGCTCCGGGGCCTTCAAGAACCTAGCCATGCCTCTGGGTGTAGTAACCTTTCTCATTGGTTTCTTCCTCGTTTCCTCCACCTTTCTTGAACTAACCATGAACATTGAAATAATCTGCGTAAATAACATTCATTGTTAATGTTAATACATCCTTTATTAACTTAATAGTAAAATTTGGAATTCTGCTACATGTTTTCATTTCTTTGCTTCTGTTAAAAATAATTTTGAGGAAAAAAGCATATCATTACAAATATTTAAGAAATGAGAAAAAATTGTGTGCAATGGAATTAGATTTCTGAATGAATAAAGTACACACACACACACCCATATCCTTTGTTATCTAATTTATAGAATGATTTTAATTGTATTTCAGAGCATATGAAGTGGTGTCCTGGACAGGTGAAAAATATTTGAACATTTGAAGTTCCCAAAATGTTAGAGGTTTGAATTAGAATCAGATGTTTACGTTCTTTATAAACTCCTTTTCTTCTATTCTAGCAAAAACAAATTAAAGACAAAGAATGCAGCCACTTTTAAAAACTTTCAAAAATTTCACAGGGGCTTTTTTTTTGGTTGTTAATTTATTTATTTATTTTACGTCAAAAAAAAAACAGTTAAAAACTGCGTATGACGTGTTTCATTTGAAGTACCTCCAAAAGTAAATATCTTAATGATCCTTAGAATAACGCATCTTACTCCTATAAGGTTTACCAATTTTCAGCTCAAAATCTTGTAATCCGAGTGTTATGCATGACACATACAGACATCCTGATACTTAAGATATTTAGATATTTATTTAGTCAAAAAACTGTAAAAATGGTAAAATGTGACTTATAGGGGAGAAATATGCGCACGCTTTCTTGAGTTTCAGAATCCGTTCCCAACAATTTAACTATTAATAGTTGAAAGATAGTTAAAAATATTTAAAAAGAGCGCGAGATTAACGTTTGAAGAAGTCGACTTTTACGTTCCCGAATTTATTTATCGTGATGGGGGTGGGGTGTCATTGATCCAGAAGCTGAAGTACATTACTGATTACAGGCATATTAAGTATTTTAAAAAATTATACAATACAAATTAAAATTATTCATTATACTATATCATTGTTTTGATAAAATAAACATTTTTCTTACCACCTGCACCGATTCTCGATTTAGCCTCTTAAAAAATCGTAACTCATTTGGGTCATTTATAGAATTCACGCATTTGGCTCAGAAATGATTAAAACGTATGTATATGAAATAACGACCTTACTATATAAGGGAATGAGCCTTTGTGTATCGGACATAGACAAAACTTCTTGACCGATTTCCCTGACATTTTCTCACCATTCTTATTGGTAGTGGGAGGGTTTAAAGAGTAGTTTGAATTAAATTGAACATGTGGGGACGTTGATATATTCTATTATGACAAGCACCCCAGAATTCTTTCACTGCATACAAGTATTTTCCTCCTGCGATTGTGAAATCTCGGTCGGAATTATTTCTTGAACGTCGGACAAGTTAATCAAATTTCTCCGAGAGTGTCATAGCGAAGGCATGCCTAAATTTGAGAGAAAACGTTTTAACAATAGTATACTTGACTAACGTATCCAAACCAGGACACAGAACAAACCCATACTTACGATAAAGTCATTCATCTATTAGAATTTTTGCACAGTGAAGCGTAAAGCGTGATTAACAATCATGTTACCGGTAGTGTGTGATGTGTAATATACTGCAATAATGAAGCATTGCCGGGTCCATTTGTTTGGAATAAAATAAGTTAGTGCCTAAGAATTCGAGCCCTGTTTATAATTAGAAATGTCTTAACTGTAAGATAATTCCATTAGTTGCAAACATAGAAAGTAATCAGTAAACCACATGATTCTTTTTTTCTCGAGTTTAAACCGTTCAGACGATCTTGTCTGAAATGTTCTGAGAATTCTCCGATTGACCTTGCCGAACTCGAGACCCTGCTGGTTTGAAACGGAGATTTTTATGTTTAGGAGGTACTTTACATGACATTTCAACCATTTTTCTGAATTTACCTACAAATGTCATCAATTTTTACTTTTTTGTATACGTACGTACATACGGAGTAATATAAGTAGTATAGAGAAGGTTATGTAATGCGCGAGAAAACGGTGGATTTTCGGCGGAAAAAAATTCATTGCCGGGATCTGGTAACAAAAAAAGAGCATAAAATCAGTTGCTAAATTAAGAGAAAAAAGTCCTCTAACATGTGGTGTAACCAGAATCCCTGTTTTTGGGTCCTTGATGCCGCAAACCCAATCGGAAGCAAAACGTTCGTGTCTGTCCGTCCGTCTGTGAACACTACTAGCAGCTAAACGCTTCGTACGATCTTTTCCAAATTTTCAAAATGTCAATCTGGTTTTAGTTGAAGCTTTGAAATTTTGAAAAACATTCTTTAAAATTTGGGGGTACTTTACATGAAGCTCCCCGGACATTTTGAAAATTTTCTCAGAAACTGCTCCAATGTTTTTCTTTAAATTACTCGTAAGAATAATGTGAAATACACTTATAGACGCACAGGTCCACAGGCACACACAATTTTTTAAAAAAATTACAAAAACAATATTTTCTCAAAAACGGCTCCAAATTTTGTCTTTAAATTCTTGATAGAGGGAATGTCAAATATACCCTATAAGATGACATAAACGCCATATAGCTCTATTCTTTTGTTGTTTTTTCAAAAATTACAAAAATGTACTTTTTTACTTATCAATCATGTCAGTAATATTTACGTTAGAGGCGATTTCTTCTCGTTATTTTATTTATGAGTACAAGTGCTTTAAATAATATCAAGTAAAATTTCTCGAAAACTCAACAGTTTTTTGTTAAAACGAGCTGAAAATTCCGCATTTTCAGAAACGCTCCAAAGCCATTTTCTCAACAATTGTTCCAATTTTTTCATTAAACTTTTCCAATGGATAGTGCTAAATGCACTGTTTAATACGCCTTAATGTTCATTTTGGCGTATTCTTTTGTTTTCACAAAAATTAAACAATTATAATTTATTTCAAATATTTCTCCCACTGTTAATACGTACATTTTTTATCGATTTGTAAGCATTATTGCATCTGTAAAGTCACGTACTTCAAATGACTGTAAATTAATTTTTTTGAGAACTCAATAGATTCGTGTGAAAAAGCTTCAAATTTCGCATTTACAGTAACGGTTAACGCCGTTTTCTTAAAAACTGCTCCAAATTTTTCAATGAAAATTGCTATTTATGACGAGGTTTTACTCTTCTTTAATATTCTTGAAGTAATATTTCTTGCTGTTCTTTTCGGGAAGCAAAATGTTGAGAAAATATGAAAAAAATGTACTTTGGGCAGCGATAGATGGCAGCTGGCAAGATGATGAGGCGCGACCGTGAAAGCAGCTCACACCAAGGAAATTAGAAAACAAACATTTCTACGAGAAAGTCTGTGCCATTCTGTATCACTTAGTTTATCTTAATTTAGCAGCTGGACACCACGTTTTCGTTGTCAGGGCCCGGCAATGATTTTTTTTTTTCCGCCGAAAATGCGCCGTTTTTTCGCACAGCATTACATACTTTCTCTATACTACATATATTACTCCGTATATATGTACGTAAACGAGAAAGTAATTATGTCGAGATTATGATCCCAGGATTCTTTTGCGACATCCCTAGACAAGATTCACGAGCGGGGTCCATCGTGGCAGAAGTGGCGCTCGCGACAATAAGGTTCATACAATGAAAACGGGGCCTCTATCGGATTGCTCGACCGCCAAAGGGGGCGCAGAGCATCAACTGATGTCATTGCAGTGCCTCTGTCGCTGACTGGGAGGTTCTAGGGGTCGAAATCCGGCAGTGGCAGGATTTTGGACACTAGCAGGTCAGTTAGGTTGAATTTAACTAGTCTGAAGGAGAATTCTTGCGTCCGACTGCTCTGGTATGTAGCTTTCCGTGATTTCTCTGATCAACACCAGGCGAATGCTGGAGTAGCATCCTAGAAAACGGGCTACAGACCGCGCGCGATCTTTCCTTCATCTTTTTCCTATCCTCTCCTCTTACTTACACACTCACATGCACTACACATGTCGGGAGCATAGAGGTTGTCCCGGCTGGGGCGATGCCAGGTTGATGGGAGACATCTGGCGGAGGGAAATCACGTAAGCCCACGTAGGTCAGCCACCGGGAGAAGATCACATCCAGCGATCCACGGGACTAATCACAGCTGTTTACACGCCTGGAATCATTAAAAACAAGCAATCGGATTGCTCCATTGCGCGTACTTCAGTCCAGTTGGTTTCACCGATTTTGCCACCGCGCCAAGTGAGACCTACAAAGATGTGATGGTTGTCAGTTGTGATTTTAATCCCAAACGAGGTTCGCAGTGCCGACCTGGAGAGCCGAGGGTGCTAAGGCTGAAGGACCAGAGCTGCATCGGCTCGAACGGTCGCGGGTTCTATTCCCGCCTCGGGCAAGGATGTTTGTGTGTGTTCATGTTGTCCTTTCGCGTTCTTCCTACAGTTAAAGCAATCACAGTGGTCGCTATATGACCAAGTTGTTAAAAAGCGACCTAAATAATGAAAGAAAGAAAAGAGGTACGCAGTGTACCGGCGGTATATTTCCAAATAATCTGTGCTCATATCCAACACTCACCGAGCTAGACACGCGGATTGACATGAAATTTAACCAGCCTGAAGAGTATCGTTTAAAATTCTTTTATGAAAATTTTCGAGAGCTACAAGGCGTAAACATCATTTAAGATGGAGAGATTACCCTCCTTCCTAACTCCCGAAAACGTTTGGGTCGTCCATTAATTACGTAACGCTGAAGAGGGGGCGGCAGCGTTACGCTGTGTAACATAGGGGTAGGGGTGTTAGTTAGGGTTATGTAACGCTGATATTTTTTCAAATTTTGCAACATTAGCTAAAATAATTCATTCAAATAATTCAGTCTTAAGCTATAACATTAAAACATTTACTAATTTTATAAATAAATTAAAAAGTTATTATGTATAAATTGTTACAATAAATTGAATTTTTAATCAATAGTATATTGATTAAATCTGTTGGATTATGAAGAAAATTTTGAAAACTGATCAATAATATATTCTTCAATCGAATTAAATTGACACAGTAGACTCTCGCTTATGTGTCATCCACATAGCGTGTGTACGGCTTGTCAAATTTTCGAGACTATGCGTCCTTCCTTTGCTCAAAAATTGTTCCCAATCTCATTGTTAAGTGCAGTCAGCATCGCCAACAAATTTTGACTTTAATTATCACACATTTTAATATGTGACACAAGTAAAATTAATACAATTTGTTTTTACTATGATATAATTAATTTTTTCTTTTGATTGATTGACTTTTTTCGTGTTTCCGGGCGCGTCAACTACTTCGGTTATTAGTCCCGTTAGTGTAATGCATGTTTTCTTCGGGAGATGGCGGTGATTTTCCCCTCGCTGGATGGCGAGATCCGGCACCGACCTACCGTCGGCTAGTGGGGTTTCCCCCTAACCAGGACTCTCCCACCAGCGGAGCACCGCCCCAGCCGGGACAAGCTCTAAGCTCCCGACCGGTCTCCCGGCATATGTGGTAGTGTAGTGCATGTTAGTGTGTGTGTGTGTGTGTGTGTGTGTGTGTAAGGGGAGGGGATAGGATAAGGAAGGGGAAGGACAGATCGCGCGCGGTCCGTGGCCCGTTTGGTAGGGTACTACTCCGGCATTCGCCTGGTGTTGATCGGAGAAACCACGGAAAACTACCGATCAGAGCAGCCGGCCGCTAGAATTCTCCTCCAGACAGCAGCTGAATTCGACCTAGCTGGAAAGCTAGTGTCGAAAATCCTGCCGTCTTGGGGAGTGTAACCTAGGACCTCCCGGTTAGAGGCGCTGCAGTGCCATCAGTTGATGCACTGAGCTACTGCTACCGGTTTTTTCTTCTTGTAAATGGGGCGAGGTGATGTCGCAAACGTTACGTAATTATTTCGGGGGTTCAAGCGCGCGCTGCGGATGCATTACAGGAGGAGAGGGGATATTCCAAATTTGCGTTTTGTAATTTATGGATGGCCTCTTTTAACTTTGTAGAATTGTCACAACTACTTGCACGAGAATGTAAATGTAATGTTGTAGCAATTTATAATATTTGAATTTTGGAATAATAATAGGTGTTTGAAAATCTATTAAAAACTTAATTATGTAGTAAAGAATAAAACCACAAAGATCCCATTCCGTAACAAAAGATAATCGTAATCGCACTTGTAATTCGACGCTGTGGGCGAGTGAGAGCAAGTTGCATAGTACGTAACTTGTTCAGCTAGCTGACCCATAGGTGGCGGCGCCTCAAATAACCTCAGGGTGATTTTCACAAGTTTTGGAAATAATGCAATGTCCAGGATCGATTTGCTTTCCGTCTTTAGGCGGCGGCGGGGGGGGGGGTTGGTGCAGGACGAATTTCCCTCGCATCCCAAGTCTCTATGATAAACAATTTTCAGAGTGAACAGTGAAAATCGGGCCTGTGCCGTCTTTATAAGTATATTTTACTCATCCTTACAAGAAATTTAAACAACAAGATCAGAGACAATTTTGAAAATGTTTCAAAGGTTCCATGAAAAATTCAGTTTTACGGTATCAGGGAGCCACAAAATTAGTTTTTGTCGAAAAATGGCACTTTCCTTCTTAGCATAACATAACTTTCTCTATACTATTCATTTTACTCCCTGTATAGGTAAGTATGTACCAAATTACTACGTATATACGTACGTATACGAGAAAGTAAAATGCCTATATTTTTAGTTTTTGTTGGTTGTTTTTTAGGGGGTGATCTCTGCGAGCCCGGCATTTCTCGAGCACACCCTAAAAGCATACAGAATCGATAAGACAATAATTTCTCGAATATTTCCCTGAATTACATCCTTTTGAGCACCAATTTAATCGGATGTTAGGTAGTAAAGAGAAGGTATTGTAACTTTGGGCAAGTATTACAATTTTTCGACAATAATTCATACTTGCGTCCCTGATAACAAAAAAATGGATAATTCTTGCTTCTACTTGTAAAGTCAATGACCTCTCTCTAGAACGTTTTGTAATCAGAATCCACGTTTTGTGGGTCATCGACACCGAAAAATTGATCTTTCCGTCTAACCGTCTGTCAGTGCACATTGGCCTATCAATCTGGCTGCACACAAGTTCCTGTGAATTTGAAACGGAAATTTTTGTTGGGGGCGGGGTACGTTCACTAACCCTCGATTGTAGTTTCAAAATAGGCTACAAATTGTTTCTTTAATGTTTCTTGAATAGAGCAGAGCATTCTTTTAAAAATCAGGCAGCTCCCATTTTTTATGAACTCTGAATTTTGAAAAATAACGAAAGTTTTTTAAAAAATTCGATTCCCTCCACCAACTACATTTTTGAAAAAAATTCTTTTCATTGTGAAATCTGTTCTTCAAAATTATATCTTTAAATAATGTTTATGTAGTTTTTTTTTCAAACTGTGATTGGCTTTCGAGTAATTTTGAGTGAAATAAACGATTGTTGATGATTCCGGACGCATAATCTGTTAAGGTCATTAGTCCCGTAAGTATAGTACAGGTTTTTTCACAAGAAGTGGTGGTGATCTTCTCCTCCTGGATGGTGAGATCTGACGCTGACTTACCTGTCGGCTTGCGGTTTTTTTGCAGCTAGGTATCTCCCAGCACAGAACACCCGCCCCATCCGGGATAAGTTCTAAGCTCCCATTAGGAAGGGGTGAAGATAGAACATGGAAGGGGAAGGAAAGGTCTCCACAGTCCTTGGCCCGATTGTTACGATATTGCTCGGGCATTCGCCTGGTGTTGATCAGAGAAACCACGGAAAACCAACGATCAGAGCAGCCATCCGTTGAAAGATAGACAACGGCTGAATTCGTCCTAGCTATGTAACTAGTGTCGAAAATCCTGCCACCGCCGGGACTCGAACCCTAGGACCTCTGGTCAGAGGCGCTGCAGTGACATCAATTAATGCCTTGAAACACCTAAGCGGTGAGTGAAGAAAAGAGAATACGTGGGGAGAAATGTAGGAAAACGTGCGTCGCGGCGGGCCGGTGGACCCCAAAATATGTCTTAAGCAGTGTAACAGTTAATAACCTGTGTGATCTTTTGAACCTTCTGTTGCATTTTTGGAAATTTAGCGCCACTCCAAATTTCAAAGAACTCCCAAATTCCGAAGCACGTGTGGAGGGTCAGAAACTCGAAACCTATGAAAACTTCAATTGGTAAAATAGCCCTCCATAAGGTGCCTTTAATGGTTTACAGTTCAGAGGCTGGCCGTTAAAATTTGGGATGCACTAGAAAGCTATTTTCACTTTTAAAACAATTTGTGTGACAATGGTGTAAGTCATTAATTAGCAAATTTAATGAACATTTTATTAGAAACTACTAAACATACAATTTTGATTTTTTTATAGAACGTTCAGTGATTGTTACTAAACAAATTTATAATGCCATATTCAGAAATAGTTTTGTTTTTGTCGTACACTTTTTTATAAGACACTATTTTTTAAACAAATTGCAGCTTTTATTCTGTAACTTCTGTTTCCTATAATATATTTTCACAGTTTGTTTTAAGAATGAATGAACGAAAGTTATGCACAAAATTTAAGTGATCTATGGCTTATACTTTTTGAAAAAATGTTTCTTAATTATGAAATTTTACGAGAAAAGGCCATTAAAGTTTCCTAGTACATTCTTGCTCTGAGTGAAATATTGTCGGCTTCTTTTTCTTGTTTTAATTTCGTTTTCACAATTTGTTCCCACCTATTGCTACATTTTCTAAATCTTTTTCCCTCTTGCTCTCCTTAGTCTTTCTTTATGCACTTGCTGTGTTGTATGGTGTCCTGGCTTAATACCTAAATTCTTTTGCACTTCCGATTTAAGGTTTCCTTCATTGCATATCGCCACTACACCCTGCACTTCAAAATGCAATGTTTTTATTCCTATAAACATTTTTTTGGAAGCCTAATCCAGATTAAATTGTTCGTACTTACTTTGAGCGTTTTGTTTTATCGTGAAATTATTTCGATAAATGTCTTTTCGAAAATCTCTGAAAACGGGCCTATTCTATCCATTTCAGCACCAGGCAAACTGTTTTTGTGATCGTGTTTTTTTTTGGGGGTTTTTTTGCATGGTACTTACACCAAGAGTCTTCACTTGTGGTGTACAAATAAATTTGTGTTTGGGATTCTCATTTGTTAGAGTTGTGACGGTCCGATCAGACGCGTCACATTGTTTATAATTTATTAGAAATTAACATGGGATTTTCATAAAAACAGTGAAAATAAACAGATGAATTAAGTTCCACCATAGCATATTTCGGCAAATTTTTAATAATATTCGGAAGCGGAAGATCCAAAACGGACTTTGAAATGTTTGTTGGCAATTTAAGGCGTATTTTCGTGACGGCTGGCGTGTCACAAAATAGAAATTCGAAATCTTAATAAATTTAAAATCATGTAGAAATATTGACAAAGAAGGACAGACGTCATCTGTTTAAAATGGCGTATAGAGAATCAGTGAAAAACGTGTTGAATTTAAAAAAAATCAATGTTAAAGGGACAAAGTAAGAACAGTGAAATTAATTGTAAAACGGGTAGATGACAACAAAAACCACTATGCATTGTAGGAAGACAATTACAAGGAATTAGTGAATTTTAATTAGCAAAAATAATAAAAGAAAAGCCGTCGTTTGTTTTAGTGAAACGGGAGACGAAAAAATTGGTCAGAATGCTACTGAATGTCGTGGGTAGCGGGTCGCGACGTAGATTCTCATGAGAGTCGAATTGTTTTTTGTAATGTTAATGTAAAATGCAGTGCAGTATAACTTTGTTTTTGGAATATGTTGACTACGCGAATTTAATTAATTAATGGTAGATGAACAAAAACTTTGGTGAAAGGAGAAAATGGAATTGTGTAGAGCAAGATCGCTCAGTGTATCGAAAGGGAAGTACTTATAAACTTTATAATTGATTCTACATTGGAGCTAATATGGGAAGGCCAAGATATGTGTTTTAGTTTAATTCGTTTAAGACGTGGCCACGTAAAATATTTTGTTGAGTAAAAGAAATATTAACAAATAGAATATAATGGAAATTATTCACGCAAACATTTTCTTTAAGTAAAAGAAACTTAACAGATAAAGTATTATAAATTATATTCACGCAAAACTGTTTTTGAGCAAATTAAATATTAATGCAATCAAATATAAATTTGATTCACGCGAGGAAGTAATAAATAGTAAGTTAGTGGAGATAGAATGTTACAATTTTGTTTAATAATGAATATGTCAGAATAAATGTTGTTTATTGAATTTCGTTATCGTTAAATAAATAATTAATTAATGAAGTTAGGGAAAAAATGGAGGTAAATGTATGATGCGTGAATGCAGATATAATTGCAATAGTACGTAAGGAATATTGTTACATTGTTATCTTGTGTTGCATTGTGTCCTGTTTTATTAGCAAGGAGATCACTAAGGAAAGCGGCAATAAATGACAGAACGCTGATATTTACATGAAAACTGGGTTATTGATGATTTCCTTTCCTTTTTCATGTAATAATAATTATTGTTTTGATTTCCTTTAGAGGATCAGTCCGCGCCATCACGACCTAATTATAAAATTTTCTATGATGGTACTCCGTAACGCATATATCAGGGCTAGCTTTTAAAATAGCACTTATTTAATGGATAGTGTAAAGAAAGAATAGATTAGAGAGAGCAGGAGGAAATACGGAACCACCACAGAGTGGTACGAAAAAATAATGGCCACACTGCTTTTCTCATGTTCTCAGTGCTTTCTGTGTTCTTCCTGATGGGATATTCATAATATCTCTGCAGCTTGTAAGTTGCATCATCTGTGAATCTTCCTCCAAGAGTTTTATCGTCACTAAGATTCTGGGAACCTAGTGTCTACTTCAGTTTAGCAAGCGAGTGCCAAACAACTTTTGCACATGACCAATTAATGCATTCCTGTTTTTTAATGGTGCATTATTGACATATGGTTTGAGTACTAGTAACATTATACTACAACTCCGAACCGGAAAAAAATATTTTAATTCCCTCTACTTACTTTGCTTCACTTGTGCCATATCCAACCTTAACGTCACATCAAGTTTAAGATCATGAAATACAAAGAATCCACAAAGAAGGATGAAAATTAATTTATGTTAAGAAAACATCTACGTTTATAATTACGTTAAAAATAAAAAATCCATAATTTCACCTTTTTGACCCCATTGTAGGCTCCCCATATCAAGGAAGTACCTTCCGGAGAAGCGCCAGACTAAGATAGTAGCTACATACACTCCAGAAATAAAAGGACACCTCTGTACCTGGACTGAGAATCGTGTAGAATCTGGGCGGAAATGTTCTGTGGAGATAGAGATCTTTGTCGAGTGGAGGTTATTTATTTGTGAGTGATTGTTAAAAGAACGTTCATTCGATTTGATCTGCAGTCGCATTATCTCAGAATCTTCGGCTCACGATTCCCAATGAACAACCAATAAATCTTTAAGTTATCTTTACGCAGTGAGAAATGTGAATCATCATAAGTACCTGTATCGATTCAACGAACGTAACGAACTCGCTAGTTCATTATCTCGTGTGCACGGGAAAGATCGCTATTCACCGCTGAAGGTGGGTCGATGGTGAGTATCTCTCCCGCTTGTTTCCCAAGTGTTTTTGCACTTATTTTTCTTAAGAAACTGATAGTTCTGATTCGAGATGAAGGGGCTTCAATGAAATTATGTATTCGTACGTTTTCATTTTTATAATGCTTGAAACATTCTAACGATTAACCTATGTGGTCAATGATTCATTGTTTTGTTGCTCCCTCAAATCATTTATCCCTAGATTCAAAAGAGGTCAAGAGAAGTTCTATATTTTTTTATTCAAATTGTAATTAATTTTTTAGTCTCAAATGTAAGATCATGTAGTAAGAAGTAATAGTGAAAATTTGTTTTGAAAATTCCAGAAAAATAAAAATTAAAGAAAGATGGCCGATAAAGTTTATTCAATAGACGGTACATTAAAGACAAAAGTTTTAATAATGTTTTGTTTCATTCGTATTTATGTTATAACTTTAATTATTCCCCACTGTACTTCGCTAACGATGCAATTCTTCCTCCTGCAGTTTCGCTGTGATTCATTGATTCATCCCTCTGCGTGATTTTATCAGTGGCATCATGGGTGGACCACATGATCAGTATCACCATCACCATCATCCACCACCCTACCATCACCACCCTCCACCACCGCCACCAGAGCATCATTATCACCATCATCATCATCCACCGCCGCCGCCGCCACCACAACAGCATCATCATCATCACCACCACGATGACTGTACTTGTTGCTGTGTGCCATGCTGCTGCCCGCCTGTGGTGTGTTGTACCATTATATAAGATATACAGCGATTAAATGTGTGAAAAGGGCTATTTCTTTGCACTGGACCAAAGAAAACTGCAGGAAAACGTGTTCCGAATTGTACAAGGAAAGTGCGTATTTTAACATCTGCGAGAAAAAGGCTAGTACAATCAGTGTGATTGATCATCGTTGCCTTTGATGCTATCATCAGTGGTGACGAAAAAGTGGGGGTACATAAAAGTGTGGGCGTTGAATGGAAGAGAAAATGCGAGTGCAGTTCACATAGTTTAATGTCAATTGTACACAGTATATGATTCATATCCAAATATATTCTCTAATATATTGATTTTTTAAAGTTGGTGTGTTAATTGAAAGGATTGAGAATGATATATACTTACACTACAAAGCATGTTCTTTTCAGGAAAGCAGAGCTAAAAGATTTCAATTGGGAAATTAAACTCTAGTATTGAAAACTGGAATCACAAATATCGTCTGTACTTCGAATATCATTCCGCTTTTTTGGTATGATTGAACTCAGGGTTGATCGAAGTTTACAATAGTAGTTGTTTTGGGCGATTCTGTGGTGTCTTAGGAGGTCTCTATGAATCTAAGGAATTAGATTCTTTACCTGTGAAATATGGAAACATTATTTTTGTGATCGTTGTTAGATGGAACTTGGAGTATAATAAATGATAAATTGTGAAATTTTTGAAAAGTAGAATGTATACTCTCTGCGTTTCTCCGGTCTGTTCTCCATCTCCAAAGCTTTCAGTGGGCTTTCCCAAAATTCAATCAATTCCGCACTGGAAACAGTGCGAGTAGGACACGCATGCGATTATTGTCATCCTGTGATAAAGGTATTGAAGGAGATAAGGTACGCAGTTACAAGGTATGAACTAGATCAATATATTTCAGGCATAAGAAAATTTAAAAGATTTTTGCAGTTTTTGTGAGTATTTCTTCCTGAATAAATATAAAATGAATATTTAATTAACGTGGTAAGATCTAATTCTCAGATCAAGCATTTCATAACAAGAATCCGTACTGACCTAGTCTCATTTTCTTTCTTACGCCTCTCCAGTACGCCAAATTTAGCAGGGGGGATCACGATGGCGTAGGTTGTCGTGGTCTCTGGTGGAGTGTCGTAGACGACCACCCGGACCCTGAATCTCGCGGCGCCGCTCACGTCGTTTGCTTGAAGGTTCAGGCAGTGAGCAAGCGATGCTAAGCTCCTAGTGGCCGGGCAATCGGTCATCCATCAGTTGGGCCTATGGGGCGTCGACCTCGGATTAGGATTGGGTGAAGGATGCTTTCCGGAGTACTCTGGATCTCACTTTAAAGACCGGCGGAAAACTAGTTACCTCTCGTCAGGTTGCTCCGGTACCGGCGTTACCCACGTCGTGAGCTGGCGGTAAGCATTGGGGAGACGGGATGGGGGCTCCCTAATGAAAAGAAGCAGTGTGGAGTTGTAGACCACTCGGTGTTACTACTACTACGCCAAATTTAGCAGGTGCGGATGTTGTCCCACTTCGCGCCATATTCCAAGGCAAAGCGCCATACGAGACGTAGAATTGTAGAACGCTTTGGCTACTCTCGCAAGCGTGTTCTGCTTAGGGAAGCAAATTCTTATACTGTAAATTAATTGCGTAAACTTAGCGATTCTGTTTCGATTCCCTGTAGGATAGTCAATTACTTGAACAGCTTAAGCATCAATTAATACATTTCTGATACAACCTGCCTCGATTTCCAGTGACCGAGAAGCGTATGTTTAATTGTCAAACATGTGAAGAACGTGATTATTATTTACAAAGAATTTGTTATTTTTAAATTAATAAGTTTTTTATTTCAAATCCGTATTTAAGGTAATGGTATGACTAGTAGGTGAGTGAACTACCACCTACAATGGTTTCTTGAATGAACGATGTAGATTTTGGACAAATTGCCTACCTACTCCTATATTGGGTATCATTGTACATCGTGCTGGCGAGAAAAATGTAAACAATATCATTCTGTAACGGGGCGGATACAGAAATTATTTCAGGAGGGGCAATTTCAGTTACTTCCCATACATTTCCTTAAAAATTGTAGTAATACTCTTTTAGAATATCAATTTCTTTTTGAAATGACGTCCGCTCTGATTTAATGGAAATACTTCTTTGGAATATGATGCGAACAATGGCCATTGTTTTGAACAAATTGAGTAAAATTACCAAAGAATAATTGAACCGAGTAGGGGGTGGCACTGACTCCCTTGTCCCTCCTCTTTGGTTTGCTGCTGTTTTTCCTTCTCTGAACATTTGTTCGTGAGCCGCCACTATTTTCATCCCTCACCAAGGCTACTGCATTTTTACTTTCTCGTATACATACGTATATACGGAGTAATATACGTAGTATAGAGAAAGATATGTAAAGCTGCGGAAAATCGATTTCGAGATTTCAACGGAAATACACGTTTAAGGGTCCCCTGACACCGAAAAAGTGGTTCTTTCCAAAACGTACGTCCGCCCGTCCGCCCGTCCGCCCGTCCGCCCGTCCGCCCGTCCGCCCGTCCGCCCGTCCGCCCGTCCGCCCGTCCGCCCGTCCGCCCGTCCGCCCGTCCGCCCGTCGGCCCGTCCGCCCGTCCGCCCGTCCGCCCGTCCGCCCGTCCGCCCGTCCGCCCGTCGGCCCGTCCGCCCGTCCGCCCGTCCGCCCGTCCGCCCGTCCGCCCGTCCGCCCGTCCGTCGGTCGTCCACCGTCAGTCCGTCCGCCCGCCCGTCCGCCCGTCCGCCCGTCCGCCCGTCCGCCCGTCCGCCCGTCCGCCCGTCCGCCCGTCCGCCCGTCCGCCCGTCCGCCCGTCCGCCCGTCCGCCCGTCCGCCCGTCCGCCCGTCCGCCCGTCCGCCCGTCCGCCCGTCCTCCCGTCCGTCCGCCCTCCCGTCCGTCCGACCGTTGCTGCTAGCGCCTAAACTGCACGTACGATCTTTTCCAAATTGAAGAATCCTCAGTCGGTCTGGCTCTAGTTTGGTTGGTAATGTAGGATTCATCGTCTTCCCCAAAGGCGCGCGCACGCAGTTCCTCGTGAGAGTGAACCGGCTTTTCGCATTGCGTTTCGCATCCCAGTGATGTCAATGAGATTGATGTCTGATCGGCAGCTCCCCCTCGGCCCACCCAGAGTGTACTCGCATGATCGACGTACTGGAGTGACACATCAATGGAATTGGCAGCGTAATGAACCCCTGGAAATGTGACACTTTATCGATAGTCGAAGGCGCACTCTCATGGCCTCGCATGGAGCCATTGCGAAACAAATTGAACGAGAAACACGAACTAGTTCCCACGAAATGTATTGATATTTTTAACATTCCACCAGAAATCAATCGTCGATACAAGCGAGCAGCTGAAGATATTCTATTAGAAATATACTAGTCTGTCAGAAATTAAATATGGCGTAGAAGTTCGTCGGTCTCTATAATGAAGTTTGAATTGGTGCAATTCAGAGCTAACTTCCAGTATCAGCCCTCTTTCCCCCATCTCATCTATAACTTGAACCGATTTTACAATATTCTCTCAAATTCTTAGCAATGTTATTAATTAATAATTAAATTTGTATTTTATTCAATTTTTTAAAAGCGTAATTCAACATCTGTATCGATTTAAACCTCAAGCTTTATGAAAAATTGTGAACGGAACAATTTTTTATCTGCGCATTGAGTGAAGTGTACACTTAGGTGTCATGCCTTTGATGGGCTTGGTAGGGAATTCGCTTGGTGCATCTTGGCCCCTCGATTCCCCTCCCGAGGGACCTTTCCAATAGAATGATAAACGAAGTTAAGTAATTGTCGCCTTCCTGAGTCGATTCGTTATCTCTATGCCTCTAGTTCGCGAGCCGATGTGCTTGATGTGTTAGTATAAGAGAGAGATTTCCTGTCCGTTAAAGAATAAAAGCCCCGGGGCTTTTAAATTGACTGTCATCAGCCCATATCTTCCCATTATATCTCAAAATTAAGCAGGTGTCAATAGCCATTCTCTCGACTATATAACTTGACGAGCCCTCCAAGATAAGATATATCAGAACGAAAAAATATGGTTTTAAATGATGAGCGTCACTACTAAAAAGTAATATAAAAATCATGTGAAACTGCACCTTGCAAGTATCTTTTTTCAATTACTTTCAAATCTTGGTGACAGTGCCTGACTTTGACTTATTTGCGCCCCAGGCTGTCAAACGTTTTTGTGCCCTTTTTTAATTTTTTTTTTACATAAAAGTTATTTATAATATTTTGAATTAAAAAATCTTGTATGATTTTTGTAACCTTTGCAAATACTGCATAGGTAGAAATAATTGATTATATGTTAGCATTTTTTATAACATCAAACATTTTTAGGCCAATAAATTAAAAATATGAGGTCATTATAAAATAATTTCTATATTTCAGTATTTTTTACATTTTGCTACAAAAAAATTTGGATATTAAAGTCAAAATAACATTTAGGTTTACATATAAAATATGCGTTGTCATACGGAATCTCGTTTTCTCGCTCAGAAAATTTCTTAACAGCGTCTTCAAACTCTTGGCGTACCAAAATTCCTTTTTCTATGTATAACAGAGATAATGTTTTTAATGTGTCTTGTACGAGTCTTAACTCGATCTCAGATAATTTTTTACGCGCTTCAAAGCTGAGAAAGATAGTTCTCTATTTGAATCTGTCACAGACATCATTAAATAGTCTTAAAATTATCTCGTCATTCTTTATTAAAGAATTACCATTTTCTAATTCCTTTTCTCACAAATGTGGCGCTTTATATCCATACCGAACACGATGGCCAGCCACAAACGAATTAAATTTGGATATCAACTCGATGCAGCGTAAGAAGTTTTCATTTTGTAATCAATAATCTCGTTGTTACCGAAAAGACGATCCTCTTGATGCTAAATATTTCAATGTTTCTACAATTCTTTTCGGGACATTTCTTCAATATTCTACTTTCTTTCGTGCTCTGAATCCACATTGTTTCACAAGCTCTGAATCCACTCTTTTTAAAACTGCAGACCTACATACAAATTTTCTTACGCAATCTTGATGTTCGGAACTGTTATCATGTTGATAAATGCTGTTGCTATTTTTCCAGTCATTAAGCTCTCATGTAGCGAGCAAAGTATTAATTCCACCATATACGTTGCAAGGACCACAAAATACATGTCCTGTAGATGGTGAATGTAGTAAAAATAACCTTTTAACAACTATACCATTTCCCATTGTTTTAGAGAAATATGATTTTGATAAATATCGACTTTGATCTGCATAATGCCTTTTAGAGGTAGAAAAATCGATGTCATAATTTTGCTTAAATCCATCTTTGGCCACTATTTCTCTATAACCATCGTCAACGTTCCACTGTACTGAGTCGTTTGGAACTAATTTGATTAATTAACACATTCTTTTCAAACATATATGGAAAGGAATATTTCTATAAAAACGTTCAAAAGTTCTCCTTATGAAATTCTGCATCCGCTGAAATCCGTCCGCTCCCAAAAATTGCGTGCCCCAGGCTGCAGACTACTCAGCCTGTTCGGTAATCTGGTGCTGCTTGGTGAAAACGTTCACCATGTTCCTCGATGAAAAATCAAAGACAATCAGGAAAATAGTCAATGTGAGCATGCAGGAAGTTACTCATGCTACTGCGAAGTTTTCTCAAATTTTCCAACATGGTGTTCACAATGATTTCGTAATCTGAACTCCTCCTGTTTTCTAGAAAATTTTCTACATCTTTGTAGCTATGCCATGCTTGTTCTTCTGTTTTGATTCTTTGTATTCTCAAAATTCGAGTCACACATTAATTTCTTTATCCGAGGTTCAGTAAACACTTCTGCCTTCAGCTTATGTAGTCATTCTGTGAGAAAGGCACGTATTTCAAACATTCACTGCCTTTGTCAAGAGCTCCTGCAAACTGGTGTAAATCATAAAACACATAAAATAGTGTAATCACACTTTAATATTAGATACTTCCCCTACCATACAATGGTACATAAATAAGACTTTTATAAAAAAATAATTCTTAATTTTCTCGAAAACCTGACTTGATAAAAAACTGATTGCATTGTTAAACGCAGCGCAAAAACTACGTTTAGGAACATGCATTAATTCGAAAACATTTTTGCTGCAGAGTATTCATTCCTCGCCCCCTGTTTTAGTACCTTCATTTTAAATAGACCATTATTATGTCACGGTTTGAGCCTCCTGCATCATCTGGAAATTCTTTTGGGCCTTCGCATACAGCCCGTTGTCTCTTTCTTCTCTACTTACCTCCACTTCTCTCCCGGCCCCCGGCTCGCTTGGCTGTGAGAGGTCGGGTCGTGAGACACCCAAAGGAACGTCCAGAGGGGCGTGTGAATGAAAGTGAATGACTTTCCTCTATGCTGGTTTATTAACTCTCAACAGGTACATGATCAAATCAGAGTCTTATGTTAATCAATGAGAGGCTTTTTCTAATTATATAACATGAAGCTGATGCCTAAGACTTGCATGGGGGACAAACCAGTCTTGCTCGCGTTCGCGTTCGCGTTAACTCACCAGACCGACTCTCATACCTAATACCGACTCCCATATATAATAACTCACCATACCGACTTTCTCCCTCGACTCCATGACCGTGATAATTAAATAATTAGTAACTTGGGCCATTCTATCACAGAATATTATTATTGAATTATTTATTTATGAGTTTGTAGTATTTGTCAAAACTGACTTACTTAACGGTGGGAACATATTTTCATGTAATACTGATATTTATAGTTACAATACTCGACGTAGAAATCATGTTCATCAAGTGTCAGTATCAACAGTTCACTACAAGAAATCCACATACAATACATGTACGCTACTTTACAATGCATTGCCTGATGAAATTAAACAATTAAAATTGGTACACAAATTTAAATTAAAAGTAAAATCTTTTCTGCTGCAAAACTGTTTCTATACAATTAGAGACTATACTGATCGCCAAAAAGAAACATAATGTTTACTTTAACAAAAATAAGATATAGTATAATGAATTAGTTTACATTTGCATTGTATAATTTTTAAAAAAGACTCAATATGCCTGTAACAAATAATGTACTTCCGGGTCAATGACCCCCATCTCGATCAGGTTTTTGTCCAGTTTCCCTGATCCATTGAGCAAATGCTGAGATGGCCCCTTGATTTGCTTCTGGACGTAAATGTAGCTTCACTATGCGCACGTTTTGTTGAACGTTCCTTTGCTTGTAGTGGTAGTAGAGCTTAGGGTAAGTTTCTTATTTGTTAACAATACAGAAAAATCAAGTCTTTTCGTTTCTTTACTGTTAAAAGTAAGTTTTCTATAATTTGGCAACGAAAATATCTAGTTTTTGAAATGTTAATCTCTCGCTTTTTTAAATTTGTTATTATTATTATTATTATTAATCTTTCAACTATTTATAGTTAAATTTGGGAAGGGATTCTGAAACTCAAGAAAGCGTGCGCAGATGATTTTCTCCCCCATACGTCACATACAGTTTTTGACTGTTTTTGACTAAATAAATAAATAAATAAATAAATATTCGTGGGTGTGTTTCTCAGTCTCCTCGGTTCATGATTGCCAATAAATAACCGAATACATAATTGTTATCGCAAAGCAGTGTGACATGTGCGTCATAACGATACACCGGATGTCACGATAGTACATTATCTCGTGCACATGCCGAAGATCGTTATTCACGGCCGAAGTCTCGTCGAAGGTGAGTACATCTTCAGCTTGCTTCCAAAAGCTTTTGCCACGTATTTTTCTCAAGAAACGGAGAGTATTATCAATTTGACAAGAAAAGGTGAAGGTGAAATGACAAGAAGAATAGTACTTCGCAGAAAAAATGTATTGTGCTATTTTTATAATGTTTTTTACATTCCAACATATGTATAAGAGCAGTGTATTTCCCTGCCGCCCCCTGAGAGTGTGGGAGGTACCACATTCCAATGTGTAACTGTCACGATTCCATACAAATTTGCGCATGACACAACCAAGGGGTTGTTAGGTGTAAAAAATACACAGACTTACACAGGTGATTGCACAAAAGTGTTAAAATCATATGTAATAGTTAATTTATAAAGTTCATAGTCGGTTACTTAGACCTAATACCACAACATAACTGGTTTGTTTAATTTGAAATCGAAAAAAATAGATGAGACTATTAGAAAGAGTGAAACTCTCAAGAGACATCAATTTGTGCATGCTTACATAATACCAAGAATAAATTACCCAAAGGACATTAAGTTTCTGTGTCAACTATAAATGTAACTACCTACATTTACATAATATCCTCACGTTTACATATGCAATAATTTTAATTATCGCTGCGCAATAAATTTAATATTTTTCCGTCTAATTCATTAACCTAATAAACTTATATAAAAATGTAGTCCATACTACTTGATATGCTCTAGTTTCAGTACATTAAGACTTAAACATTTACTACGTCTCACAATTTTCTGATTACACCCCAGTTAAAAATCCATGCTTAAAACACTTGAAGTGCACATTGTTAATGCTGTTCACGCTCAACATAATGCTGCTCATCCAATTCGTATCATTAACCCTTTGACTGAAATAATACAAAGTTTGCCTGATTTACATTATTTTCCATTATAATCAAAATAATTTAGCTGAGAGTCTATAAATGATTTCATTTTTATTCCTAGAGTTTGGCTGTGATTCTCCCCCGTACGTGAGTTGTACAGCAACATCATGTCTGGACCACACCATCATCACCACCACCACCACCCGCCACCGCCGCCACCAACGGAACATCATCATCACCATCACCACCATGACAAATGTGTTTGCTGTGGGCCATGTTGCTGTTGTTGCAGGCCCGTTAAGATTTGTTGCTGCAGACCTGTTGTATGCTGTACCATAATGTAGGATGTATATCGATTAGCGTATGATGATGTCGATTCCTCCACAATAAGCACAGGACAAAGTAAAATTTGTAAATATACCCTTCGTATTTAGTGTGGAAGTGGCATTTGTTACTTCGCCAGACTTAACAGTTAACAACTCTTTTCTACAGTGTCGCCAATAGGCGCACCCCTGATACAGGTGATAGTGATGGTAATGTGGGCGCGGGTGAGATAACTGTACCAGTGTTTACACAGATAGAAGGGAGATATAATACTCAAGAGTGAAGTTCACTTATATCTTAAAACCAACTCGACGCATTATGTAAAAAATGTTCTGTAGCACTCAAGAGTTTTTATGGTTATATTTGAACGGGTGAGAATGGAATAACCACAAAATGTGTTGAATTGAAATAATATGAAAAGTTTTGAGAAATTTTATTCCAGAAATGAATCTATAGCTTGGAAAATTGAAACCGTTGTACATTACTTTATTTTGTTACACTGACATCAAGGATGCCCAAAGTAAATTATAGCAACAATTATAATTATGTAAATCTTAAACTGTATCATTCTAAGGAATCATAAAATATATTCATAGCTCAGTATGCATATTATGTACGAAATGTGAAAATATTTGTTTATATGTTTAATAAAAATGCAGTGTATATGTGGATTATCCTCTGTGTGTTTTCTTGACATGTTCTCTGAGAATATATAAATAAAATATGTATCTGTGATATCAAAACAACTCCCATTTTATATAAGCTCATCGCCTTATTTATGAGATGTAAAAATCCATTCGATTGTTTTTGAGTCTTTTGTCTGCCTGACTGCCTGTACCTATTTTTGAATCGACTGAACCGCATTCGATGCGATTTTTCCTGAAAAGTAGTGTTTTTTAGGGAAAAACTTAATACATTTTATTAATATTATTATTTTTATTATATTAATGAGAATATTTTCTTCTCGCAACTCTAAGTGCTGCCCTCATACCAATTCGTAAAAATACTCCTTACCTTCCCCTTAGAGCAAAATTTAAGGGTTCACTCTTTCAGTTTTTTTTTCCTTCAATATTTCTAAAAGAGTCCAAGTTTTTTAAAAAAAGAAGAGAAATTGAAGATTTTGCTGTAAATGACAACGAAACTTTTTTTCTCTGTAAAATGTAATTGAATTTCAAATGGAAGCGTGTATTTATGGGAGATAGGTCATTTTGCTTTAAAAGTATTTGGAGATAACCAATGTCAAAGAAAGTACATTTGATGTAAATTTTCTTAAAATTAAATCTTATGGTGCTTACCCGAAATGTAAGTTTGTTCAATAGTTTTTGTTGAGATTCTTCGGCGAAAATTGGTGCTTTTAAAAATAATTTCATTCCATATTTGACATTTTCTATCGTTTATTTTTGCACGATTCTTCAAGGAGTCTGCTGGAGTAAACGATATTGCCCTTTATCCGCCTTCACCAGTCATACTTTTTCTATTGATTCTAATTATGTCAATAATCGAATCCTATTAAGAAGTATACTTGTGTGAAGTAAGTGTCGAGATAGGTAGGCCTCTGACCTGGAGGTCCTAGGTTCGAGTCCTGACGGCGGCAGGATTTTCGACACTAGCTGTTCAGGTAGGTCGAATTCAGTCGCTGTCTGGAGGAGAATTCTAGCGGCCGGCTGCTCTGATCGGTAGTTTTCCCTGGTTTCTCCGATCAACTCCAGGCGAATGCCGGAGCAGTACCATACCAAACGGGCCACGGACGGCGCGCGATCTTTCCTTCCTCTTCCTTGTCCTGTCATCTCCCCTTACACACACACTTACACTAACATGCACTACACTATCACATATTCCGGGAGGTCGGTCGAGAGCTTCGAGCTTGTCCCGGCTGGGGTGGTGCCCCGCTGGTGGGAGAGTCCTGGTTAGGGGCAAAGCCACTAGCCGATGGTAGGTTGGCGCCGGATCTCGCCATCCAGCGGGGTAAGATCACCGCCATCTCCCGAGAAAAAGCATGCACTACACTAACGGGACTAATGACTAAAGCAGTTAACGCGACCGGAAACACGAAAAATCAATCAATCAATCATTTGGTAGCTACAGCAGTGCCTTAAACAAAGGGACACGGTAGGCTAACCATGAGCGAGCGTACTTACTTCTCCATCCTGTCCCTACTCCTATCCGTATGGCCCACCAAAATACACACACTGCTTATCTTGATTTATTTCCCTCGCGTAACTACTGAAGTATTTCTGCCCACACTCCGCGCCATCTCCATCCATCCACATGATTTAATTGGTTTATTGAAAAATACTCCAAAAAAAGCCATCGGAGATCGGAATGTGACAGTACCCCTAAGAGAGCTTCGAAAAAATAGGCTCGCCTGGAAAGATTACAGTCCTGTTTTTAATCTGCCACATTTATGAGCATTTGTATGTACTGTACGTTGTGTTGGTAATATGGGAAACTTTTAAGGAAGATATTTTTAAACGCAGCATTAATTTTTATGACTAAAGATTTTTTCGTTACAGTGAAATTAATATCATCCAGATGGTCAGTATTTCAATTTTACAAGTTTACTTTATACCACACAATGGATTTGAATTTTGATTGGCTAACCAAATTACATTCATATGATGTGGTAATGAGTCAGAATTCAAGAGGCACTTTCAGGAAAGTTCCCATCAAAAAATCGTTTAAACTTATATTTTCTTCGTTACTATTTGGAGGATAAAACCGTCTTCTCCTGCTCGCAGTCCATTTTTACTTTCTCGTATATGTACGTATAAACGGAGTAATATACGTAGTATAGAGAAAGTTATGGAACGCTGTAATGGTGGATTTTTTGCGAAAAAAAAATCATTGCCGGGATCTGGTAACGAAAAAGTGCATAAAAGCAGTTGCTAAATTAAGAGAAAAAATCCTTTAACACGTGATGTAGCCAGAATCTGTGTTTTTTGGGGTCCTTGATGCCGAAAAACCAATTGGAAGCAAAACATCCGTCCGTATGTCCGCCCGTCTGTCTGCCCGTCCGTCCTTCTGTCAGTCCGTCCGTCTGTCCGTCCCTCTGTCCGTTCGTTCGTGTGTCCGTCCGTGTGTGTCCGTCCGTCTGTCCGTCCGTCTGTCTGTCCGTCTGTCCTTCTGTCTGTCAGTCCGTCTGTGAACCCTACTAGCGCCTAAACCATTCGTACGATCCAAATTGAAGAATCCCCTGTCCATCTGACTAGTTGAAGCTTTGAAATTTGGACAACCATCCTTTAATATGGAAGTACTTTACATGAAGCTCCCCGGACATTTTCAACATTTTCTTGTGGTTATAAAGGTGGCATAGGTTCAATTTTCACGGTTCAGTTTTCGAAAATTGCAAAAGTTTCGATTTTTTACGGCGTCTTCCTACAACCACAAAATTGACGACTTTTCCTTCAAATGAAATTTGTTGAATATAAATAGTTCTTGCAATAAGGTCATGTAGATTTGTTTAGAAATTTTAGTAGTTTTCGTGCAATAGTGCGTGCAATATTTGCAATTTTAAAAAATTAAAAAAACAAGATTTTCTCAAAAACGGCTCCAAATTTTTTCTTTAAATATTTCGTAGCGTTAGTGCCAAATGAACTCTATACCAAGACATAAACTCCATATTGCTCTGTTCTTTTGTTTTTCCAAAAATTTCAAAAATAAAATTTCTTTGACTTGTCTCTCACGTCAATAATATTTGCATTCAATGCAATTTATTTACATTATATTTATGAGTACATGCGCCTTAAATAATGTCAAAAAAAGTTTCTGGAAAACGCAACAGTTTTCTGTAAAAATGAGCTCAAAATTCCGCATTTTTAGAAATCTCAAACGCCATTTTCTCAAAGATGTCTCGAAATTTTGTTATCCAATTTTTCCAAGAGATAGTACTTATTGCATTCTTTAATATGACATAAAAATATGTCATTTTGGTGTATTAATTTGTTTCATCAAAAATCACACCAATGTGATTTTTTTTTAAATACCTCTCCCGCCGTTAATATGGACATTTCCATCAATTTGTATGCATTACTATATTTGTGAGTAAAAGTGCTTCAAGTTTTTCGAAAACTCAATATAATCTTGTGAAAAAGAGTTTCAAATTTCGCATTTACAGTAATACTTAATCACCATTTTCTCAAAAATTGCCTCAAATTTTTCAATGAAATTTTCTATTTATGACGAGTTTTTACTCTTCTTTAATATTCTTGAAATAATAATTCCGTTGTACTTCTATGAAAGCAAAAAGTTGAGAAACTATCAAAAAATGTAGTTTGGGCGAAGATAGATGGCAATGGTGACAGAATGGAGCAGGACCTTAAAGCCAGACCACACCAAGGAAATTAGAAAACTTTGCTACGAGAATGTCTGTAACACCTCTAGTTTGTAGCTAAGAATTATCTGCCTGTAACAATGAGCAAAAGAAGTCAGGAAAATAGGGAGCAGTAATTCTTCGTGTTTTGGGGGTTTCATGCAATTATACCTACAGACATTTGCAGTACGTGACTCTACAAATGCAAATCAATTATGACACGTGTGGCTTAATTCTATATCTTAAGATTTTATTAAAATTAGTTTCATAGAGTCATACAAAACGTATTTAATACAATAAAATCTCAATTTCCCTCTGAATTTGTTAATTTTTTAAAATGAAAATCCTACATCGAGCCTGAAAATGACATTTTTCAGATATAACACATCAGGTTAAAAAAATTGCGTGCAGATTTTTTTAGAAATATAAAAAACAATCTACAAGCCACAGAGTTACTGATAGCATATCATATTATCAGCACCGTTTTACATCAATCGTTATCATGGCATGTTTGGACAGGTTTAAATGCGTGGGACGGCAACGGGTGGTATTCTTTAGAATTTGAGCATATGTGATCTGCTCTAGCTGCGACAAAAATATTTGTAAAGAAATTACCTTTCCAAAATTAACTGGAAGCTTTTGAAGTTTTCAAACACTATAGGCTCTATTAATTACAGCAAACCCCACATTTGATGCTCTCCGTCATTAATTAAGAGTTTTTAAAAGACAATTAAGGTAAAATTTTGTATTCGGAATATTGATTGTAAGAAATTATTATACATTTATTTAAGTTAAAATGAGATATAAGGTTTGTAGGACAATTTTCAGGACGATCCCCCAAAAATGCAAATGTTGGCAGGACTGTCCAATAAACGGCGCCATCTGTCCCTCCTTATCAGCAGCAGAGGGTATTCTGAAGGACTGTTGGAAGCAATTCGCTTTGTCTTCGGATGAGGGAGAATGTGGAGACTTCTCCCTTAAGGCCCATTCACAATGCAAACATAAGCATAAGCATGGCGTTAACATAAAAGTTAGGACTACGTCTACAAGTGGACTCATTCACAATGCGTTCGCATAAGCATAACACGTAAGACGTTAACTTAAGAGCTTGCAAGCTTCAAGCTTCTGTGCTTATGCTTATGTCAGACATAAGGAATGAGCCAATCACAGTTCGTTAACTCAAAATCGAGTATCGAAGTCGATAGGCGAACTATTCGTGTCGATTCGTGTGCTGTGTCTCATAGCCAATAGAAACTCTTCTTTTGCCTGTGTTTATGTTCGACATTGTGAATACGCCAACTCTTCGCTTGTGTTAATGTCTATGTCTATGTGTTATGCTTATGTTTGTGATTGCATTGTGAATGGGCCTTTACTCTTCGTTCACGTGATGACTCTTTTCCGCGTCTTCGCCGTGGAACTCCCACAAAAGTTCACGTAGAAGATGCGTCTTCGCTCGGCTGACCTTGCGAACGGGAATCTAGCACATACATGCCCGTGCATTACTTCAAGAATATTAGAGAAGAGAAAAACCTCGTCCAAAATAGAAGTTTTCATTGAACTTTTTGAAGCCGTTTTTAAGAAACTGGCGATTAAGCATTAGTGTAAATGCGAAATTGGAAGCCCCTTTTCACAGGAATCTATCGAGTTTTCGAAAAACTTCATTTGAAGTCATTTAAAGCACATCCACTCACAAATGTAATAACGTATACAAATAGATGAAAATGTGCATATTAAGCGCGTGAGAGGTACTAAAAAACATTACATTTGTATAAATTTTGAAAAAACAAAAAAATACACCAAAATGAACTTTATGTCATATTAAACAGTTCAAATTAGCACTACCCATCGGAAATATTTGAAGAAAAAATTTGGAGTCATTTTTGAGAAAATGCCTTTTGAGCGATTCTGAAAATGCGAAATTTAGAGCTAGTTTTTACAGAAAACTGTTGAGTTATAGAGAAACGTTATTTGACATTATTTAAAGCACATGTATTCATATATCTAATAATGTGAAGAAATTGCCTCTAACGTAAATATTACCGACATCAGAGACAAGTCAATAAAATTCCATTTTTGTGATTTTTGAAAAAAATAAATAGAATAGATCAATATCGCGTTTATGTTATCGTATAGGGTGACTTAGGCACTAACCCTACCAAAACTTTAAAGAAAAAGTTTGGAATCGTTTTTAAAAAAATATTGATTTCGTTATTTTTTAAAGTTACAGATATTGCACCCACTATTGCACGAAAACTACTAAAATTTCCAAAAAATCTACATGACCTTAAAGAAAGAACTATTTATGCACAACAAATTTCATTTGAGGGAAAAACCTCTATCCTCAATATTGTACTTGTAAGAAGTTGCCGAAAAGTTCATACATTTACAATTTCCGAAAATTCAGAGTTAATACTGATAACCGGACCTATACCACCTTTATGAGTGTATTTAACTCTATTCTTACAAGAAATTTAAATAAAAAATTTGCATCCGTTTTTGAGAGAATTTTGAAAATGTTCCTACGGCTTCATAAAAAGTCCCTCCGAAAATTAATGAATGTTTTTCAAAGCTTCAACTAGAGCCAGATGGACATGGGTTTCTTCAATTTGGAAAAGATCGTAAGTATGGTTTAGGCTCTAGGTTTGTTCACATACGACAGACAGACGGACGTTTTGTTTTCAGTTGATTTTTCCGCATCGAGGACTCATAAAACAGGGATTCTGGCTAATAAACCAAATGACGTATGAGTTGTCACATTATCATTCTAACACAAAAATAATATTTTTGAAAGGTTTCTTAGCCCCCGTCCCACCACCCACACCCCGCAACAACCAAAAACGTTTTTTTTTTATTTTAAGTTTTTCAGCAACTTAATACTATTTTATCTGACTGAAAAATATGATAATTAAGAAGAGAATTTATACTATCAGAAAAATATTTTTAGATATTTTCTCAGGCCTAAATTAAAACACAAAAAAGGATTTTTGAAAAAAATAACAATAAATAATTTTTATTGTGTATTAGAACTAATGAACAGGCTCGAAAAAATCACAAACGTTTCTCTTAAAACTCTTATTGTTGTTAATTTTTTCATATTTTTTCAACAGCTGGGCTGCAGTTAAAAAAATAAAAACCATTTTCTCGGCTTTAAATCACCTTGCCTTCAAATGTACTTTGAAAATGACTGCAACAGTTCTGTGTATTTATTTTAGTGTTTATTATACATTTGTATAGATTGTTGTAGCATACATGTATTGCTGCTCACTGGTTGCCTCGCAGAAACTCTGCAGCTCATCTCACGACTCCCCAGTTTGGAAGGGCGATATTCCCAAGAGTTTCCATCAATTTCCTGTCATATTTTCTGGCATTTCTCCCGTGGATAACGGCTATCTAGGAATATCAACGGTGCTTGAAACGGCTTACATTCATCTGGTACAGTGGCAGTCAAACAAATGATTTCACATTGCTCTCTGTGCTAACAGCAACACTCAAAAAACACATTTCATATAGCCTCCTCCAGGAGACGCCGCCTTAAAGTAACACTGCCCGCGTGGGCGAGGATGTTTGGGTGCTTCAATGAAGCCGAGGGCATTGCGGTGGTAGCATTGCTGTTCAATTGCCTAATAGATCAGCTCTGCTACCGGTAGGGTAACCTATGCTGTATAGGCCTCGGTTGAAGAGTCAGACGAAGGGCTATCTCAAAACGACCCGTCTTTCCTTTTTCTTCAACCAACCTCCTCATCCTAAATATCCTTCCCATTTCCCCACCTGCGGTACTGATCGTCACATCCTTTTCTAGTGTGGCATAGTTCTACTTACTTTGTGCTACACTTCTTTGATCTTTCTATTAGGTCTCTCTTGACCCCTTGTGTTTTTCGACCCTGAAGCTATTAGGTTACGAGGGCTAGGGAGTCATTCACTTTCTTCTATGCTTTTCACTTTAATTTTTATTCAGTTTCTATCTACTCTTATCTTACCGACACTTTGTCCTTTTCTCCTTAATAATTCCCCAACCCAAGGTGTTAAGTGACCCGTGACGAGGGCTAGAATTGGCGCAGGGGGTATCTGCGTCTCGAACGGAGCCTGTGGGATACCAGGCGACCTCCCAGAGTAAGTTGCCTCACCTATTCATTCGGAGCTCTGAATAGGTGGTTACTTAATCCCTAGCTACTCGTGGGACAAAGGTGAATGAAGAAACAAAAAACAAAATCGAACATTTTGTTTAGAAAAAAATAATTGCAATGGTTCCTGCCTCAACCCTCGTAATATTCTCTTACAATTATATATTTCCTGAGAAATGTAAATGTATTTGTTACGATATTTGCAACTTGTTTCTAAACTCTTTTTCTATTACTGATTTTGTCATTCATACTTTATAAAAAGAAGAAAATAGAACTTTCTGGAAAATGAGGTCCGTTCCCTGGTAAGCGAAAACTTAACCACTGTTTGCTTCATTGTTCGTGTGGTTTAAGATTCGTGCAATTCAAATCATTCTACATTTTTCACTGACGAGGTCAGCGATCGACTAGTTTTCACGTCAAAAATATCGTGTGATCGCATCAAAGATGTTGGATAGTAGTATTATAATTGGGAATTAACGGATCCAAAAGCAAAACAATAACGTTCGGGTGGAGGCGTAATTATAATCGAGACTATCGTTTAGGTGAGGTCATCATTCCAAGAGCCTCGTCATGCAAGTATTTAGGCATTCATCTAGATAGAAAATTAGGGTGGGAGAAGCATATAAATCAGACAGTGAAAAAAACGTGAAATTCCGTGCATTTTGTAATGGGAAATCTAAAGAAAAGTTCTGCAAACGCCAAAGAATTAGCATATCTTTCGTTGGTTCGCCCTCCCATGGAATACGGAGTGGCATATTGGAATCTGTACGGAAAGTCGTACCGGAAAAATCTAGATAGAATACAGAGGAAAGCAAATAAGTTAGCAAATAGAACCAACGCAATAAAAAAGTCATGGGAACCTCTAGAAACGAGAATAAAATGGCGAGGCTTTGTGTTCTTTATAAATCGTACGTAGGTCAACCGGCTTGAAAGGAAATTCAGGTCAGACTAGAAAAACCAAATTATTTCGGCCGAAGCAATCACACCCACAAAATTAGAACAAGGAAACAAAATTCAGATCTTGGGAAATGTTCCTTTTGTAACATAACAATTAGAGATTGGAACAGTTTACCAGCATCAACTTTCAAAGCGTTTTCTACAAGTGTCGGAAGTTTTAGTTGTGTTAGAACAAGCTGAGAGAAATAGATGTTAAATGAGTAGCTGAGTGCTGTGAAGTGCTCAGTTGAGTATTAATTTTTAGTATCACCAACATATGGATCTCAAAAAGTAATAAGAAAACGTTAAAGGCTATGGAAATGGAGTTTTGGAGACGCAGCTGTAGTGTAACGTTAATGGAAAGAATCAGGAATGAAAATATAAAGCAGCAAATGGGTGTCATGTCGGATATAATGGATACAATAGAAGGGAGAAGGTTAAAATGCTATGGGCACCTTAGAAGAATGCCGGAGGAAAGATGGCCATTAAAAACTCGGAGGTGGCAGGTGCCAATGCACAGAAAGAGAGGTAGACCAAGACTCACGTGGTATGATGGTGTGCGACAGACAATGAGAGATCGTCACATCAAAGATGATTGGCAAGATAGAAGAAGATGGAAGCTTGGGTGCGAGAGACGCCGCATGGAGTACTTCCACTCGCAGAAGAAAGAAGAGACCAACATATAAGTTGAAACAATTGTTAAGTTGTAACAACAATGGTAAACAGTTGTAAGTTTAAACAACAAATATATAAGTTGAAACAAACAATATAAGTTGAAACAACAAACAAACAACAACATACAGTTGAAATAATTGTTGTAAAACTTAATATTAGTGATATTATGATTATTGCATCCTAGTCTTTTACTGTACTTTATTATTATTATTATTATTATTATTATTATTATTATTATTATTATTATTATTATTATTATTATTATCACTATCACAATTTAACTTGTTTCCACTCGTGCATCTCGGTTACCATGAACAAGAGATACACGTTCCAACTGTCATAATCAGCACTGGATCAACCATCAATGTTCAGAAATTCCCTCACGATGTTTCATCTGTCCAGTGTGACTATCTTCTGCATCTGGATGTATAACCCCTTCTTCAGTTGCAGTTCATCCAGGGATTCATGTAGGAACTTAGGAATTTCACCAGTGGCGCCTAGAATTATTGGTACAATCGTCACCATTTCCACGTTGCTCCACATTTCCTTTATCTCATTTGCCAGAGGTTGATATTTTAGAATTTTTTCACTCTTTTTCTTTGGGATGTTGTGAGCTAACGGGACCGCGACATCAATCAGATACACCTTTTTGTTTTTCTTGCCATGTTATTGTTATTATTATTAATTAATTAATTAAATGCCACTGGGTCATACCCAATTGCAGTTCAAATAAATGTATGTATAATACCTTAGCACCCCTAGAGGGTGGAATGGGAACGCAGCCCGCAAAGCATCTAAGGCGAGCGGGGCGGTGACAGGCTGTATGAGACAAGGCGGGGTTGAACTGGAGCGCCGTGGCGACGGGCAGGACCGACGGAAGTCGCGGGGAAAATGGGCAAAATGTACCCAGCGCGGAGATGGTCACGAGGCGGATAGCGTGCAGACTCGGAATCATGCAGGGGTGGGCCTGACCAAGCAGGTGGGCAAGACGAATGCAGACCGGGAGCGGTAGCTCAGTGCATCAACTGATGTCACTGCAGCGCCTCTGATCGGGAGGTCCTAAGTTAGAGTCCTGACGACGGCAGGATTTTCGACACTAACTTTTCAGCTAGGTCGAATTCAGTCGCTGTCTGGAGAAGAATTCTAGCGGCCGGCTGCTCTGTTCGGTAGTTTTCCGTAGTTTCTCCGATCAACACCAGGCGAATGCCGGAGCAGTACCCTAACGGGCCACGGACCGCGCGCGATCTGTCCTTCCTCTTCCTTGTCCTATCCTCTCCCCTTACACACACACTTACACTAACATGCACTACACTACCACATATTCCGGGAGACCGGTCGGAAACTTAGACCCGGCTGGGGCGATGCCCCGCTGGTGGGAGAGTCCTGGTTAAGGGGAAACCCCACTAGCCGACGGTAGGTCGGCGCCGGATCTCGCCATCCAGCGGGGGAAGTTCACCGCCATCTCCAGAGAAAAACATGCACTACACTAACGGGACTAATGATCAAAGCAGTTGACGCGCCCGGAAACATGAAAAAATCAATCAAACGAATGCAGCATTCTAATATACGTTTGTGGTGAAAAAAAAATATCCTGGCAACACCGAATAAGCAAATAGTTCACATATCATTGCAACGGCTGAGATAGGACAGGGCAACAGTGGCTTCCACCGCAGCTCCTCGGTCCGGAAGGTTCTAGAGTTCTAGTCTCAGCGGTGAAAACGTTTTGAGACTAGAAAGAGAGAGGTCGAATTCACCCGCTGTCTGAAGGAGAATTCTTGCGATCAGCTATTCTGACCGGTTGTATTCCTTAATTTCTCTGACCAATTCCAGGCGATTTCCGTAGCATTACCCTAAGGTAACTGGCCACAGCCGAAATGTCGGTCGTTCGCTTTGGACGACTGAGAGCGGAATTGTCTCACTTCTCCCCGACTGAGAGCGGAATCGCCTGAGCTCATTTCTTGAAACGTCAGCGAGAAGGAAGTTCAAGACTATCCATGTGTATTGCAGATGGCCTTGACTCTCCAGCTGACAATCTATTGTTTCGGACGCCATTGGAAGAGTTTCTTGGGACTCACTATGACTATTTCCGTTTACCAGCAAGTATTTGAACGAATCTTGCCCATTGGACGAAAACGTCCAAATGTGGAGCAGATAACTTCAAGTTAGAAACCCCACATCCCGACGTGTAGGATAGCATCATATAGCGGGAGGAAGACCGCCACCTTCCGGAATATATAATGTACTACACGTACGGCACTAATGATCATAGCAGTTGAAGCCGCTGAAAACCACAAATAATCAATGAATAAATAATTGTTGTTCAGTCGTCCGGTTAACGCAAGTTAATCCACCACAAGAAACTGAGGTCGTATGCGTATGACTGTGGAAATATAAAATTTTCAAAAAACGTTTTCGGACAAAAATTTACTGTATAATTCATAATGGTATTTGTTACAAATTGCTAACCAAAATTTTCTTTTTCCTGGCTCTTTACTCGTATGAGACACTCGCATGATTAATTTGATCAAATAATATGACAATGAACTGCATGGTTTTTGAAGTATTGTTTCCCCTTTTATTGTAAATTCGTTGTTCATTACCTTGCAGACTGCAAAGGCCAGGTACCCATTGTAACTAAACTACTTTATTTTGTTTGGTAAAGCATTTGAATGATGTTAATGGTTTCCTTTATTTTGTAGTTACCCGCAGTTGCGTCATGTTTGTTTACGAAAATGCTTTATTAAGCAAGATTTATTGTTGTTTCTTCAATTTTTATTAATTATTATTTATTTTTTTATTTCGGCTAACTTACCACAAGACTTATACTCATGTCTAGAAAATGTTGCAAATTCTCTTCCTCTCTCAACGCTTGACCTTAAGAATTGAAACAAAATAGGGAAGGAACGATTGCCCGCCTTCAGTGTTTTACTATATGAGATCCTGAGTAATACGTATGAGATTGACCGGAGAAAAGTAGTGAAAGGACCTACACAAGAAGCCATACACCAAAATTCTCGTTAAGACATTCGTCAGCCTCGACCCAGTTAGCAGAACGGAGTCGAACCTAGGGTCTCCCGGTTTAATAGGCTTTACGTGTGAACTCGCAACTTCATACTCCATCTTTGGTGCATCAAATTGGCCTTCCACAATAACGCTAATAATTAGTCCTTTCCGCATCATCTGCGTAGTATTACTTCAACTGAATAATTATATTATACGTACGGGGTCAAGGATCAAGGCCTTATTAGATGCTCTCTCAGACACACCAGTTATCTCAGATCCTCAAGAAGTTAATCAGTCGATACTTGATTAAATTTTCTGAGAACACCGGCTGACTCAGTAGATCTATCTCCACGGCTGTTTGTGTCAATATAAATGTTTGTGCACTTTATCAGTCAACTTGTGATTTTGTTTGCTTTAAAATGAAGGCAGACGTAACACGAAATTAAATGATGTAGGCAACACCGAAGGTAAGGAAAGGTTAATTAAGTATAAGTATTTAACATCACTCACTGATATGTTAAAATAAAGCATGTCTATTACTCGTACTATAATACTCATAAAATAATCACACAGATATGACTGTTAAAAGGTATCTTTTTTGAAAAGTGTTCTGTTTTTGAACATGTATATATATATATATATATATATATATATATATATATATATATATATATATATATATATATAACAACCGGCGTTAAGGATCATTTTCGTTAGGTTGAAATGACAGAGCAGAGGCGGAATAAGCATTGTTTTGACAGACAGAAAAGAAAAAGACAAAATTTGGATGCTTCCGAGTTTTTAGAAGAGCATTCATTCGCTAGAGCAACGCGGTGGCGAGCGGGTCGGCTACTAATATATTTTACTAGATCGAGGAAAGAATTAATTGACAGTTGTATAAAGTTAACTATCGTTTCTTATCTCGTTAAGGTTTTTATTTTTTTATATTTTATTTTTATTTTTTTTATATTTTACTAGATCGAGGAAAGAATGTAATTGACAGTTGTATAAAGTTAACTATCGTTTCCCCATCTCGATCAGGTTTTTCGTCCAGTTTCCCTGATCCATTGAGCAAATGCTGAGATGGCCCCTTGTTTTGCTTCTGGACATAAATGTAACTTCATTTCTGTGCACGTCTTCTAGAATTCAGTGGGAAATACAATTATTCAAATTATCGTTTCCATGTTGTCGCGGCAGGAAGTAATAAGAGCCAAAATTTATTGCTTATTTATGTTTGAAAATAGATTTTATTACATGGGAGTTTTTTTTGTTGTTTTTTTCTCCCTTTCAAAATTCAAAATCTATTGCTTATTTACCCTTGAAAATAGATTTTTTTTACAGGGGAGTTTTTTTGTTTTTTTCTCCCTTTCAAAATTCAAAATTTATTGCTTGTTTATCCTTGAAAATAGATTTTATTAAATGGGAGTTTTTTGTTTTTTTTCTCCCTTTCAAAAATTCAAAAATTTAAGTAGTATATGACTTAGTGTAGGGATCACAGAATTTTGAAAATGTGCACACAATTCACTTTTCCCCATAGCACGTCATACGCAGTTTCTAACTGTTTTTTTTGACGTAAAATAAATAAATAAATAAATATATTAGGATAGAGCGTTCTTGTAAGAAGAAAAATACGTGTGTAGGCGTTAGTGAGAGAAGTCACGGATTATAATAGTATCGCCGGGAGAATTTAGAACCAGATGCGGACATTAGGCGAGGACTTTATCCAGAAGCAAGATTCTGCTGCGTCGACGGAGAAGGTTCTACAGGGCGCCATCGAACGAAGAAGTGAAGAGCGCGTGAAGACCCACGAATGAATAAAAAGGTTTTATAACTATTGTAATGTAGAAAAAACTGGTCGTGATCAATGATGAACTCATTTTGATTATCAATATAATAAATTCCAATTTGTTAAGTTGAAAGAAAGCTGATTATCATTGTTCGTTACGTGCAATCCAGCATTTTAATAAGATTTTCAGATTCCTTGCCACTCCGTATGGATGGCAGATTGAATAATTGGTTGCAGAGTAAATAGCAACAATTATGAACTTCGAAATCCAATGAACTGAGCTAGCACAACATAATTTTGGAGAGATATTTAAATTACGTAGGAATCATTAGGTTTCAAGTGTAACCTTTTCCTGGCGCCCAAATTACATTTATCAGTAATAATTATGTTTCAAATTGACACCAATTAACGCCGGGCATGTTTCAATTTAACCCCCGTGTCCCAAGGTGCATGGCGAAGGTCACATCGATCGAGATCGTTCCATTTAAAGGGAAAAAATTGAGACAGTACTCTAATGTTATCACGTCGAACATGAATTTCAAAAATTTATTTATTTTTTATCTACGTGAATTTGGCGTTAAAATTTGTTGACAAAAATACCTTCAAATTGAACTACGTTTCCCCGTCTCTGCAATGTTTTCTCTCCTGATACACGCAATAGTTGCTGAGAAAAAATAAAACGTGCCAAATACGTTTCTCATTGTATCTGCGCAACAGATTGCCCTAGGAGGCTGATTTTTTCTGAATCAACGTCATTTTATGTTCAGAGGAGCATCGCGATTATCGATTTGATTTGGGGGCACTTTTCGCCTTATTCGGCTACACCCTTTGCCCGATTTGACGTGGAATGACCCCAAATGGCAAATCAAAGAGTGAAGAAAGCAGCATAGCTAGAAGTGCATTGTTTCTTAAAGGGTTTTTTCGCTACAGTTTCATAGCACTGTTCCTCTTCTCGTTGACGTTTTTTCCGAAGCGTTCGCGAGCTCTTGAGGAGCGGACTTTGCGGTCCGTCTTTGCGTCCACACGCACGCTCGGCCGATTTAAATATACTCCACGCACATAACACACATCTTTTCTGTAAGTATCTTACTTTCCGAAATGCGCAAGAACTTAACTGAATTCTTCTTCAAATGCTGATGGAAAATAAACCTCCATAATCATCTGTGCACTTCATTTCACACAATTTAGTGCCAATACGAACTTACGGATACGCATAAACACAGCGAAACACTAAATCATATGCTGTTATAGTGGTGGTAAAATAGTATTCTCACCTCTGCCGACGGACAAATATTAATAAGTTGTTCCAAACTAACTTTCAGCTCAAACATAAAGAGGTATATATAAGATAATGTCAGGAATCATTTTGAATGCAAAATACTAGATTTCAGTAACTTGTATGATTGCTACAACCAGTTAAACTGGAATTCATTTAAAAATATCTCTTCAGTATAATAATTTCCACAGCCCAATTTATCTTAGACAACACATGCTACGAACGTATTAACCAACATATTTTACCTTGAAACGTGTATCAGCGAACATTGAAAACTCGTTCAACACACCTATTAGTCCGAAAGGAACTCTTTTCTTCACATATCTGCATCATTACAGTGTTGTACATTTGCGCAACTAGAGAAAAATGGCTAGTACACTGCAATTCTAACGGCCGGTTGACTAAGGTTCTCACGGCTCATTCGTGAGGAAGGAAGGTTAAAACGTCCTCTGCGTTTCGTCCAGATATATTATAGTCGGCGTCCACGTGCAAGTGCTTTGAAAGCAGGCACGCCCTCCGTCCAGAGAGGTGTCACTCATGAGGGGGGAAGGTAAAACTATTGGGCGCAATACAGCTGTCGTAATTTGCAACCCAATTTCGTCAATTCACAAATTTACATTTTCTTCGTTTATACCTGAAAAAAGTAGGAAATATCCTCGTTTCTTCGACTCGAACCGCCTTAGGTGGCTCAGGGTATTAATTGATGTCACTGCAGTGGCCCTGACCGGGAGTTCCTAGGTTCGAGATTTGACGGTGACATAATTTTTGACTCTGACAACATAGCTAGATCGAATTCCGCCGTTGAATAGAGGAGAATTCTAGTGACCGATTGCTTTGGTCGGTGTTTTTCCGTGCTTTTTTCCTTTCAACGCCAGGCGAATTCCGGAGCAGAACCCTAACAAACGGACCACAGACCGCGCGCGATCTTTCTTTCCTCTTTCTAGTCCTAAACTCACCCCTTACACACACACTTCCATGCACTACATTACAACTCATGCCAGGAGGCTAGTCGAACGCTTGTTCTGGCTGGGGCAGTGGCCCGCTCGTAAGGGATACCTGGCTAGGGAAAACCCTGCAAGCCGACGGGTAGGTCGACGCCGGACCGGAAGCGGTAGCTCAGTGCATCAACTGATGTCACTGCAGCGCCTCTGACCGGAAGGTCATAGGTTCCCACTCCACACGGCGGCAGGATTTTCGACACTAGCTTTTCAGCTAGGTCGAATTCAGTCGCTGTCTGGAGGAGAATTCTAGCGGCCGGCTGCTCTGATCGGTAGTTTTCCGTAGTTTCTCCGATCAACACCAGGCGAATGCCGGAGCAGTACCCTAACAAACGGGCCACGGACCGCGCGCGATATGACCTACCTCTTCCTTAACCTCTCCTCTCCCCTTATACACATACACTTACACTAACATGCACTACACAACCACATATTCCGGGAGACCGGTCGGGAGCTTAGAGCGTGTCCCGGCTGGGGAGATGCCCCGCTGGTGGGAGAGTCCTGGTTAGGGGGAAACCCCACTAGCCGACGGTAGGTCGGCGCCGGATCTCGCCATCCAGCGGGGGTAGATCACTGCCATCTCCCGAGAACAAACATGCACTACATTTACGGTACTAATGACCAAATCAGTTGACGCGCGCGGAAACACGAAAAACCAAACCAAACCAAACCAATCGACGCCGGATTTCGCCATCCAGCGGGGAAGATCACCTCCCGCGAAAAAAAACAAGCAACATGCTTATGGGACTAATTACCTGCGCTATTCACGCGCCGGGAATCACTAATCAATCGGTCAATCAGTCAATTGATTCGCTGTAAGCACCCCCAAGTTAAATACCCACTCGAAATTCGGGGTGAATATTCCATAAACGTCAAATTCCAAAAATCAACAAAGTTTCTCGGTATTGCGCCGACTCAAAACGTACATGCGATTCGGTGTTGCCAGATCGGGTCAACAGCATTGCGATTTCACATGTTTAAAGCGACGAGACAAGCAAGAAAATCGATTTTTCAAAAATTGATTAATTAGTACTTATTACAAAATACAAAACGAAGCGCTGTTGTTGAATTGCAAGAATTAAGTATTCAAGTTACATGAAATAATGTGATAATTTAATGAAAATCACGATAATTTGAAAAATAATTGTATTTTTCCCTTCGTGTACATTTTTGGAAGGAGGAGGGGAGCCCCCCCCCGGTTCGACTGCCCACTCAAATACAGTTACAAATAACATAATAATGTTTAAAAAATCCATATAAAAACAAATTGTCTTTGTCCTTTCCTAGGTATACAGATAGTATTTGCATTCCTATAATACAAATGAAAATACATATATACTAACATATTGATAAATAAACTTACATAGTACACAAATATACATACATACAACAAGCACGTATAGATACATAGAACAAAGAACCCTCGCATATACATCAACCTGCACCCATTCGTTCACATAGAGACAAACATGGGTAAACATTTTTACCTAACACCACAGTGTAATAATATATAATACTTATGCCGATGAATTTATTTTCCACCTAAAATGAGTCACTCTGTATTAATATCGTTGGATTGGTTCCTCTCCATCAAGGTCCCTAAAACCTTACGCATCCCGGAAGCTGTGGGTTGCAGCTTCGCCCGTTGATTAGTAACCTCATATAACCGAAAAAACTGAGTTGCTGATAATTTTGAAATGATTTTTTTCACTTTGCCTTAAATGTTCATCAGTTGAGATACAATTATCAAAATACTTGTGCGTTATATACATTAAATTAGGGAAAAAACGTTTGCTCAATACCGAAATAAATATTTTTCTACATGATATCCGGTAACCTATCGCATTGTGGTAATGATTGTTTAGTTTACAACAAGGACAGATGTATTTGCACTCTTTTTTTCTCCTGTCACTAATTATTAAATAAATCATTGGAGGGAATCAAGAATTACCTGGATAATATTTATTACATAGAAAAATTGTATTCCAGTCTATCATAATTCTGCGTAGAGTAGTAAAAGAGAGGGTTTAGGAATCCCGGAACTCAAAAAGACAGTGCAGATTGCACTTCACCCCCACACGTTATATATTTAAGTGTTTTTGACGTGAAATAATTTTTAAAAAAGAATTTATTACATTTCATTATCTGGGCGGCGCTATTCCTCCACCCAAATCTAAAAACGGGCGGCACTAAATACCTGATTCATACATTTTCATATGACTCAGGGAAAACTTTATCTTCAAAATAATTATCTGCTGATACAGAACTCTATAAATAAATAATGCTATCTACTCCGTTGAAGTGGAAATGGTGCGTAATATTTTCAGCTAGAAGTATTTTGCTGGTACGTACGTCACAAATCAAATCTGGAAACCGTTCTTCGCTCCTCATACTCCAAAATAATCTCTGAATCATTCCAAAAAATATTCGTATTGCTCGGAATTATCGGAATAGTTAAGTGCAATATGCTTTTGAAACTCCTCCAAAAACCGTTAAGGGAAGTTGATATGATCAAAACCAAGTTATGTAGTTGGATTTTTCGAAAGAACATATAAATAAAAAGGAGTTTCAAAATATTGGCCCTGAAAAGTGCCAAAAGTGCCAAAGTGCCAAATGTAGATTTATTTGTTATGAAAATTTACGAACTAAATGTGATTATTATTGGTGGCGAGGATTTCTTATTTTTTATTAAATATTCTCGTTCAAAAAGTAAATTATCAGCAAATGTTAAAGAATTTACATAAAAATTGCAATGATTATAACAAAATGTTATTGATGTGATGAATCGTGTATTATTAAGAAATTGTTTGAAACAAATTATATTGTTGTTTTTAATTTTTGGCACACAAAAATTGAGATGATATTGAAAAAGAATACTAAAAATTGATGTTTTTCTTTAATAAATTATCTTGAATGTTCGTATTGAATTTGAACATTTCATTACGTATCTTTTGTAACTTATTTGTGAAATAATAATTATTAACTATTGTAATATTTTCAATCACACATTCAACAATAACTAGGAATCATCAGAAAATATATACAATTTTATTATAGTTATTAATAAAACAAATTTCATTTCGATGTTCGATTTCATTTCGTTTCAACCGTGCATCATTCAATTTTTTATTTACGAGAGCCCCAGGGTCATTTATTTTACTATAATATAAGAATAAACAGACACTTGAATATCTTAGTTGTAATAATAACGAGTTTTATTTGTTTTATTGACTGAGCGCAACCAGCATGAATTTCTAGATTTCTATTTCAATTTAGCGGTAGCACAAGCATTGTAAACATTTTGCGGTTAATATTTATAATAATATCGCGTATCTGTTTGAGATTGCTCGTCCCAATCATAAAATTGTAAAGAAGTAATAATTATATTATTTCTTTGCAGTTATGTTTCAAAATTCTCATATTTGTTATTTCATTTTATATTTTTGTATCAAGAAACTTATATTCCTCGCCAAAACGATTACAGGTGTATCAGCCCCCAACCTTCTAGAAATCAAGAATGTGTTTGGCTGAGAGTCCACCATCCTGCTCAGTTGGAAGTAAAAGGGCTTATGACATCCTCGTATTAATCTAATGTGCTATCTTTCATGCATTTATCTTTACTTTCAACTTCCTGTGATCGTTTAAGCACGAGTAACTTTACCTGAATCTCTAGAAGACGCGAGTAATTTCAAATAGTATATAGTAATTATTTATCTTCTCTGGGGTCGATTTAGAGTCAAGTTCAGAATTTGTCCTGATTTAGGATTTGTCTAGATTCGATAGCTCACGACTCTTTGTTGCTAATATTCTTCATGGGTATCTGGTGAGGTTTCGGGATGCATTTCCCTTAATGATTAGAAAGAATATATTCACTTTCGATAAAAGTGATTTACCTTCTATCTATACTTAAACAATTTTCCAAATCAGTTGTTTTTCAGCTGAGAGAATCGTGCTGAAGAAAGAGACTAGAGAAGTAGTATTAAGAAGAAGGCACAGGTTTCCGGGAATACTGAAGGTTCTTTTGTTCCCTAATGGTGCATCCATCAATCCAGAAACCTTCAAGAATCTTCTCGAATTACAGACTGAGCATTATACCAAGTGTTGCAAATGATGAATGAAAATATGCTGAGCTCGTAGCTTAATATTGCTTTCTTCGTCGGTGGTGTATGTAACTGTGGCAATAATAAATGATTTTTAAGCTGTTTTGACGACTCAGGATTAAGTTGTTTTGACTGAAAGTCTACAGAAACTACAGGAAACTACTAGAAATACAGGGCTAGGGACGAGACCTGAACTTTCGGAACCCTTAATTTTGCACAAAATGCGTTCAAAGATCTTTTAGTTTTCTGGCATATGGAAAAGCTATGAGCATGGCGAACGACTCGGCGAATGTAAAGAAGCTATTGAGGGAAACATTTTCTGCAGGTGACAAAAAGGATAATCAGGTGGCCAAAAATGTTGGAGTAGGAGGGAGGCAGGGATGGTGCATTCATAATTCACTTCTTTTTCATTCAACGGCATTTCCGCCGTTAGTAGTTGGCGTTTGGGTGAAACATTTGTACTCGCCCTAGAAATCATTTGTGCTCGACCTAGAAAATGTTTGGACTCTTCTAGAAATTCTTTCTCCATATTGCATTATACACGCCAATTATTTTGACGGGTACGTCTATAGGCTTAAGGAAGCACAAAAAATAAAGTCATTTTTGACTCAAAAGGTCTGAAATAAACATCACACTTGATATTTATTTGCATGTTAGGTTGCGTAATTTGTTCGTGATCACGTCACAGAAAATTTTGAAGAGAAAACTGAATTTTTAAAAATTCAATTGTGTGTGTGTGTGTGTGTGTGCCCGTGTGTGTGTGTGTGTGTGTGTGTGTGTGTGTGCGCGCGCGTGCGAGTGCGCGTGCATATATATTTGTTCAAAAGAAAAAAAATACTAAAAATGCTAGTCACTGTTCTGTCACAAACATATTTCTTTCCAACAGTATATGAACAAACTTATTTAGAGAAACGTCATACCCAAGAATCGTTACTACACATGAATCGTGGTTATACGTAACCGCTGACGATACAGGAAATAGGGATCATGAATTATTGGTATCTTCCGCTGTCCTGGGAAGTACTATTTTTTTCATATCCATTTCTTATCGCATCCTGTCTTCGGTTGCCGGTGACTAATCTTTTAACAAAATTTTAGTCATTCCGAATGGGGATACCACTTAAACGTGTGACGTAGTGTGCACGTCGCTTCGGGATGATAGTACTTAATCAGTCGCTCAGGGCAACACCTATCATTCGCTGCCGAAGTCTGCTTCGTTGAAGGTGAGTAAGTACTCTACAACCTACCTTTTGTTTAGTGTCGGAAATTTGAACATAATTTATTATTGTTATTTTAATAATTTGAAGTAAACTAAGAATGTGTTTTATCCTCGAAGAATGTTGTAGTCCCTAATTAGTCCCTCTCTAATCTAAATAATGGTCATTCCCAGGTCAATACTGGTCAAGATGTTTTATGAAATTTTTGGCCAGTTCAAATATACATACGTACATACATAGTATATGAAGAGAGTTATTTATTCTACAGTTCATATGCATTTACTTCGTTTGCGAGATTATAAATTTCTATTGGAAAATAACAGAGGAGATAATGTGGATTTCTGTCTCGCGGAAAAAATCTGCAACATTCAGAATTAATTGTCTTCGTTTTAAAAAGTCTAAATAACTTGCGCTCTAGCTGAAACGAATTCATTTTAATGTATGCCCAAGTGTATGACAATTACAGAACAAGGTTTCTTTTTATTTCAATTCATTTTATTTATAGCAGATAGGTAAATTGACCTAAGTACTTTAATATTAGTTTAAAAACGCTGATGTTTAAGTGGAATAACTCCTCACAAAAACTCTTTGAATTCACTTGTATGTTCGAGCGTTACATTTTAACAATACAAGTGAAAATATAGTTGAAGTCTTACTAAACCATACTAGATTCGAATATAACGTTTTATTTTTCTTGTTCAAACATATTTAATTCTCATTAAGTGTAAATCACAACTACATCTTCATACTGTTCTACCGGTGAATTATAATATGATTCGATCTATTTTTCAGCTTAACTGATCGCCTTCCCTGAACTTCTATTCATTGACGAAATGCCCCGTCGTGGACACCATGGACACCATCACCACCATGGTGGTCACCATGGTCACCACCACCATCACCGGCCGCCGCCGCCACCGCATCACGGTCACCATCACCACCACCGACCAGTGCTCTGCTGTACGATCATTTAGATGACGTCAGAAACTGTGACTTGGGAAGAAGAAGTGTTCTTCCTCACTACGAGGATAAAGAATTGCACCGAATACCAAAGAATCAATTCTTCACATTTTTATTTCTCGTATCATCTCTGGAACCGTACTTTTTCGAGTTGCACAGATGGCGTTTGACGTGGGAGAGGCAGCCTTAGATATGGCCCTTGCGCGACATGTGTGCGCCGAGAAGATAAACTGTGCAAATTGTATTGAACGCAAAGTGGAGTGTCAAGATCAAAGCCACTGGCTCGAGTGTTTATGTTTATTTTAGTGCTATTCGCATGTCATTCATATTCCTCTTTTATCTTAACTCAAACACGAAAATATTTATTTCTAAGCAGTGTATGTCATGATGTTAAAGGTTACATTTTCCATAAATATTTACATTTACTATGTAATACTAAATACAATATTTACAAAAATTATCATTTATTATCAGTAATGTTTATCTTTCAATGTGCTATCAATAAAATATTGTATGTTCGAAATATTTTATTTCTCGCCTTAATTATGTGACATTTAGACATCTAAGATAAATCCTCAATCAGCTGCTATCACAGTTGATTTCCTACATTTATGTACTTCACAAATCCGAAATCAGTGAAATATTTCTACATAAGAAGACTATTTTTTATTGATTTCGTCGTTCGGTAATTTCGATGGCGTTACAATTATATTAAGACAATGTCAAATATCAGGCAATAGAACCTCATGTTTTGTTTTTTTTTGTTTACCTTCCAAATTAAACTCGTTTTGACTGGGTTTAGTTCGTATAATTTTCTAAATTTAAGCTTCAGCTTATTATAGTGTAAGTAGATATCTTCATTGCAGCCTGCGAGATATTTGATCACAGAAAGGAAACTTATCGTGTTGTCTAATTTAAACAGATAATTAAATAGATTAAATAATATTGCATGTTTGCAAGGCACCAACGTGATAATGATAATAATTCATTACACCCAAGGATATTCCAATGCTCATTTGACCACCGCAGAATGACTCAGTTCCGGACTTATTCTAGGAATAGAAACTATTAAACAGTTCGTCGCCGTAGGTATATGGTTGGTATGTGAAAAATAATTTCAATTTGTAATACTTGTCTTCAACTAAAACAAATTTTTAATATGGCGGCTTTGCAACAAAAAGAAACTAATTATATTTATTTACCACAATTTGCTTGATGTGGGACTGAGGCTTGGCAAAGATTGAACACAATGTTTCACTCAAAAACACTGTTCAACAAAAATGAATTTTGTGGTCAAGGAAAATGAATATGACATCAAATTTGTTAGCTCAAATTCTTAAGATATTCTAATTTGAAATAGAAATACTAAAAATTGTCTTCGGAATTCTTTATTTTCTGAAAATAGCTAAAGTATCGTACCCTTAAAATAACTAAAGTACCATATCCTAATTTTGGGTTTTGAATAATAAATGAAACATTAGATATCGTTTAATATAAGTCTAACTATGGTTTGTAGCTTCACTGTCCTCAAATAAAAGGACTTATTCGCATGAACGTCTTCTCCTTGCTCGTAGCTTGTACTCCTTCCCCTGCCTTCTGTTGTCACAGACGAACAATAGTGCTCAAGCATAGCAGTGTACCATTTTCACTGATACCTTCGCTCCATTTGCGTAATGCCGTAATGGAATCGCTCTCCATGTTCGTCACTTACAGTTATCGGGGAAGAGTCTTGGTGAGAAAATAGGAAATGGAGTTTCAGTGAAATGTTGCATACTAATTTATTTCCCCAAAGCCATTCCATTTATTTTACATTTTCTCATACAGTGAGGCAAGCGCTTTATAAGAGTGAATAGAACTGCAACTTTACGCACGTAGTACTTCGAGTTACAAACAGTAGAGCGAGGATACTCCCACTGGAAACCTCAATAATCAATATTTATTGTACGCGATAAAAATAGAAAAATAGGGGTGTATGTTACAACTACAGGAAGAAAAAATAGTTACAGAAAGTAAATGTGGGAAATCACCCGTTTCTCTTTAGGGCGGTTTAAATTTATCTCTTGGGAATCTACATTTGATTCTTCGGCGTTGGTTATAGGTTTTTTCTAGGATGAATACGGAAGTTGCAGAGGAGGATGTTAAGGAAAGAAAAAAAATATTTTATTGGTGTCCGATATAATGATCAATCGTGTGAAGAACAATCTCTCTGTGGAGTTGCTTGTTTGACACGTACCAAGGCGCTTTGACGGCAGTGCGAAGGATTTTATTTTGGAATGTTTCGAGCAATTATTTTTTTGTTTTACGTACCGAAGGGGCAGCTCTTCCCCAGACCGGACATGCATAAGTACTTACGGGACGAATGGCAGTTAAGTAAAGTAATAGGTAAATATCGGTTTTAAGAGTTGACGTTTTGTTTATTAAATGATACAATTTAAAAAGTGCGGCCTGTGCCTTATTACATTTAACACTCCGCAAACCGCGCCGTTGGACAGTCAAACAGAAGTTTCTTTTCTAATTAAAAAAGGAATGTTATGTTCCCACGAATAAAAACAATGCTCCTATTCCCCTAACGGTGTCTGAGATGGGTGTCAATAAAATTTTTATTTCGTAGTAAAATCGTTGGACCTGTTTGACAGAATCCAACATACGTATGACATCCAACATACGTATGACATCCAACATACGTATGACATTCAACATACGTAGATACTGACGTATGAAACTGTGTTCTTGAATCCTTGATTAAAATGATATTTTTCTGTAATAGAAATAATAAGAGAGTTTAATATTTCAAATGATATATTTATACGTTTCTCTCATTACTGTGCAAAACGTAAATATTAGATAATGTAGAAAACTAAATAATGCACGCGTTGGGCGTAGACCAACGCGAATACTCATGCTGCGAGTGGCCGTAGAGTGACGGAAATATAATAGAAGCTTTAAATATATTTATTGTTTCGTTCCTAGTGTATTCAATTATAATGTAAGCACATAAAAATAAGAAAAGTGTATTAAAGATTTTAATAAAAAAGAAAGCTTCATATTCGGTGCGTTGGACGGAGTCAAACAGGCGAGTACTCGTGTTACAAATGGCCGCGCGAGTGACGAAATGTTAAAATGTGCGCTTTCCAAGTTAGTCTGATGACAAGCAGCACTCCTAGATATTTTATCAGTTCATTTGGAGGATTCCAAGGAACCTTTTAATTATTAATAAATCTCAGAGAGGGATTGTTGATGCACCGAAGAGAATACTTTAGCTTTGCATTTGGATGGTTGTAGATTGTCTGCATGAAGATGCCCAATTCTGAAAAATGTGGAGTGCGTCTTGCAAGTGATGTATGGCGGGGGAAAGCTGTGAGTTCGCTGCTTAAATGGCTGTGTCGTCAGCATAAAGCGCCGTTGTGTGTTTGTCTCGGACGGGTATATCTGACCTGAATGTGTTAAACAAATTGGGAGAGAGCGGGGACCCTTGCAGCACCCCAGCGAGGATTATTGTGGGAGGAGATGTATAGTTGTTTAATTTGACTGAGAACGAGCGTTTTGAGATGAAACTTTATATTATGTTGAATAAATAATCGGGAGTTCCTATGTGTCACAATTTGTAAAGTAACCCTTGTGCCAGACAGAATCAAACGCTTGTGCGATATCCAAAAAAGTGGCTGTTAGTTATTTCTTATCATGAAAGGCCTGGGTGATGTCTTCAGAAATTCTTAAGAGTTGGTGAACTGTAAAATGGTTTGGCTTGAATCCAAACTGGCAGAAAGGGACGATATTACGTAAATAGATATTTTTATTTAGATATTTATTTAGTCAAAAACAGTAAAAAAAAACTGTATGTGACGTATGGAGGAGAAAATCATCTGCGCACGCTTTCTTGAGTTTCAGAATCCCTTTCCAACAAGCGAGGAAACTATGTAGTCCAAATAGTATTAGTTTCTTGAATAATTCCTTGCAAATTGCATGTTTGCAAGGAACCAACGTGATAATGATAATAATTCATTACACCCAAGGATATTCCAATGCTCATTTGACCACCGCAGAATGACTCAGTTCCGGACTTACTCTAGGAATAGAAACTATTAAACAGTTCGTCGCCGTAGGTATATGGTTGGTATGTGAAAAATAATTTCAATTTGTAATACTTGTCTTCAACTAAAATAAATTTTTAATAGGGCGGCTTTGCAACAAAAAGAAACTAATTATATTTATTTACCACAATTTGCTTGATGTGGGACTGAGGCTTGGCAAAGATTGAACACAATGTTTCACTCAAAAACACTGTTCAACAAAAATGAATTTTGTGGACAAGGAAAATGAATATGACATCAAATTTGTTAGCTCAAATTCTTAAGATATTCTAATTTCAGGAAGAAATACTAAAAATAGTATTCGGAATTCTTTATTTTTCTGAAAATAGCTAAAGTACCATACCCTAATTTTGAGTGTGGAATAATAATTGAGACATTAGAAGTTGTTTAATAAGTTTGTTATTGTGTATAATTGTTTTATACCTTCACTATTCTCAAATTTAAAAAAAATCCAATCACCTGTTCCGTCGTCCCAGATTTTATTTATTTATTTAGTCAAAAACTGTATGTGACGTATGGGGGGAGAAAATCATCTGCGTACGCTTTCTTGAGTTTCAGAATCCCTTCCCAACTATTTAACTATTATTAGTTGAAAGATGGAAATAATAATAATAATAATAATAATAATAATAATAATAATAATAATAATAATAATAATAATAATAATAAATTTAAAAAAGCGAGAGATAAACATTTCATAAACTAGATATTTTCGTTGCCGAATTATAGAAAACTTATTTGTTACGGTAAACGAACGGATTTGACTTTTCTCTATTGCTAACAAATAGAAACTCACCTTAAGCTCTACTACCACTACAAGCAAAAGGAAAGCTCAACAAAACGTGCGCATAATGAAGCTACATTTACGTCCAGAAGCGTAACAGGGGGCCATCTCAGCATTTGCTCAATGGATCAGGGAAACTGGACAAAAACCCGATTGAGATGGGGGTCATTGACCCGGAACTAGTACATTACTTGTTACAGGCATTTAAGTATTTTTTTAAAAATTATACAATGCAAATGTAAATTAATTCATTGTACTATATCATTGTTTTGTTAAAGTAAACATTATTTTTCTTCTTGACGATCAGTATAGTCTCTAATTGTACAGAAAGTTTTGCAGCAGAAAAGATTTTACTTTTAACTTAACTTTGTGTACCAGATAATACCTCCTTTCTTCGCTAGATGGTGAAAGGAGTGTAGCGAAATTTGAGTGATCAGACGGAAGAGCGGGCCTGGTGGCGGGAGTCTCGCCGCGAAAAATAAGGCATTTAACTAACTTAACTAAATAAAAGAACTTATTCGCGTGAACGTCTCCTTGCTCGTCGCTTGTACTACTTTTCTGTGACTTCCCTGGTCACAGACCAACAGCAGGACCCAAGCTTGGTAACAACTCTCTTCTCCTGAATGCGACATCTTATCCAACCAATCCAGTATATTTCGTTCATTCGAACCGCTGTCTAGATCTGCTGGTGGTAAAATCACGGCCGTTTGAGTGCCACCGTAGGCGCTGCAAATGGACTTAAATATTATTTTCCTGTGCCCTTGGCTGTTCTTTGTCCCTCGTGACTTCGTCCAGATCCTTAATCTGTGTGTGCGTATGTATATTAGTGGTGTTTTCTTTGGGTGTGCAAGTCGTGTGTCAACGCACATGAAAACTTTTAAAAATAATGTTTTCCTTTGAATTTATTGAGATTTTTTTCATTTATTCGGTCTTCCGAGCGATCGGCGTCCGCACGTCCATGCTACGCAGGCAGTGCGCGAGCGCAGCTCAGGCCGTTGGCGAATGCCTCCAACGTCTTCGGATCGGATCGGGAGGCGGCAGCGCATGCGCGCGACGGATTTAACAGTCCGCTGGAGAGCGAGCGTCCGTGATTGTGATATTCTCGCGTTGCAGCCTTTGGCGATACTCATGAAATTACTGCTATTTTTTTATAAGGATAGTGGAAAAGTGGAACACTAGTTTCAAATAATTGCTTTCCTTCCCTTTCGTATGAAGAAAAGAAACAAGTAATTGAGTAATTCATTGTAGTGTCCTAACCTGCTATTTCAGAATTTAATTTTTAAAATGAGAACAGAATAACAGGAATAGCGTTGAGCATGTTTTTTTTACATATTTAAAATGTATTATTCCAATCTTTGCAATTGAAAATACAATATCCTCATTATTGTTATTTTGTGACTATCTTTCCCTCATTCTTCCAACATTTTAATTTAAAATAAACAAGGATTTAATTTATATAATTCAATTTTACTCTGGATAGGTAAGCGAAAAGAGTAGTGGGCGGGGATCATTTTTCTTTAATGTCAACATCCTAGGTTGAGAGTGAGAAAACGCCACTGATGTATATGTAAATATACATACATACACACACACACACACGTACATACAAATACAGGGTTTGATTTCTGGCAGAGCGTGACAGAACGGTGTTAATAATAATTTTAATATAATTATATTTATTAATAAGTTATATATTTTTTAATATATAAATATATTTTAACATAATTTATAATTGGGAATAATAATTGTATTATAAATATATAACTATTTCCAAACAATGAAAACACAATGGCTTTATGTACAATATTACCCAAAATGAAAATAAGGTGGCTCCTGCAAAATGGCTCAAACATCTTTCTCCTAAAATAATTAGCAAGATTCAACCCATAAGCTTCTAAACTGACATTCTTGAAACATACTTTCATGCATCCTTCCACCCAGGCATCCCAATTTTCAGATACATAAGTGTTCTATCTCCTCACCACCTACATCAATCTTTACATTCTTTAAGCCAGAACCTGACTTTAATCCGGACGGCAGTTCGAAGTTATACTGTAAAAAAACCATAAATCAGATTTTATGACTGAAAATTGAAATTGTATTGTTGAGGTGGTTTCAGAACTTTTCTTCACTGAACTGTAGTAAAGTAAAATTTATTACTTTTCTCATAATTTAGTGTGAAGTCCTGACAATTTTCCACAAATATGTCAACAAGATTTTCTCATTTTTGCTTAATATGTTTGTTTGAATTGATTATTTTGAACTTTATGTATACATTTAATAACTGAACTAATTTTCTTTCTTAATGCAATCTATTCGTCAATATTACATTTTTATTTCAAAATGTTTAGTTATCACCAATTTTTTTTTAGAGAGAATGTTGAGGTGTAGAACAAACAAACAATTGAGAATACATTACAAAGTACATTACAAGCACCTTTAAACATTTGCCCTATTACAATCACCACTTAAATGATGACCATTTTTTTATTTTCGTCACATCAAAAGCATTTTTTCCAATGAAATGAAAAAATCCTTGACTTTTCCAGTGAAAGAAAATTCCCCATTTTCCAGGACTGTTACCATCCTGGTAGTGTTGTGTGCCCTATGAATTTATAATCTAGCCCTAAGGATGTAAACCCTTTTTTCAGCCAATGGGAAGTAGAAATCTTGACATAGTATTTTCCAGAACCAATTCTTATGTAAATAGCATACTAATTACCCTAATAATTTTCTCAACTTTTTCACTGATGTTGGGGATGAAATAAAAAACAATTGTGATTGTTAACAATATATTTTGTCTGTCAGTCTTACACTTGATACAACCAAGGCAGACTAAGCCACATCCTTTATAAAATGACCAAAATGTATCACAACAAATTAAGAAGAAAACTGCCCTAACCATTGCATAGAGAAACAAAATGCATGGATAGTTTTCTTATCTCCTCTCAGAGAAGCATATTATTACAGAAAAATTTACATTTAACAATAAGATGACATGAGGCTTACATTTCACAATTTTGAGGTGAATATTGGGCATCAGTTTCACAACGTCAGATTTCACAGCACCATATTCACACATGATGTAATATTAACAAAAATGTAAACTAATTATCTGATACAATTCAACTTGAAAATAAACCTCATATGGTTTGTCTCAATATCTATTAAGAGATATCAAAATAATTCAATACATAAACAAAAGCATAAGCACAAAGAATTGTTAGATTTAGTCACCAAAACCAATGTTTTTCAAGACAGAACCAAAATCACAAATGTAATCATATTTTTCAATGTAATATGTATACTAGTTGAACATTAATAAAATTTAGCCCACTTGAACTTTGTTTATTGTAATTAATTCACTAAATGTTAATATGGAATTAATATGCCCCTCTACAAAATTTATGAAACAAAATTGCAAAACACCAAGTCAAATTTGTTGTAGCACTTTCCCCATGAATTCAGTAACTAAATTTTACTCACAAAATACCCATTCATAAGTTCAGGTGAATTTAGTACTGTATAAAACATTCAGATTTTTTTAAAGTATTTAATAGCATAAAAATTATAAAAAAAATTAAAAAAACACAGCATGACTAATTAAGTTTCTAATCCTAACTTTAACAGTAATTTTTTTTATTTTTTTATTTTTTGGAGTTAAAAAAAATAATTGTTTTTATTGGAAGAATTCCACAATTTAGCACCAAATACAATTGTTCAAATCTTCCTTTAGAAAGAAAGTGGAAAAACTTCATCTAATATTATTGAGAACATCAGGGAGAGGGGAGACAAGGGAAATAGAAAAGTAAATAAAGCTAAAAATAGTAGTTTACAACATCAAATCACTCTCAAACTACACAATGACACTCAACTAACACTTTACAATGGCAGTGAAACTAACACATCAGGAAGACAATACATTTCAACTTAAAATGTATTTGTACCGATATGTAATTGCACATGCATATAAACAAACAATCACTTCCCATTTCTGCTTTGTGTCAATTGCACATCTTTTTCACCAGTCACATATTAAATTTCAAGAAAGTACACTTTGAAATGCAAGTACATGAAAGGCTAAAACATACATGTTGATCACATAATCACATCATTGTCACAATTACATCCTACACTTCTCACAGACACATTTTCAGAACACGAGCTTTCCCAAAGAGAGAAATCTTACTCACAAAAGATAAAATATTATAAAACTCCATTCAGTCATTCATAACGCTCAAGAATGAAACTTAAGAATAAAAAGCAGCTGCCTCAAATTATTATTTTTTTTTGTCTATTTTTGAAACTAATATTTCTTTACAATATGTAATGAATTTATGGTAATTATAAAATTAAGGCATAATTATACTCCAAAGACTAATTACAAGTTGCCATTCAAATACCCCTGAACACAAGGGTATTGTAAAAGTAAATAATAAAATCTGCACCAACATGTAATGTCACTATTACAACTCAGAACATGAAAGTAAACCAAGACAGCAAAAAAAACTGTTTTAATGAAAGAACACTAGTAGAATATTTGAATTTCAGTGAAAACAATTACTTCCTCAGAAGTTGTTTTATTAAGTAAAATAACTACCAGACAATAAGCATTTTCATATGCAGAAATGTCTAAACAAGTTACATCATCGCCAGGCAAGTTTAAACTAACACTATTGACTACACCTCAAGCCAGTACAAGCAAGAAAAATTCTAAAATACAATATAATGAACAAACACACACAATCTCATTTTCTGTAATAATATGCTTTACAATATTCAGTAACTGAATGAAACCAGAAATTCAATATTAATTGGCACACACATCTTCAATATGCTGAAAACACATCCTCATTAGTACACTGTTCATAACAACATAACTCTGCATTTACCCTTCAACAGCACAATTTCAACATCTTGAGAGATTCACTGTGATTCTTCACATGGTATTATAAAAATACCTATATCAGAGACTTTAGTAAAATTCTAATATTACTACACATATCAGTATATAGTTCAATGTGCATCACTACTTTCAAACCACAAATAAAGAACACATGACAGCCCCTTCCTTCAAATGGCTCTACAGGAGATTTGTTAGTTGAACATGAATATTAATGCTGATGTTATAAAGTTAAATGGAAAGTAACAACTATACTTTCAATGCTAAAATGCCTGTAAATTTCTATACCCTGTTTAAATCGTAGTACTTAACTACCAAATTGCACAACTTGGTGTAAAATTATGAAACAAATACAGAGAGGCTGAAGTAAAATAATTTCCATAATTCTGAAAAGACTACATGATTAGAACAACCTTGTTAATAATGATGCAATAAAAAGTACAAAGAAAACTTACATTCAATGAAGAGATTCAGATGAGATAATTACACTAACTGGCCAGAGGCCCGCAACCTAAAATTCTTCAGACCTTCCATTACAAAAATTGACTGTTAATTGCACCTATTTCATGATACCTATATAGAATTCACTTTTATACACAACTACTTTTGATTTCTTCACTGATCTATTTATTGGAAGTTGATTTATTACCTTACAATGACGTGAAATGTTTTGTGATTAAATTATTTTTGAACTACCTAGGTGTAGCAACCAACTTGTATTTCATCTGACCAGTCTGATTCACAGATCTACAAAACAAACAAAGCCTAAAATAAACAAAAGAGTACACAACTGGCAGTTTATTAACTACATGACTTATTCCTGATTTCAGCTGAAAATCATGACATTATGGCATCTATAAAATCAAATTATACTTAACAAATCTAAAACCAAAAATTGAGTGAGTTACAGTTTCCATATCTTGTGTGGAGTCAAAATGAATTTTTCAAAAATGTTCATCCATTACACCAGTATCATAAGTACAAGAGACAAAAATGACATAAAAGTGAACAGCAAGAACTGAACTAAACATAACTTTTTACAATATGCTAAAAGTACGGACAAAAGATAATAAAACTTTCTACAAAATTACTACAGAAAAGTTTTAATAAAAAGAATGTAGTTTCACAAAATTCCTTTGAGCGGAGTTTCTTGCTACATTGCTCTTTAAATATATACGGAATGTGAAATAAAGGTCCTATACATATTACCATTAAAATTTAACTATGAGATAAAAATATGAAAGTGTAAAAGGATCTTCCACACAATAAAACAAATGTTTCAAATTATGTCAACTAGTGGGTTTGAAACTGGTGCCTATTAGTAATTGTCCAGTGGAATGTTAACACAGCCAAAATACTCTCCAAAAACATTCATCTGCTACAATATGTTGGACAATATAGTTATTGAAGGAGAATCCTATGAATAAGATCACTTTACTCACAGGTTTACCAACCCTACATCAGAATATCTACTATTTATTCAAAAGTTGCAATTATGTATTTATTAACTTGTACTGTGTTTTAGAATCTCTTATTATTAGCAGAAGAGCAAGATCTATTTAATATCAGCAGTTTACAGTACAACAAATGTGTACAAAGAATTCTTGTTTGCATACACAAGTGTGATTATGATAAACAGTCTATATCTACACCAGTATATGCGATCTACAAAACAGACTTGTTTCTTTTACTCAGAAACACCTGAATAAAAAAATGATAAAATTAGTTCATCATTGTGACAAGATATTTTTCACTACCAAACACAGAATTATTTAACTTACTCCCATTAAAAGAGTAACAGATCTTATGTGGCAAGCTCATAAAATTTACTTCCAAAATATTAGTTAAGGAGATGGAACCGAGTCTGATAGAACTTCTGATGGTGTTCCTTCACTGGAATTCACAGAGCCTGCCTTGTTTGGAGTCCTTCGCTGTCTGAGACTGGTGGGATCAAAATCAGGATGCCGACGAGCATGTTTGCTGGAAATCATACAAGTATTTAGTCAAAAGGATGGACTCAACTACAAAATAACGGTTGTTAAATTAATTCTCAAATTATAACATGAGAACCTGTCATTCTAATCCAATTCATCACATCTACATAACATTTTCTACCAGAAAATGTTTTAATATGCATCAATTTCATTTGTGGACCAACACACATTGCTGCTATCAATTGAAGGGTCTTACTGACTATGTTTGCAGAATAAAATAGAGATTAACTAATACTAAAACATTACCTTTACATTAAGGGTCACATCTAAGTTTGCCATACGAGCTGATTAAACATATCTTATGAAATTTATGGGTGATGAAAACAATGAACAGAAATTATATGTTTACAAACTTCTACTGCAATATCAATGCCTTCTGACACGTGTGTTGAATTTGCTGCCATCAGTTTGATATAGTGAATGTGTTGACCTTTGCTGCCATCAGTTCAGCGCAATGAGTCACCCACTGTAGGGAATAGTGTCCAAGACGACACTATTTCCTACAGTTACCATCATAAACATTCAATGAATTTGCATCCTTTTACCTCTACACAGCCTGTTGCCTAGAGATCGTGTTTTTCATATCAGACAGATTCTTCTTAGAACTTCTCAACGAAAGCTAACAGAATCTCTTATATTGACAAATAGATATCTTTCTGAAGGGGAAGAAAGAAAAAGAAAAGAAGAAGAAAAAATCTCTCTGGATGACACAGATTTCGTAACTTGATACCATTTGCTACAGTTTCATCAGAACTTCATTTTAAGTGAAGTGATATTCAAAACTATAACTTCAAGTCCAAGCAATTTTTACATTCTCCTTCCCCTGGTATTGGCCATATTTGCCAGTCTTCATATACATATTTTGGGCCACATTTTAATTTGCTATGCTGTCTTGAGTACCTAAGTTAGAAATGTTTCTTGAACAGAATAGAAGCCTCTAAGTATCCTCTTCAAAACTAAGTATCAATGGACATATTACCCCAAGTAGTTATATTACACCACAGAATTCCTTTGAAGATCAAAAGTACTGTAGGATATGATTCGACCTTAGACCTTAATATATTTACAAAATAATTACTTTTGTGAACTTTTTCAGCCTAGCATTACATCACAGATTCAATGATTCACAGCGTGCATCAATGTTTGATATTTTAGCTGCAGGCCACCAGACAATGACGAATGAGATCTGTGATTGAATTCATCAATGCAGAGAATTGTGTATCTATAGGATGGTAGAGGACTGTTTGTTTATTTCACAATCAATAATACAAAATGTTGATATTTGAGAATAATTCTGACAGTTTGTCTTCTCTCTATTTACAAAAGTAACTTGGATATAGATTTTAACTGTGTCTAGGCATGCATCTTCAAGAGATACGAAATTATTGGAAAAAAGTCCTTTTGCTGATGGATGGGTTCAATATTGTTGAAAAGGTATGAATATACATGCGTGTTCTAAATGGTGGTTCTTGGTTCAGTTGTATGAAATTAAGCACGATTATTATGTATTTGCGAGCTGCACGAGCACATTATGAATGATTTACTTGTTATGCTGAAACTCTGACATATGGATGAATTTTTGTAAGGGAGTGTAAGCCTACCTTTGGGTGGTGAAAGAATGATTATTTAAATTGATGATAGCAAGTTCAGCAAGAAGTATAACTACATGGTAGAATTTAGCACTTAAATTTTAAAAAAAAAACACACTTTGAAAACAGTGTTATAGCATTTTATATCATTATAAAAATTAAGATTTAGCATTTTGTAGCATTTATTGATAAAATTAGTGTAAGCCAGTAGTAAAGTATTAATAAAATCTGTCTAAGCCAGAATTGTTTCGGTCAAACATTTTCTTCGGTCTTGTATACGTTTCCTGCTTATTCAGATTTGCAATAAATTCAGAAATCTCAATCGTTCAAAAATGGAATTGGTTGAATGAATACTTTCTCTCACCTACAAAACCTCTCACCTTTCAAAGAAACAACGACATCCCCGGAGAGACAAAAAAAAATAACATACAGAAACGCAACACAAAGTCTAATGGAACAAAGAATATTATTTTCTTCACTATTTGTAGGAAAGAATGAAATAATCTGATGATTTAGACTTTGGCTATTTGCCTTGGTCCTTGTGAATATTGTGGCAACCATCTATTAAAATGTTATTTCAAAGACTCATTTTTTATTTTGTCTTTGTTTTGAAGGTGAGTTTTCATGTGAGTTACACATGAGTTTTCAAAATTTTCAATTTCTTTAGTAAAACCTTGACAGGAGTGTTAATTAGTTTGTGTGCCTCAATGTAATCTAATTTTCTCATCAATTTTCCGCCTGACATTGTAAACACTTTATTAAAACAAGACCTGCAACTCATCAAACTGAACAACAGAAAACATTTAGAACCACTGAACCCAAAGCATGCATTACAAGAGCTGTGGAGGGATTTCTCATTGCGTCTCTCTTTCTTTCACATGAACTTGCTATTATATATTAACAGGGACTTTCACATGAGGAGCATGGGAAACAACATGCAGACGAGGGAAGCTGTGAAAGCAAATGGATGTGCACAGCTCTGATTGTCTCTTGATTAGATGTCGCCACACTCACAAGTCAATGTTTAATTTTAAAACAATATTTGGTTTCAGTTTTATCCAGAATTTTTAATACTGCCATACTAAAAATTCCTTTCTGTGTTAGGAAGGTTTCCAGCTTAACAAGAGAACTTTGCATTAGAAAATGGTCAGTTCTGAGACTTTTTTCCGGCAAAGGCAGGTTTCCACCTTATCCAGATTCCACCTTCAATAGGTTTCACTGTATTAAGGGAGGACTCTTTCAGATAAAAAATATGTTGATGCTTTTTAAGTTCTCCCATTAAAATAAGAAATTTGGGAAACTAATCTAATATTTCGCCGTCCGTGAACGTCAGGAAATATAACAGCTTACGAAGTAACATGTGACCCGTAAGGCCTGAGGCCTTTCTCTTCATCCCTTGACCTTCTCTGTACAACGAACAGAGGAAGCTCAGACCCCTTGAGATGACCCTGAATGCTCAGGCTTTCAGAATCAATTTTTAATTAATTCTATTAGTTTGTTTTGTCAGTTAAAAAATCTTAATTATAAATTAATAAACTCGGCCAAGCTCAAATCAAATGTTTTCGAACATCGATATGCTGTTGTTGATGGCACATCCCTAATTTGAGAGCAAACATGAAAGAAACCATTAAATGCAATTTCGCAGGTTCCATTTCACACTTTGTACATGAATTTTTGCATTTTCCCATTGATTTCGCATTTTATCGGGATTGAAAACCTTCAGAAAGATTCAGCACTGACCGTTAAACATACAATTACTAATTTTTTCAGAGTTTGGTAACATTTTGCATTACTAGCAACTGCTACAATCTACCATATCTAAATATAACTGAAGTACGAAAGTAATGGGAAATGTGCGTCATAATTGTTTGTGGGTCATTTTGTTGTCATAATTGATATTATTATTATTTAAATGATTTAATGTTATAGTATATTAATATCCTTAATTGTAATGATTCTAAATTGTTGTATTCTGCCATTAGGTTGCATAAACATACCTGCAGAAATAACAAAAAATATACATCTAACATACACGAAATTTGTATTATTTAATGTTTCTGTGATCGAGTTGTGAACTGAGAAATCTTACATCCCCATTTCGTGGGTAATGAAGGAAAGAGCGACAAGTTTCCACATTTGGAATGATTTGGCAAAGAATTTATTTATTTTTTTATCATTCTGTCTCTGGTTGGAAGTAGAATGCGTACTTCTATCATTGTAAATTTTTTCATTACCATCTCTTGCAACATGCAGATTTGCACTAGTCAGGTCATCCAAGAGCCTCTGAGGCCTCTCTGTTGATCTGTAGAACAAAATCTCAACACTGACTTTTAAAATACTTCTAGAGGCATTTCACCAACTACAAAGCTATTTGTTTGAGATTCTCTCTTTACCGGCCCATTCCAAAGTTTCATTCTTTAACACCTGATAAATACACAATTCATACCAAGAAGTCTATGAATACATTTAGGTATAATAGAATGTGCGATATTTATCTCCATTGTATCTTATTGTTAGAAATGAGGTATTTAGGGAAAAATCTTGTATTATATTTTGGGTAAAAATGGTTCATGGGTTGTCAATCCATGAGAAAATGCCGCCTCAGTAACATAAAGGCCAAGGTCTTCCTCATGAAGAAGTAAAACCAGTAATATTAGAGGCATGATAAGCTAAAGTGTTATTTACTATTTATGTGACAATTTAAACATGAATATCTTTTTATTTTCCTAGCATTAATCCCAAGCTGTTGCAAGGACTGCAAGGACTACCCATCAGCTTATCTGCTAACAATAGGAAGGGTTAAGACAGGTCAGGATGTACTCCATCATGAAAACTTTTGTCCAGACTGGGGAAGATGATGACAATGACTATATTAGGGAATGGGGAAAGAAAGAACACAGGCACACTATGACTTGTATATAATGCTGATGGCATTCATCAGAAAGCAATCAGAGAAACCACTGATACAAACAGGTAGCCTAAGAATTCAACTCTGGCAATGCCAATTCACAAATGTTGAACAGACTGTCTGACAATTATTTGTTAGAATCAAATATTTGACCTCAATTACTGGTATGAATTGGATATGCACATTGACATTACCTAAATCTGAAAACCTGAATAATTAGGCATGAATTTTGCACAGAACTCTTTTCAGACAGTCAAGTTGATTTTAAAATAGAATTGAATTTATTATTTCCCTTGAAAATGAACCTACAGTAAAAGACCTAGACACTGCTATCTATGTCATTTAATTCTGTATAGCACACGACTTTATAACTACCACACGTGGAAGATAAAATGCAGTTGCTCTGACTTATAAACGACTTTTATCATTACCATATTTTGTGCTGTTTTGTTTATTTACTTCAGTTGACAAGTGCTAGTTGTTTGATGCAACTATCGAGCTAATGTACCTTCTATACGAAATTTTAGATCATGCAACCCAAATAAAATCAAAATATGCAATGCAAATATGTAAAATGGAATTAATTGATAACCTTGAAACAAAATGTTTGTAAAGATGCAACTTCAAGCACTAACATTTTGCTCATGAATATTTTATGCACGGCAGCAACGTGAAACAAGTATTTAAAGTTAAAGGTATCATCATTACCAAATATTTTCCTAACCAATCAATACATATGATAGGGAAATTGAAGGATCTAAAATAGAATTAAAACCACCCCTACAGATTTAACCCCCCCTTAAAAGAACCCTACCCATTTAAAAAAGGAAATCTAGCCAAACTGCACATGAAATTATAACATTTAACTCAACAAATTAAAAATAGAAATACCTTAGATGGTCACTTCGCATAAATTTCTTCTTACAAACTGGACAAGTAAAATTCTTCTCGCCTGTATGAGTCCGTGTGTGACGAGCCAGCTCATCTGAACGTGCAAAGCGCTTACCACAACCTTGCCAACCACATGGAAATGGACGTTCACCTGAAAAGCCACAAAAATGATGAGTAAAAGTGGAATGTTCCATGAATACAGGTGAACCTTTCATCTTGAAAAATATCAAAACACTGTTTCTCATCTCATATCTTTAAGATCTTCACATGAAAGAATAAATTAACATTTATTTCAAGCATTTATATGATATATAGAAAATTCATTAAACGAAAAACTAAGTTTTGATTTAACAAAACATCACTAATGATTTTAATTCTTCAAAAAACGCACTTGGAATATAAAAGCCAAATTTACAATATAACCATCAAAAGTGACCACTGAACTAAATCAATAGTAGCTCTTAGCACATAAAAGAATTAAGAAAAGCTTTCTTCAAAAGATAATGTAAGAGTAATGCATAAGAATTATCTTTTGAAACGCCAATATTTCTCAGACAGTGTAGGCACCGTATTTTTTTGGGGGTAGCCGATAGTTTCAGAACACCATCATACTCTTACACAATTCACAAGAAAAATGTGAAGGCAATGAATAAAAGAACATTTAATAACAAAATAAAACCATCATTAGCAAATTAAATCTAATTTCACATTCAAGTGTGATTTAGGGGAATCCATTATCATTAAATAAATAGTTTGCTTTTAATGAGAAAAAAAGGGATTCCCACAACTATCAAAAGTGAACAAAACATGAATGTACACACATTTGTGTGATAATAATTATATTATTAATTCCAAAATAGAAAAGAATGTCAAAATTAATATAAAATTATCTTGCTCTAGATTAGATTTTAAAGTTTTAAAAACTAAGAAATTTCATCAATTTTTAATCAAGTCACTTATTGAACTTAGGAAGTAAGTGTGCGTGTGTCAGAAGGGATTTATCTCAAGGGGAGAGAGCAGTGTTACGAGTTGTTTATAAGGAGACAGGTGGAAAAAGCTACATTTTGCCACATAATTTTTATGGTCCCTTAATGACGCCAGAGAAGAACAGCAATATGGTGCAATGTGATGTAAACGTAACACCTACATAATACTTGGAATTTAGGTATAATGAATATCTTGTGCCACAAGATAGAACTAATAAAACATTTAAATGACAAATAATAATTCTGAATTATCTGGGATAACGTTGCCAAAAATCTACAGGACATTATTAAAAGTAATATAAATGCAAGACTTCAAGCTTAAGTATAGACATCTTACACTACTGAAATGTGATAATAATTACCAAAACTTTAAGCTGAACGAATTGTAAGAAAAAAAAAAACCCTTTCATGAGCCTAATGCATCTAATGAGTATTAATTATGCATTATTAATTATGCTATACGAAACGTATTCTAAAATAGAAGTAAATAAGGAATGTATATACTAAACATACTAAAATTTTACAAGTACTTCTATCAAAATTACCAACCTGTGTGAGTTCGGAGATGTGCTTTCAGATGAGAGCTTTTCCCATAAACTTTATCACAACCATGAAAGACACATTTGTGAGTTTTACGGGCAATAGATCTAGGTCTATAGGAAGACAAATTTTTTCGTCCCGACGACGCAGGTGCGTTTTCCGAAAGTTGTTCGAACTTCTCACTGAGGTCCATGTCAATTACGTTCTCACAATTTTCATCAATCATAAGCTCACCACTGTCATCAGCTTCTTCGATCTGATCTTCTTGCACTGGCGGTACATTAGGCACTGGTTCTTGCTTAATTCGTGTAAGATCAGTTAATATGCGTGCAACCATGTAGAGGGAAGATTCGCTTGACGTAGTGGAATTACTGTCGTCAATACAGACTGGTGCTCCCGTTCCCTTTGTTCCTTCCATTGTAACAGAAGAATGCAATAACATTGGGCAATTATAGCCCCTTTCGCGAGAAGTGCTTGGCGATCTGTGAGAAAGATCTAAAGGTGTTTGAGACCAGTTGTAGTCCCTTGAATGTGACATCGCTAACAAACACTGTGCAGCAAAGTTTATATCTTGATCCATTTCGGGCAACACTGTAATAGAGAATCAAATCTGTTAAAAACCGTACACAATTCTTCAAAATAGCGCCAGTAACTGCACGTCTTGTCGTTGTTTCTTGGGCCACCGATGTCCTTTCCTTTGTTTGAAGTCACGTTGCGACTTGCCCCTCAATGCCAGCGCACATACACAGACTACAGCTACCAACACAAGCAGCCCATCACGGACCTTCCTACAATCTCCGAACTCACATACCAAAACGCCATGTGCTCGGCGGGTCGTCAACCAAAGAGTAAGCATTGATCGATAGAGTAATTGGAGGATAATAAGCGCAGCAAAGAAAATTTATTCTGGCTAATAAATATGTAAGAATTACCGTTTTAAAAGTTAATTCTAGTGAACTGTTTAAATAGGTGGTTACATTATATTATTTTAAAATATAAAATATTGTGAACCGCATGTTTTCTCCTGAGGGAAGCATGCTCATTCATAATTTATTAAAAACACATTTATATTATTAACTATGAAATAAATTAAAATAATCCAGTTTTTTTTAATTCAAATTTCAATTTCGAAAGTTGGTTATTGGTTATTTAGTTGGCAGCACGCAAAGCAAAGAAATTTTAGATAATATAAGACAATATGTAAAAAATATAAGACAATCTATGAGCGCCTGAAGTATACTGTACGTCAAATTACAGCAAGAGTACAGAGACAACTATATAATTATAAAGGAGCTTAAGAAAATATAGAAAAGACAACTGGCCTTTAGCGGCAAAAAATGCTGATCAATTGAATCGTTTATTTCAGAAACCTGTCAAACGCCAAAATCTGAAAAGAGCAGTAATTTTGCGGCGGAATTTTGTTCCATGAGGATAAACACATTGTTTAGTGCATATTTAACTAAAAAATATGCATTTATCAACTACTTTAATATTAACAAATATTTTGAAATCAGAAAAACCGGAACACTTTTTCTCAGTTTTTTCGAAATGAGAAATTTGGCGCTTGACGGGTTTCTGAAATACACGGTTCAATTGAGTGATACTTTTCCGTCCGATATGTCCGATTTGTGATCACTACACCGTGGTAATCACTCAATGAAGTATTATAATAATTTAATTCGATTCCTAACCAATCTTGTAATATTTTTTATAAAAACTACAAAATAAAGATTGTTGTTGCAATTTATTTATACAGAATAATTATGCTCACGAAAAACAATGTCACCACATTCAAAATAAATACATATATCAATACAAGAGAATACAAGGAAAACTATCTCAGGATGTACTCTGCAAAATCTTCTTCAAAGATGGAACCTTATGGGAATGCAGCATTACTCTTTAATAAACTACCTAACCCTATTAAGAAGTTAACCAAAAATAAATTCACCAAAGACTCAAACATTTCTTAATTGAAACTTGCCCATATAAATTAAAGGAATTAACATAAATAGTAGAGAGTTACAATAATGTAAACATAAACATTACAATAATGTAAAACATAAACAATGTTACAATAATTATATATTTCTTCACTTTAGGATAAGTTATTTTATTTTAGGAAAAATAAATTAAGTTTAGATTGACATTTCGGTAAACTATATGAATTGTAAATAACTGTGAATACTACACTACATATAAGATTTATTTTAAAAAATGAAAATTGCAAGAGAATGAATGTTTGTTTATTTATGTATGACGATGCTTCAAGACTTGTAATATCGAGTTAATATGAGCAAATAAAATTATTATTTAATTAATTTATTATATAATTATTTATTAAATATAAAAGTCCATTGACACTTCATCAGCAGTGACGCTGTCATCCAATCGGGAGCTTAAACGTCACCATAGTCAAGCTCTCGATTGGATGAAAGCGTCACACCCACCCAAGTGACAACGGACATTCTGTCCTAATCGAAGTCACCTCCAGAGAGTATACCTCCAAGCACATTTTTAAAGCGATCGTCGCGCTTTTAGTTCAGATATCTACCATGACAATGGGAAGCTGGAGCCAGTACAATTCTTGTAAGCTTGTACTTATTAATGTCTATTATTTTATCGGGTAAAGTGGTATCCAATTACAAATTAGTGATATTCTGGTTACGATCTGATTGTAACTGTCATCGTCATAGTGGACAGTAACCATCGTTTGTGTGGTGAATATCAATGGAACAAAATATTTTCAAATTTCGAAACTTGGTAAAAGTTGAGACGTGAAACTGTTAATATTTCGAAATGTCTCCTTTGCACGGTGAGGCCGTTAATTCTGAAATAGTGACATCTGATTCAGCTACATCTCCGATTCCTGTACCACCACCACCACTTCAGAATGAACCCACTGCTATGGCTGAACAAATTAAGCACCAACAGCAGCAGCAGAATCATGACAAAGTTCCCCAAGATTTGAAATATAGTGCGTTGGATTATGTCTTTTGGAAGGTGGTGGGTGAAGGAAGTTTTTCAACTGTATTTTTGGCCACAGACATTCGTCTTGACAGAGAGTTTGCCATCAAAGTATGCGAGAAAAAACATATTGTTAAGGAAAGAAAAGTTGAATATGTGAAACGAGAAAAAGAGGTTTTGAGTATTATTAATTCACATATGTGCCTGACTTGCCCATTTTTTGTGAAGCTGTACCATACATTTCATGATAAATATCGCCTGTATTTTGTTTTATCTTACGCAAGAAATGGGGACTTACTTCCATACATAAGTAATGGAAAGAAGTTCAATGAGAAATGTGTGCAATTTTATGCTGCTGAAATACTTAGTGCTTTAGAACACATGCATCGCCTGGGAATTATTCATCGAGATCTAAAACCAGAAAATATTTTATTGAATGAGAATATGCATATACTTCTCACTGATTTTGGATCTGCAAAAATACTTGAAAATCAAACCTTGGAAAGTGAAGGTAAGATTATTTATGATTAGTAGATATTTCCCACCCCCTCCCCTCCCCCTCATATGGTAGTGAATGCTCAAAGAAACTGAAACATCAACTTAGAATTGATGTGGAGAATAGCACCTTCCTTAGCCTTTACTCTTTGTTATAGCCTACAATGAAACAAAGGCTGGTCTCAAAACAGCGTTGCTAAAGAATTTTGTATTTGTTTACATAGTGGCATGTGTTTTTGTTGAAAGTAAGGAAGTTGCTTGTATTTGGAAAGGTAGAAATTTATTGAATGGTGTGGAGTTGATTTCATTGCAAGTCAGTGTGTATGAAAGAAATGTGAGAAAAGAAGTTTAAAAAATAGAATGTTGATTGTAAAACTTACTGATTAAGAGATTTTGTCATGATGTTGGAGTGATTCTTTAGTGTGAACTTGTTTCTGTTAGTTTTGTGCGAAGAATAATTAGCCTAACACTATTGTTTGAACAAACTATGCGTTGGTAACTAGTTGATAGTAACGACATATAGTATTACTAATATAGTCGTCAATAAGTATTCTGTAAAATATATGAAAATAAAAATCATCTTGTCCTTTTATGAATGTGTAATAATTTATACTAGAACAGAATGCCACAATAATTTGGTAGAAGTGCATAGTTAGTCTGGTTAATCACAAAAGGACGAATATGGTTGAAAGATTTTCATATTAAAAAAATGAGCAACTGACCAATTCCATTTATGGGCTGTGGAGCTTGAGAATTGGAGCTTAATGAAGATGAAATGTCTATACTGAGATATGTGTTCATTGTAAAAGATAAAACTAAGAAGATTGAAAATGATTAGGTAAGTGTCAGAAAATGGGAAGAATGGTGAAAGAAAAATGATGAAGTGTTCGCAATGATTGTATTCATGTTATAGCAAGAACAAGTGATGGCTTGTAGGGGTATTACTAGAGTAAAAGACTTGTAGGAATTATTGAAAAGAAAACGTGGAGTGAAGCAAAGTGCCAATTTAAATGAATTCCTGAAGTTGTACCGTGTTCTAGATTTCAGTGGTTTATTTAATTTAGCAATCACTAACAAAGTGTAATAGGTCAGCTGGGGATGAAAATTGAAAAAGATTAGCTAATTCTTTCCATTGTAGAAAGATTGAATATAGCGAAGTAACGACTGCTGTATTAAAATCTGATTATGGAATATAAGGGTTAATATTAGAAATGGAAAAAAGTGTACTACCTTAAATGATGAACATGTTGTAGCGTACAAACTGAAGGAAAGAAAGAAATTCAGTTGCTTTAACTGGAAAAAGTAGGACATTAGCGAAGAATTGCTAGAATAAAATAAGGTTGAAGTCTAGAACACAGTACCACCAAAGGAAGTCGTTTAAACCGGCACTTCGCGCCGCTCTGACGAGGGGTGGCTAGGCGATTATAAGGGGAGGCAATTTCATCCTAGTATCTTGCCGGAGCTCTATTACTAAGTAAGTAGTACTGCAATCGGAATGGTGTGCCTATGTATTAAAGCTTGTAGTGTTCTTTCTTCAAAACATGTTTGCAACTACGCAGTTTGAATTCTCGAGGTTTTCTTATAAAGTGCTTACTGAAGTGCTTTCTTATATAAAAGTGAATTGGTAATTATGCAGTGGATAGACTCAAGGATGTTTATAGTGATTGTGAGGGCATAGCCCGAGCCTCGCCATGACTTGGATCCGAGCGAGCGAAGCGAGAAAACTTGCCTTTGGATGTAATTTGGCATTAAAATGCTGTGGGGACAAAGTGTATTAAGGGAGAGCCATGAAAATCGCCTATCGATAAGTTTTATTCATTTCTATCAGAGCGTATAGCGTAATTTGAGGGAGGGCTTAAGGAGACTCCCCTCCTTGGCCCCATCCCCTCCCCTGCAACACTTCTCTAAGGGTGTACCGTGTTCTCTACTTTAACCTAAAATAAGATTTGGAAATTGGATAAAAGTGAGTTTTATGTATCAAAGAATAATCTTTGGGATGATGATAGGTCTCAACTTTGGAACAAGAAGAAATCTTATTCAGATGGGTGCTATAAAAATAAACAAGCAATGGGAACTACTGATAAAGTTAACAATTTTAGAAATGGGCAGAAAACTGTGTGATGTTGGATTATACATGTTCCTCACACCTAATATCTCAATTTGTTTTATTAATGAACCGAAATCAGAGAGTAGAAATTAGAGAGTAGAAGAGACGGCAAATATATCTTTCATATGAGGAAAGATATATTTGGATTGTAGGGGAAATGTTAACGGTATATTTATATTAATGACAAAGATCCTGTAGAAGTTAATATTAAGTTTTTATTTAGGCAAACGGAATGAGAATTTTATAATATGGAGAGAAAAAATCTAATCACAGTGGGATCATTTGAAAAAAATATTGTTTTCTTTGAATATGAAGAAATGAAAAGGAGGAAACAGCAGGAGTGAAGTATCTTTTAGCATAAATGGATTGACGAGAAATTTATGGCACTGCAGTTTAGGGAATATCAATTACAAATATATTATGAAGATCTTGTGAGAGCCCTAAACAACTTTACAAGGATATTGTGAAGCTTGCTTACAAGGTAAAGTTTCAAAGTTAACATTTCCTGAAGTAATTCAAGAGAAGACTACCAGAATACTAGCACACATTCACATTGATTGATGTGAACTGATGTCTGGAAAATCTATTGCTGGGAATCGTTATGTGATGGTAATAGTTCATGAATTTAGTAGAAGATACTTGGTCAATTTTTTGAGAATGGAAAGGAAGGGAATTAAATACATTAAAAATGTTGTAGAAAGTCATGAGAATGAAACTGGACAATGTGTCAGTTGCTTATGTTCAGATAACACAACTGAATTTGTAAACAAATAATTAATAGAATATTACAATAAGAGAGGAATAAAATTACAATAATAGAGGAATATTACTACATAATCACTCCAAAGCAATGGAATTGCAGGAAGAGCAAATAAGACTATAATTGAAACAACTTGAAATCTTTTAAAGTCTCTTTAAAAGAACTCTAAAAACTTTTTGGGCAGTGACAGCTTGTACAGGGGCTTACACACACAATATTACTCTAACCAAGAAGACGAGTAAAGTACCAATGGAGATTTGAAGTGATAAGTCACCCACTGTCAAACATTTTAAAGTATTTGGTTGTAAAATATTTTACAAAATAAAAGATTTGAACAAAAAGAAATTTGATGAAAATTGAAATGTTGCAATCTTCATGGTTTTTTCAAGAGATCAAAGAGCTTACCATGTGAATGATCAGATAGACCGTAAAGTTCACCAGAGATGTTTTTATTGATCCCAGAAATAACAAAGAATTGAAAAACATGAGAGATTACAAAACCTAGGAAGTTGTGAGTAAACCTAGAGATGAGATGATAAAATAATTGAAAGCATATAAGTTTTTAAAAGGAAGCAAAATAGCAACAATTTTAAGTATAAAGATGGGTTGGTTGCTGATGGTTCGAGATGGAAGATTGGCATTGATTAGTACAATTCATGTAGTCCTGACATGAAACATTGAAATTACTCTTACCCTTGCAACAATAAGAGTTTATGAAATAAAATTCATTGCCATGGAAACTGCTTGTCTCAATGGTGAGTTGCAGAGAAATGTTTACATGTATCCTCCAGAAAGGGTCAATGTTGAGGATGATAAGGTATTAACATTGAAGAAATGTTTATATAGTTTTTCAGAGGCAGGTTGTTGCTGGTATGAAAGGTTTATGTAATATAATAGGGTCATACGGGTTAAAATCTAGTAAAAGTTATCCATACTTGTTTATAAAAGAAGAATGGAATTCTTGGTTATCAGGTTCTATGACGATAGCATAATTGTAAAAAAGAAATAATAGCCAAATGATTGAAAAATTAAAGAAAGTGTTTACAACTAAAGAAATTGATAAAAACATAGTATTTCTTCAAATCATAGTTAAAAGGATTAATCTAACAGTTTTAATCTAAATCATTCACAATTTATCAGTAATATCTTAGAATGAGGCTTGAGATGGAATCTCATAGTTCTGTCAAAACTCCTGGAGTAATTGGTGCAAAATCAGATGATTGCAAAGAATTAGCAAAGGTAGATGAAAATTTGTATGAAGAAATACGTGGGTGTATTGGATTCTTAGTAACTGCAATAAGGCCTGATTTAGTGTATAGCTAGAGCAAATTGTCACAATATGCAAAGGACTCGAGGGAAATACATTTTCAAACTTTAAAGAGAATTTTAAGATGTTTACAGAGAACATAGATCATGAAGTTGAAGATGTACAACATATCAGATTTCTTGAAATTAGTTGAAATGCTTGTAGGCAGCAAGAGATTCCAAATCTTTCGTTGGTTATACCATAATGATAGGAAATTCACTAGTCAATTGGAAAAGAAGAGAGCAAAATTAATTACGCTGTCTTCTATGGTGTCAGAGTTGGTTGAGATAGGTGACATAGGTTGTAAAGGGCATTGATTGGAAGAGATTGGATAATGGAGTCATAGAGCATCCAATAAAAATGAATATGTACAGCAAGTTGGTAATTGATGGACTTGTAATTTTAAAATCACAACAAGAAACACACATTGGGAGGAAGTTTAATTTCATAAAGGATGAAGTAAACTGTGAAGTAATTCTGTGTTATGTGAAGTCTAATGAATTAGAAACTTACGTAATGAGAAAAGATGACAGCCAAATGCTATTAAAAAGCATTAGCGCCTGCACCAATTAGACAAGTTTGTTCAACAAATATTAATATTTATAAAATGAAAGTGCAAGTCATCACCTTTTTGTGAGTCAGTCTTTGAACACTTCATTTATTTAAATTGGTTGAGCATAAGGGCAAGTAGATATGTTGAGCATGTAGGCAATAATTTCTTCTATTTGTTTAAAATTACATTACTATGTCAGTGAATCGTTTGACTTAGATGGAGGGCTTGTAAGAGTGTATCAACATACAAGTAGGTTCACAGGAGGGAGGGAGACAGCTGTTTTCAGCATTAACCTAACTAACTTTGTGAAAATTAATATTCATCTACCAAGTAAAAATAATTTAGAGTGAGTTATTAAAGAATTTATTTTATTGTAGGCTTTCACCCCAACATCCCTGGTGTGAAACTACAAATCTTTTACAATACTTTTTTAATATTGATTAAAACTACTTTTGATTAGACTAATAGATAAATTACTTCACTTGATTGTTCACGTATTAATCCCACAAATACTTCAAAATATTTTTAAATTTGTATCGAGACAATTATTTCTTCATCACATATATTCAGGATCATTAGATTTTTCTTCTTAATTTAGACTGCACCTAAAAAAATGTTCATTTTCACTTCAAGATCCTGAAGTCAAATTGGTAGGACAATTTTCTCAAAACACTTAGCTTTAATCGTCAAGAGTAAGGTTTCCAAGAGGCTGAAGTCCATAATGATCACACAGTGAGTTAACTTTCCAGTAATACATAATGCATTTCACAGAAAAAGTGGATTTAAGTTGTCCCTAGCAAACACTTCTAATACAGTTGGGAAACATGAAAAGCTCAACTGTAAATCAGCTCCAAACCTAACTTCCAAATAAATGACTCACCAAGAATGCAAATAACATACAAATATGCAGTAATATTTTTATGTGTTGTTATAAATGCTTGCACTTATTTACTGTTACTTTTTTTCCCCTTCCAGATAGATCACTTCCTAACCATCGTTCCCGTTCTGGCAGTTTTGTTGGAACAGCACAGTATGTCTCTCCAGAGCTCTTAAACGAACAAAGTGTATCATTTGCTTCTGACTTGTGGGCGCTGGGATGTATTATTTATCAAATGGTCGAAGGCCATCCTCCATTTTTTGGAAGGAGTGAAGTTGAGATTTTTCAAAAGATCAGGAAATTAGAATTTAATTTTAAAGATACTTTCGAGCCTAAAACTAAAGATTTAATACTAAAATTGTTAGTCCCAGATGCTTCCTCACGACTTGGTGCATTGGATAGAGGTCAGTATGATTCTGTGCGCTCTCATAGTTTCTTCTTGGGAGTTGATTTTGAATGTCTTTATAAGGAGATACCTCCATTACAACCTCCATGTCCAATAAGAGAAACTGGTAGACTTGATCCTAAGAATTCTTCAGTGTGTCCTGGTCTTGACAACAAACAATTGTCTAGATTGTTGGGCTTAACTCTTTATGATAGTGTATCAGCTGAAAAAAACAAAAATTGTGGTAAAATAAGCATTGCTTCAATCCTGAGTTCTCCTGAAGAAATTAGTGACAGACTTCATGAACAGACCAAAAACAGTGAGTGGCATTTGTTGGTTGAAGGAAATTTAATTCTCCGGCATGGACTTGTTTTTGAAAAGAAGGGACTGTGGCAAAAAAAGCGGTTACTTTTTTTAACCACAGGTCCACATTTATATTATGCCGATCCTATCAACAGAGTTCTGAAGGGAGAAGTTTCTTGGAGCTCAGAATTATATGAAGAAGCAAAAAATTTCAAAACCTTCTTTGTTCATACTCCAGAGCGTACATTTCGCTGGGATGATCCTGAAGGAAATGCTCTCATATGGTGTGAAGCCATAAAACAAGTAAGATCGCATTTATATGGAAGTAGTAGTAGGTTCAACCAGTGATTTCCTCTTGCAGATATTTAAAGAAAGTTTCTATCATTCATTTATGTAAATGTTTCTTGTGATCTCTTTGTTTCCCTCACAATGAAAATGTAGAAGAAACTTGAATAATTTATTTTTAATATTATTTAATTATTTCAAAGAAAGTAGCATATAGAATATTTTAAATTGTGTAGGCCTGTGTTCATAGAATTAGTCGCTCTGGATGTATTACTGTTGTAATTAAAGGCAACGTTTAATTATTTTCTTGACTGATTAGTTAAAGGTACATAATTGCAAGCTCTAAATTTCCTTAAGAAATCATATTGAACTTCTTTATTGTATCATTATAGTAACTGAATAAATTATGTTATCTTCAGTTTTCAAGAAGTTTTGATGTCACTGATAACATTTGATTTGGTCTACTTTCAATTGCTTTTACCAGAAAATTTAAAACATTTTTTCATGGTGACAAATGGAAGAAAAAGAATGAGGCCACATTTAAAACCAATGGAGTTGGATATAAAATGTTCAAGGAAAAACGATGACAACCTTCGATGTAAAGGATAATAATAATAATAATTGAAAAAGTGTAACAATGAGTTACAAATAACAATTTATGCTTTTGGATTCTCTGCATTAGCCAAAGTTGAAAAAATGTAGGGGCTATAGTAACTGGAAAGTTATCTCTCTTTCAATATTGAAAAATAGTATTGATTTATTCTGAGTTGAAATAGAATCTACTTATTAAACGACCAAAGTGCATTTACTGTTTGTGGCCTTAATGCACTTTTAGTGCGAATGTTCCAAACCTTTCTATGCGAAGAATTATTTAATTCCTAATTGGGGCGCAGCTTGACAATGGTTTTGTGTTGTTGCCATTTGATGAAATCTTCACTTCTCTTAATTGTTCATTTCTTTACCACATTTTCCGTAGTTCAGCTTCTCTTTTGGAAGAAAGGCTCGCAAGATCTGAACTTGTCCTAAATGTTTGTTTAATTGTCTTGTTTCCCTCTTTCAAATTTTCTATTTTTGTTGTTAATTTCTTTAATTTTAAGAGCTGCTGTAAATGCTGTGACTGTTTTTCAAATGCTAATTACAGATTTCTATGTTTTGTAAGATTTGTTCAAAGACTTATAAGCTCTCTGTGTTGAATATAAATGTTTTTAATTTTTCCTGAACATCTCAATATTTCTTTCACAAACATTCCTGATTATCTAATGAATGAAATTCCAGAAATTGTTCTCTTGATCACTGCAAAAACGTGTGTCCCATATTCAGATTATATCTGTATATATTTATTCAGAATTTCAGTGGTAAATTTTCAAAATCATTGATATATCAACTACATTTACAAGAAAATTTTAAATTATTATTATTATTATTAACAGTAATGTTATTTATGTACTTACTATGTACAAGTAGTGCTGTAATTGATGCGTGCCAAGTTCTTAGGGATTGTATGTGATATTCAAGTTTTATGCTGTAAATATTCTACTTACAGATTCTTCTGTATAAATGATATAAGTTATACACTGAATCAAGGTACAAATCATTGAACTGTTTGGGGAATGAAAATATGTATTTATCCATTGAATACATGGTTTTAGTGTAAGAATGTATTTTATTTGTATTGTGTATTTAAAATATCACATCATTTACCCCTTGAGTTGGAGCACTAGTTCCAATCCACCACCACCAATTTTTATCTGTGATTGTTGTTGCAACACCAAATATCAGCTTTAGCTTTTTCTCAATCTTTTCAACAATTGTATTAGTTCCGTTTTTGGTATATTAGTCTTTGATGATAAATTTGAGGTCTGTTAGGATGTAACTGGTGAAGATTTGCTCTGTGCTATGAGTCAAGTAAGAAAATACTTTGTCTTTTAACCATGCAAATTAATTTTTAATTATTTGTTAGTCTATTATAACCAAATGCAGTTATTCCACCAGAGAAATTGATTCTCAATTATCAGTGCAATTGCAAGTATTATTCAGAAATTACATTTATGATCACTTCTGACAGAGTTGAAGAGATAGAAAAATAATAAATCAGAAAAGATTTACATTGATTGCGCTATTTGTGGCAGATCAGTGAACAAAATTATTCCAATAATATGTACCACTATCATTTATCTATATTGTAAATAGCAGTGTAGCTGTTAGTTGGATGTAGTATGTAGCCCCCACGGCCTCTGAGCCCACTACGAGGCGTCACCCGGACAGCCAAGAAGTAATTGACGTGAGCCGCGGAAGCATACGTGTACACTTGTGCATGTCTTGTTTGCTACCTTTATTGGCTGAAAGAAAATGTGTTCTGACATTTCATACTCATTTTCTTTTGAAAAAAATATGAGATTTAAGTAAATTAAAAACAAATTTATTTTTGCTATGGTTAAAAGAATAAAGAATACAAAAAGAAAACTTAAAATTGTAACCTGCACTGCTGGTTGTGTTACAAAAATTGGTGCTACAGCTCAAGGGTTACTACGACTAAAGAGGAATCAACAATATTCTTATAGCATAATAGAAAATTATTTTCTCATAAAAAAGTTTTGTATCAATGTTATTTATTTTTGAAGAATAATAAATTTTTAATTAAATCATTCATGGTAATAATTTTCTGCTTAATAATACTACCACCTTAGTTTTCCAAGGTAAATTTTATGCATAAACTTTCGGTTTCAACTGGGTATCTGTATTCTGTTCCTTGTAACTAAGCTGTATTGTGATGGATGATTCAGATACCACTTGCATAAAGAATTCTTATTTCTGCTCCACTAGTTATTGTTGATAAGTTGAATCTTGTTAAAACGATTCTATATGACTTGTGGTATTCAAGAGAGTTTGTTAATGAAAGATTAAATGCATTGAAAAAATTACCCTCTTTTATTATTTCCAAAATGTAGAAAGTCACATACAGATGCCCATTCATGTTCAAGACATCACACGCACACGCTCTCTCCCCCCCCTCTCTCTCATAATTCGGTGATCCCTACCCTAAGCCATTTTCTACATGAATTTTGAATACAGAAATAAACGAGCGTTGTTTGCAAGGATTACTAACAAAATATTCGCTCCGATGAAATAAAATCTATTTTCAAGGGTAAATCAGCAATAAATTTGGGCTCTTATCCCTCATCATGTCCTTCGTGAAGGAATAATACTTCCTGCCGCGACATCATGGAGAATGATAATTTGAATATATTTCCCACTGAATTCTAGAAGACGTGCACAGGTAACGAAGTTACATTTACTGTCAACTCCTGTTATAGTGAACTTCTTGGACTAACCTTTTTGGTTCACTATACCCAAAGATGTCAAAATTAAATGGAATTCCGCCACTGTTTAATTTTATTAATATAAAGGTACAGCAAAATTCATTAACTGCATGAACTGAACATTTCAATATTTTTATTTGTACTTAAAATTATTATTTGCTTCGTAGTTTTTTTCCTTAATAATTTCTCTAGAACCTTCAGATTTAGTGCTTTGTCCATACTTGTCCCTGCATTGACCTCTGTCACTAAGTATCGTTAATGCAGTCTTGACCCTTCAATGCCTCTTGCACTATTGGAACGTCGTCCCACTCTCGAAAGGCCCTTTTAATCGCCTTGTAACATAGGAGATGCAATTAATTTCCAGAACTTGCTTCCTAAGTCCACTATAGCTGAGGTTCCGGTTCAGTATAACGGAATCTTCTTATGCTTATTTGTAATGTAAGTGAAACGAGACTAATGACTTATGTTCACTATAACCGGAGTCAACTGTATGCCCAGAAGTGTAACAAGGGGCCATCTCAGCATTTGCTCAAAGGATCAGGGAAACTGGACGAAAAACCCTATCGAGATGGGGGGTCATTGACCCGGAAACTGCAGTACAATACCTGTTACAGGTTGTTTAGAATTATAATGTCCAAATGGTAAATAATAAATTAAATATCACTGTTAAAATTAATGACCTTTTGATGCTCAGTATGGTCTCTTAATTGTATAGAAACAGTTATACAGCAGAAGCGATTTTACTTGAGATTTACACTTTTCTATCGAATTTAATCCTTTATAATGTCATCAGGCAAAGTGTTGTAAAATAACGTACATGTGGTGTATGTGAATTTTTTGTAATGAGCTGTTGATACTGTCACCTGATGAATATGATTGCTATGTCGAGTGTTATAGTTATAGACATCGGCGTTTTCTGAAAATATATTCCTGCCCAGTGCCAGATTATTGAATAGACTGAGTAGGGTGCAGCCTGGGGGGGGGGGACGAATTTCAGCGGATTCAAAATTTCATAAGGCGAAATTTTGAATTTTTTTTATAGAAATATTTCTTCCATATTTGTGACAAAAGAAAGTGTTAATTAATCCTGCATGTTTGTGTGTGACCCGACAGACATTGTCCTGCTTTCTCTCTCCCTCTTTCTTTTCAATCTAACCTTTTCCCTCTCTTACTCCTTTCCCTCTTTCCCCTCTCATTTCCCACTTCTCTCTTTTCTTTCACTTTTCCCGGTGTTTCTCTCTTTTTGCCTGTCTTCCTATATTTTCCCTTCTTTTCTCTCTCCTTCCCCCCCTCTTTTTCACTTTCTTTTTCTGCCTCTCCCCTTTTCCTCCCGACTTCCCCGTCTCTCCCCTCCTTTCCTTCTATTTCCATCTCTTATTCTTTCATTCTCTCTATTTCTTTTTCTCTCCCCATCTCACTTTTTCCGTCTTTACCTCTTTTTCTTTCTTTCCATCTTTTTCCCCTTCTCTCTCCTTTTCTACCTCTTTTCCCATTTCTTTCCCCCTCTTTTCTTGTTTCTTATCTCTTTTCTCCTCTCCCTTTTCCTCTTTTAATAATTTTAATAAATTGAAGATCTCTCACAGTCTTTTGTGTCATTCACTCTTCTTTTCATATTATGAGATTTTAAAAAGTGTTCTTTTATCCAAACCTTGTCCTGACAATAACGAACACATACACACAAAATTATCCAATTTGGTGTAGTCGTTCGAAAGTTACGCGCTTACATACATTTCGGCGACTAATTTGTATTTATATAGATAGAAAAAATCTTTAATGTTTAAAAAAGCAAATTAAAAGGGCGCTAAATCATTTGACAACCTAGGGCGCACAGACGTCGAAGTCAGGCACTGTTCCCGCCCTTAAGCAAGTTATTTTTGACAAAAACTACTGCTTCGCAAATCAAGAGACAAGGAAATGGTAAAATTCGTAGATTAATAAAGAGAGGCTTACGAGAATCACGTGGGTAGGATTTGGTTATTATTCGTACAATTCTTTTTTGCAATCTAGAACTCTGGGAGCTATAAGATGTATTTCCCCAGAATATTATGCCATATCTCAGGTGGGAATGAACATTCGCGAAGTATACACAACGAGCAGTATGAAGGCCGACTGCATTTGAAAGAATTCTGAACGCGTAGAATAATGAGCTTAATTTTGTGTTCAATTCATTTAAATGAACGTTTGTTTTAATTTTAAATGAAAATTTGAGGTTTGACTGAATTGAGAGACCTAAGCCTTAACATCAATGGCACACTATTCATTTTCAATGGAATACAGAATTGTTTATTTGAAATGGAAAACTGCATTAAAACGGTTTTCTTTTCATTTACTATTAATTTGTTATTTCGAAACCAATTTGAAACATCTGATATTGTACTATTTACGGTTTCTTTATGCAAAGAATGTTCGTATCATCCGCAAAGAGAACTGTTCTTCCGTATCGCATAGTTGAGGGCATATCGTTTACGTATAGTAGGACATAAAATCGATCCCTGAGGGACTCCACGAGCAACTAGCAAAGAGTCAGAAAGGGTGTACTAATCGCGCACTTTTTCTTGATACTCCACCGTGGTGGGGTGCGGGCAAACTCAGCAGAGGCGGGTTCAATCTACGTCACGGCAGTGCAGTGCTCGTAACTTGATCGACAGAAAACTCAGCGTAATAGTGTCTTGGACTACAGAACAATGAGAAACAAAGAAAGGTTTTTTAAAATTCTTAAGAAATAATTTATCATTATAGAAACTATTGAGTAACAAGGAGCATCGTACGCACAGATCGTTAGAAAGAGAGAGCGAAAACTGAGAAGAATGCATTGAAAAGGATGAAGGTGGGCAGTACTGCAAACGGAGCCGTGACGTTCCGAGTGGAACTCATATTTTCTACCGGGCCGTGCTGAGCCAGAACTAGGCAGCTGGAGGATCAAGAAAACGTGCGCGCATAGTACAGGAGTACCATTATTCCAGTAAGGCATTTCTACCCTCTGAGATCGTTGTTTGAGATACGAACGTAACCAATCTATGGCAATACCACCGTTCCATGTGAAGGTAATTTTGAAAGTAAAATGTCATGATCAATGACGTCAAAAGCTTTAGAAAGATCTAATAATAATCCAATATGTGTTTCGTTTTGATCCAGTGATGAGGCGACATCTCTAAGGAAAGAGAAGATGGCTGTTTCCGTAGATTTTGATTTCCTAAATCCATGTTGGCAATCTGAAAGCGCGTTGTGTTTACTGAGAAAGATTTCCATTCGTACGTAAAAAAAGTAATATTTTTGAAAAAGCTGACAGAAGGGAAATAGACCAATAATTCTGAATTTAATTTTTGATGATTTTTTATTTGAAAGGCGGCTTAATCTTAGCTGATTAAAAATATCTGGAAAAGTTCCTGTGCATAAGGATGCATTGAATATGTGCGTTAACGGGTGTATAATGGCAGGTGCATAGGAATGTAACAAACAATCCCGAAATTCATCTAAACCGGCCGAATATATATCTTTTAGTTTACCGATTATTTTGAGAATTTCATAGGAAGAAGTTTCGGGAACGAACATCGTGTCTACAATTTATTGGGAAATATCTGATATGGAATTTTGTGGCTGAAGACGCTTAGTGATATCGGCAGCAATTCTCGAAAAGTATTGGTTAAAGAGACTAGCCACTGTTACCGGGTCGGTCACATTACTATCGTTATATTTTAAAACATTCTCTACAAGGTTTCTCGTTGATTTGGTCGTATTTTTTATTGTATTCCACATTGTTTTTGTTTTGTTATTTGAGTTCAAAATATCCTGATCATGTTTCACTATTTTAGCCTATCTTATGACTTGTCTTAATAATGATTTGTATGTCTAACCGTTTGTTGCTTTTAGAACTGCAGTTGTTGCTGCAGCAGTTGCATCTCTTGCTGTTACTGTATGAACGCTTGTAGCACTTGCGAATTCCGATGCACCCGAAGCACTCTCGATTTTTACTCTCGTTGCCAATGAAACGTATCCAAATAAGCAAGACAAGTCATAACATTTTATTTAGGCCTGGTTACAATGTTCCAAAATCTTACTCGTGTTGAAAACAAAACCAAAATCAAAGTAATCAAAACGCCAGGAGAGAATAACCACGTTCAAATGCTAAAGTTCAGGAGATAGAAAGTGTGAGAGAGCGAAAGGGGCGACGTCCAAGACAAACGAAGTCAGAACATAAATGAACCTGGTTTGCTGAAGAGAAACACGTGCCCCCAGGTGTGTAATACGGCTCGAAACGTGTCCGCCTTCCTGGCTGATGCGTGCTATAGTAACCGTCCATCAGAAGAAGTCCAAAAAGTAGCCAAATCACCAGAGTCCAGAAAGAGTATTAACTGTGGTATTAAGCACGGTCGACTTAGCAGATACTGAACCAGAAAACGGCATTATAACTCACAATCACCCCCAGAACTAATCAGTTATACTTGGGTTTTTCTAACGTAGCATCTGTGGGTAGTATCTCCAAGATGGAATTCGGCACGACTTTTTGCGTCATTCTCAGTCCTGCCGCTAGTCTTGTTGCAGAACCAAGAAAGATGCAAAAAGTCGTGCCTAATTCCATCTTGGAGATACTACCCACAAATGCCACATTAAAAAAACAAAGAATAACTGAGGCGCTAGCTCGTTATTTAACTAGACGCTGCTGCTAGCCCGGATTGGCTCCACGGCTAGGCGCTTGTTGGAGCGTGTACCGCCACGTCGTCTTCAGTTGCCGCAATTATAGGCCGAGTGCGAACTCAAAGGTTATCCCCAAAGGTTGCTAATAATATGAGTGTGTTTGCTAGAGATCAACGGTGTCACCCAGAATTGAAAAGACGTAGGAAGTTGAACACTCTCGCCATTAAGTCAGCAAATATTGAGAATAACACATTACCTTAGATTCTAGCAACATTTGAAAATTAGTGGTACTACAGGATGGCACAGACTTTCTCGTAGAAAATGTTACTAATTTCCTTGGTGTGGTCTAGCTTTAAGGTCTTGCTCCATTCTCTAGCTACCATCTATCTTCGCCAAATTACTTTTTTTTTTTCACAACTTTTCGGTTTCCTAATACTAGAACCGAATTATGACTTCAAAATTATTAAAGGAGAGTAAAACTTCGCCCTAAACACAAATTTTCATTGAAAAATGTGAAGCCGTTTTGAAGAAAATGGGGATTAAGAATTACTGTAAATGCGAAATTTGAAGCATTTCTACTCACAAATGCAGTAATGTATATAAATCGATGGAAATGTTCATATGAACGGCGTGAGACATATTTTAAAAAAATACAATTGTGTAATTTTTGAAAAAAGAAAAAATATACCAAAATGAACATTACGTCATATTAAAAACTGCAATTACCTCTATCCATAGTTAGGCGCTAGTAGTGTTCACGGACGGACGTTTTGCTTTAAATTGTTTTCTCGGCATCAAGGACCCATCAAACTGGGATATTGGCTACACTATGTGTCATATATATTTACATACATATAGGATTTTTTTCTCTTAATTTAGCAACTAGATTTATCCACATTCTCGTTGTCAGGGCCCGGGAATGATTTTTTTCTTCTCTTTCTTTTTTTTTACAGGGCCCTGGTAACGAAAAGGTAGATAAATCTATTTTCTAAATTTACAAAAAAAATCCTCTAACACGTGGTGTAGTCAGAATCCATGTTTTCTGGGGCCTTGATACAAAAAAATCGATTGATGATAAAACGTCTGTCTGTGAACAACGCTAGCGGCTAAACCGTCCAGCTGATTTTCTTCAAAATGAATATTCCCCAATCGATCTCGCTGATGTCGCGGCCCCTTGAATTTGAAACCTAGATTTTAACTTTGGGGGATGCTTTACATGAAACCCCTGGGACATTTTCCAAATTTGCAAAAAATGGCTCCATCGTTTTTTATTACATTTTGTTGTTAAGAATGGTGTAGGTCTCGTGTTCGTTGAAAACCCTGTTTTTTCAAAAATTGCAACATTTTGAAATGTTTTCGGAGTCTTCCTACAACTAGAACATTGTTTTATATCTTAACAATATTTTTTTTTTCTTAATGAAATCTGTTCCTTAAAGATCTACTTTGAAATAAGGTCATATACATTTTTTTGAAAGTTTGAGTAATTTTAAAAGTTTCACGTAATTTAGCGTGAAAATACGGGCGAGAAAGAACGTGCTGTATTAGCACCACTAGTTTTTTTTTCATTCAAATGTTCAAATAAAAACAGCTCTCTGCCATTGAAATCAGTGTATTCACGTTTTACATAAATGGACCAACGATGCGCGATGCGTATCGTTGGTACATCTATAAATTTAAGAAAAATAAATAAAATTATTAGATTATATTAACGCGAACGAAAGGCGGCCGTCATTATCGCCTTCTGACATCAGCGCGGCTTTACGTGTTAAAACAAGAAACAATGACCGTTAATTCGAATGGGATTCACATTTTGCAGATTAGCTTTTTTAATACCGCTAGCAAGAAAATGAAAATAAACATAATATTTAAATATATCAAAATATTTACTATTATCGAAAAATTTAACATGTCTTTATTTGAAAATATGTTTATATTCATCAAAATTACTAGGTTTTTACATACATTACTCATCATTCCCACATCTTATTAGGCAAAGCGAAATCATCTATTCGTTTTCACATTTAACCCAATTAAAGGACGCAATTTAAAATAGGTTTATAATAATTTCTGAAAGGTTAATTTGTAAATGTCCAACAAAAGCTCGAATGTAGGAAACGAACAAAGAAATATGAAATAATATACAAATTCTAACTTGCAGCATCCAACAGCCTCAAATTACCTCTATTACGTTCACGAAGCACAGTAATTTTGAAGCGGCGACTATGTTTGTCGCCAAATTACACAAAAATACTCATATTATCAAAAAATTTAACATGACTTCATTTGAAAATCTGTTTTTGATGAACACGTTTCATTAATAAAAAGTTGTCTTCACAATTGGAGTAGTACGAACTTTTTACATTTTCGAAAAATTGGGCATTTTACATGAGAACTGCACCATCATCTTAGTCCTTAACACTACCTAAGATCCAAACTCATTCAAAAAAAATGTGCCGTTTTTTAAGAAAAAAATTTAGTGGTGAGGCTCATGCCATTAGGTTTGATCGTCCGCCTGATCACGTGAAATACTTACATTATTTCTTATACTATGAAGATCGAGGGGGCAGCAACTTTAGCATAACATAACTTACTCCCCACAAGTTCCTTTTTAAGGACAAGAAAGTAAAAATTGTGCCATTTTTGAGAAAATGTTCCAGGGCTTCATGTAAAGTATCCTCAGAATCAAAGTATCCGTTTGATACACCGAAAGCCTCGAGTGCGTTCAGATCGATCGGAGAACATACCCAAATTTTGAAGAAAATCGTCTGAACGTTTTTTTAATTTTTATTTTTTACCAAAGACACGTTTTGCCTTCGATTTTTCGGCGTCAAGAACCCAAGAAATGCGGTTTCTGGCCACCAAGTTTTAGAGGATTTTTTTAAAAAGTTAAGCAACAGGTTTTATTCACTTTTTCGTCACCAGGGCCCGGCATTAAGAGATTTTCTGACGAAAATTTGTCGTTTTCCGGAGAACGTAATTTTACATTCTTGCCCTCAGGAACTTCGTAAGAAGAGAATGTGCCCCAGGGTATTTGCTTAAACAATACATTGAAGGCAAGTCAACATTAACAACTGATGGATAAGTAGTTATTTGTCAAATATGCAATGCAAACATCAGTTTTATTTCAATAAAGATCTCGTATGTATAAATGAGATATGTATATTTGTTTGTAAGTGCAAACATGTTTTGCTAGTTTTTAGTGCATACAATTCCATCCCATAACAACTGGCAACAAAAAACAGCCTCTTTATCCTAGGGGGAAAATGATTTTTCTGTGGTAAAAGGTTGAAATGTTTGTGGGCACAATCTAAAACTTACAAATTATTGTAATCTAAAAATACTTCATAAACAAAGTTCTTTTATTACACGAATTCAAGACAAGAAATACAATATTTTATGTACATTTTCATTTTCATCAGATGTGGTAAACATCTGAAATCATTTTTTCCTTCATTCTACACTCTTTTTCTTTTAGTTTTCTTTGCTTTATGCACATCAATTACAGATTCCATATCTTCAAAAAGTTTATTTAAAGCTCGTTTCTCATGAGTCACTGAACTTACTTTCTCATCTTCATTGTCACTAACTTCTATAATCTCACAATCAGAATCAACAGCCACTTCTTCTTTGGGATGTTTATAAAATAATTCATTTCGTACCAATACACAATTTAGCTTCGTCTTCAAATATTCCTGAAAAAGTATAAGAGGTGAAAACATTCAGTGAATATTTGAATACTTAGAAGACTTTTCCAATGCAACAATATTTTGATCTTACTATTAAATTAATTATATAATATTACAATTATATAATAATTTTTTAAATAAACATTGCCTTACTTTATATAACAATTTTGGAGACTCCAAAGAGTGGACTTTTAAATGCCTGTCCAGACCAACACTGAAAATAAGAGATTCAGTGGGGTGACAGACAATTCCTCGAATACTACCCACTGACCCTTTGTACTGATGGTGGAGACATCCTTTTCCTCTAGTGTCAACAGCTGTCATGTGCCCAGTACCAGATCCTACAACTATTTTGCTGGAAGCAAGCAAAATTGACCTTAAGTGGACACAACACGTATTAGAATTAAATCATTGTCCACAGAAAACAAAAACCCTAATTGGTAAACACAAGTAGCAAGAAATACATTAACTTAATATTTTGCAATGAAATAATCTCTAGGATGATGACATTTTATAACGGCAGTAATGATGACTAATAGCATCATCATTTTTATTATCATCATCTAAGGTATTTACAGGATACTGTTCATCAGAACTAACTTACTCTCCAGAAGCTGATACACTGCAAGCTGTAAGTACTTGTTCAGGGATATGAAAGTCAAACACTGGTCTTCTTTGATGACCTTTAGGATCATATATACGAACCTAATCAACATAAAAAAATGTATTTTCATCGATATTGTGAAAATATAAGATTAAAAAATTATATTTCAAAATCTAATTTATACCTACATGACCATATCTGGAGCAAATTGCAACCTTATTTGAACTAGGTAAAAAATCTATATCAGACACCCATACAGGAACACGCAATTCAAGATAATCATGTCTGACCTGCAAAATCACACAATATTTTCAGTAACCTACACAAAAATCTTTCCAAATTAAACAGCAAATTATTCCCATCAGTCTGACAATCTGATAAACAATATACTTGCATTCTTAGCGGTGAATATGCATTTCTTCTCTTCCAAATCCCAAAGCTGAAGTTCCTTCTCTTTGCCTCCAGTGGCAACTATATTATTTGATAATGAACTATGTTTCATTTTCTCAATTGGTCCACCAACTTCTAATATATTATCTGTCTCATGTGCCATGACTTTGATATGTCCAGATTGTACTGCAATTACAGCACCCCTGAAAATCCAATTTTTTCTTGAAACCACTGTTCTATTCTGAGTAAAGTACTGGGTGATCAGTTTAAAAGGGAACGCTGCTGTTCGAGGCAGTGAGAGAAAAGTGAAAGAATTGCAACGCTGCTTCCTTTGATTGCACTTCTACGAGTCCCTTCACTCGCCACCCCCTTCCTGTGGTCTGGGTTGTACCTGCTGAAAGCAACACAGATTGCATCTTCCTTCACCGTTTTGAAGTTAACTTACAATACGCCTCAGCATAGAGCAAAGGAGATTTGTGGTAGAGGAGTATTTCCGAACGCAATCTTTAAGAGTGCCAGATAGCGCTCAGAGAAAAAAAAATCATCTGAGTCTATTCCGAACTAGAGTTATATATTTCGATGCTTGAAGTGCTATCATAGTCTAATAAGTTATTAGACTGTGGTGCTATCGTAAGACAGGAGGCGTGTTCGATCAGAAACGCAGTCGTCGAAATAAAGTGCCTTCGCAGCGAAAACTAGAGGAAATTCGGAAAGTTCATTCAATTTCCCAGAAAACATCATGAAGGAATCTTCAGCAACAGTATAATCTTTCTGAGCCATAACAAAATTGAAAATGCGCGCATTCAAACAGCCGACTTTTCAGGTGCTTAAGGTTCCTGATCGAACTGCTCGCATGAATTATTGTAATTGACTACGAAGATTTGTAAGTGAAGGTTTTGAAGCACTTGATAAATGTTTTGCGTGTGTGTGTGTGTGTATGTGCGCGTGCGTGCGTGCGTGCACCTGTGCGTGTGTGTATGATGAGCTTCGTTTCATCTGGATAGATACGTTAATCAGCCAAACGGCCAAACGGTAGACTCTGGGGTACTGAGAGACCACAGGAAGCAGTACCAGCAGAAGCACAACTCTATTCTTCAATATTATTGAATGCCCGTTGCATTCAATAAATATTGAAAAATAGAGTGCCATTGTCGTTGCAGAATAATTGTTACGTTATTTTTCAAAGAAACAGTGTAGGCGGATATATACCAGAATTTATTGAGAAATTTTGTATCCCTTCCTTGAAAGAGATGAAACTGGTTTCAGAAGAATGTGTGACTTCACATAACGCCAAGACGACAATGCAATTTCTGAAAGTTTCTTTGGAATTGAATAAATTCACAAGGTTTGTGGCCCCTCGTTCGCCTGATTTGTTACCACCAGGTTTTCAACTTTGGAGGATGCCTCAAAAGAAAAGTTTATACAAACAAACCTGCTAATCTCGAAGAGCTCGAAAGAAACATCGAGGAAGCGATTGGCATGATTAACGTCCTCTTAACATCGGACTGCAGCAATGTTCTCCAGCGAGTTAACGCTTGATGTTGGCAAAAGGAGGGCATTTTGAACACTTTTTGTGAGGTTCGCTTGTTTCCGAAAATTTTTCTTCAAAATAAAGAATTTCCTTTTCCTCTCTACCTTTCTTATTTTTGTTTGCAGGGAATTTCCAAAACCTTTAAATCGTTAACGTAAAATAAATGGGATGAAAAGCAAGGCTGTGATGTACCGTTAACCAGTGTTTTTCACTGACAATTTCATCAGTGATTATTATGCACTAACTACTGAGCCCGCGCTTTCCAAACTTCTTCCATCTTTAATATTACTTCAATAAATAATAATAATAATAATAATAATAATAATAATAATAATAAACATTTGTTCTGCGGATCTGAAATTAATTTATTAAAGCACATTTAAAACAGCAAGTATAAAACATATTTACATTTCTGGAACATATTTGGTGTAAAATTAAAACAAGTAAAGAGTTATTAAATCTACCTGAATGTATATTTTACATGGCAGGCTTATTTCACTTTTAAACTATTTACAATGGAATCACTGTTCTTGTCGTTGCATTTTTTTTCCTACCCGCTCAAACATGGTTCAACAATATAACCCTTCTTCCAACAACCCAGATTACTGATCCTCGTCTCTGTACGGGGAAGAGGAGTCTCTAATACTGATATGAGCAACAACCAATAATTCCCCTGTATGAAGAGTGAAATAAAGACAGGCAACTATGTATACTTGGGTTTCTCTAACGTGACGGCTAAGGGTAGTATCCGAGATGGATTTCGGCACGACTTTTTGAATAATTCTCAGTCATGCTGCAAGATGTCGCATGATCGCGACCGCATCAAGCGATTCTAGCGGCAGAACTAAGAATGACTCAAAAAGTCCTGCCAAATTCCGAATTGGAGATGCTACCTCCAGCCGCTACGTTAGAAAAACCCACGTATACTTCCCATCTCGTCCTCGTCCAAACATGGTTGCCAGTGCAATTCGCTCTGCCTGTTGTGGATTGCATTTTAAACTGATCATCGGGTGTATGATCCATACTACTGTATTGCAATGACCTGTAATGTCTATAAATCCCAGTTATCTAGTCGATCTGGATAGTCTCGAAGCTTTGCGATTTTGAAAAACATTCTTTAAAAATTGGGCGTCTTCCCACAACTGCAAAATTAAAGGTAGAAGAGATTTTTCTTTCAATTAAAAATTTTTGTTCATAAGGTCATGAACATTTTTTGACAATTTTAGTAGTTTTCGCGGAATATTATATGAAATGTGTGCATTTTTAAAAAAATAACAAAAATAAGATTTTCAAATGTCTTCAATTTTTTTCTTGAAACTTTTGGTAGGCATAGTGCTAAATGTACTCTATGAGATGACAAACGCTATATTGCTCTTATTTTGTTTTTTAAAAAATTACAAACATTTTTTTACAATATAATAATATACTATAGCCTCTCACATGCTTAATATTTACATTAGCAGCAGATTTATTCATATTATTGCATTTACGAGTACATGTGCTTTAAATTATATTTTATAAAGTTTCTCGAAAACTCAAAAGGTTTCTGTGAAAATTAGCCAAAATTTCCACATTTTCAGAAACACTCAAAAAACGGTCTAATTTTTTTCTTCCAACTGGTCGTATGGATATTGCTAATTGCAGTTTTGAGATGTCATAAAATTAATTTTGCTATGTTCTATTGTTTTTCAAAAACTCAAAAGATTCCTATGAAAAAGAGCTTCCAATTTTGCATTTACAGTAATGCTTAAACACCATTTTCTTAAAAACGGCTCTATATTTTTCAATGATAATTGCTAGGACAAAGTTTTACTCTTCTTCAATATTCATAAAGTAATATTTGGGTTCTACAATTCGGAAACCGAAAAGTTGGGGAAAATTACAAACTATAGTGCTTTGGGTGGTGACAGACGGCAGCTGGCAAGAGGATGAGACAAGACTAAAGCTAATCCACACCAAGGGAATGAGAACACTTTACAATGAGAAAGTCTGTATTACTAGTTTAAATCTCTCACTAAATTTTTTGAAGTACTGATGATAAGATTTTAAACATAGTATTTAAGTAATGTATAATGGGGGGGAAAAACAACGTTAAAACTGTAAAATAATTTACATTTTTGACATAATGAAGAATATTAATACGCTTCTAGTTAATATATTGAGCAGTGTAATTGATACACTGTGATATGTGATTGTATGAGATGTGATATGTGATTGAATTTAGAATGCAAGTAAATCAAAGGTTAAGTAAATTGCTTGCCTTGTCTTGTTTGGAAAAAAAGAAACAAATGATCCATTTTATTATATCATTTTACACAATTAGTATTAAAATTATGATTTATATTGTATCATGTATTCTTTAAATAAAAATTGTAGAATGGCCAAGATTGATTTCATTGCTACCCTACTAATGAACTATTTTTACTATATAGCCTACGGCTCATATATTGTTTTAAAAATATACAAAAACTCTCTTTTTCTTCTCAAAGTATTGCGAAATGTCAAGAGACACTTTTAGTAAATGGATGTTCAATTTTACTATATATTTTTATTATAACTGTCCAAACATGTATTATTTAAAGATAGAATAGCAAAGAATAATGATGAAAAAGAGAAGTAATTGTCTATGACTTGAACTATTAGGTAATATCTGTAAAACTGAGGGCTTATGTGGTAAAAGCCAGAGTTTATTAGAAAATTTGAGGTAGTCAAAGTGTTTTTGGAAAATTTTCTATTTCTGACAGCAAATAATTCTGAACCTATCCATTACTCGATACCCAAAAGCTTTAATCTCGTAGGCAGTTTTATCTACTTTCATTTTGACTACAGTAACTTTTTCACTATACTGCACTGTTTTAAATAAATAAGTCAAAACAACAATTTTACTCCTGAGCTGTGCTTGCAGTGGCAGGGTGCAAACACATTAAAAGTCCTCAGAACTAGGAGATGTGTGAGGAGTAGGATGGTTCTTAGAAAGTCCCTATTTGGTTTTCTTAGTGATCTTAAGAAAAAAACATAACATTAGTTAGTATTTATTGCCATTGTACTCAATAGTGAAAAATGGGATAAAGCCAAATATTAAGTATACATTTACGCAACCCAACAGTTTTTACGGACAATGGGACAGAACTCGGAAAAACAGGACAATCCCCAATTTTGCAGGATGTATAAGAACCCCAATAAAGCCTCTTGGGTAGGCCAATGGCTATCCCCTTAACTGATAACTCTTTGTATCTTGCTTCCTTGTGTTATCTATTTCCGGCCATCCCACAGGAAACAACTTTACTTCTAATACAAATATAGAAGAGATGATTGACGAAATGTTTGTACACACAAGTTAATAGCTTGTACATGCAAGAGCAATTACAAAAGTATTTACATACGTTTTTACAAATATTAATTTTGGCTTTAATGACAATTTCCATTGAATTTAACTTTAGCTTGGCCACTACATTTGCACATCATAGGAAGGCTTCAATGAGGCAATCTACCTTAGGGTGTTTTGTTTCGTTGAAAAAAAAATTGCTTAAAATTTTTAAAAAGTTAGAATATTTCACATTACTTACTCCTGAAAACGGCTTATACCACAGATTTTTCCTTCACCAACTTCTGCTTTAAAAGTGCAGCCGAATACACTATATTCAGTATCATACACTTTCACAGACTGATCAGCAAGACCAATAAGAATCTCTTTTTGTTCTTCATCACCCCAAGACATTGCTGTAACAGCTTGAGAAGCACTTATATTGTCTACTTTTCGTAGATTTTTGGTAATAGAACTCCACACTCCATTTTTCTTTTCCAATTTCATTCCTAAAATTCACAAACTATTAATACTCTTACAAAAGTTAGTCATAACCTCAGACTTACAAAACAAAAAACAATTAATTTCATACGTCACCTTTAATACTTCCTAATAAAGATCCCACAAAAACATTACGATCTTCCTTGTATGCCATTCTGAAAGGAAAAACTAGATTCGAATTAATATCATTCGATCTTCCGAACAACTCCACAATAAATATTTCCCCACGTGATTCCCGATTGATTCATAGTATATACTCTCTGTTGTGGACTGTCAGGTGCATGTACATACTCTTTGGTTGTGACCACCTCAGCTCAGTGTATACTCTCCGTATCAGGCAAGGAATAGAATATATTGGAACCTCCTTGACCCTCAGTTGTTTTTTTTGTGACCAACTCACACAACACAAAAGTGATCAATCGTAAAAATGGCTGACGAAGTGGAGAAGGCTCAAGTCGCCACACCGGGCGGCGATTCAATTTTCGGAAAGATACTGAGAAAAGAAATTCCATGCAACTTTATATATGAAGACGATAAAGTTTGTAATGTGCCATTCGCCTCAAATGTCATGACGTTCTTTATTTGGTAACTTACCGTATATTTCTTTTCAGTGTGTGGCCTTCCATGATATCAATCCCCAAGCTCCTACTCATTTTCTGGTGATTCCTCGCAAACCTATACCGCAGTTGTCTTTGGCTGATGATTCGGATAATCAGGTGTGCATTTTTTATGATTACCTACGTAAAACATTTGTTAAAATGTTTGCACGCATTTTTTAGTAAAGGACGTTTTAGGTTTGTTTTAAAAAATGCCTATTACGAATGGTACCTATTTGCTATCCGTATCTTCGAACATTGATCGTCAGGTCTTATTAAAATAATTTAACCCATCAGCGCATGAAAAGAAGTAATTTCAAATTGTCGTTTCTCAAGTAAAGAAAAATTTCAGAATTGAGCCTTATTTGTATGGGTATTGAAGTTTTGTAAGATAATTAAAACTGCCAGTAAGCAAAGAACAACATTTTGTCTTTGCCTTTGAAATAAACTGCTTCAATTCAAAGAAAAGCATTCCAATGCAAAATGACAATTTTGGAGACATTTTTTCATGTGCATCGATATGTTTGAGAATTAATATCTAATCGTAAGGAAAAAGATAATGATTTGACGTTTTCCGGAAAAAGGTCTCTTATTGATGTATTATACTTCATAAGTCTTTTAGTATAAGTAACTATCTTTTTGACATGTTTTATCAGTAATTTTGGTGAATTTCTTACTTAAATTGATTTTTCCTCTTCAGTTGTTGGGACATCTCATGATTGTTGCTCGTCGTGTTGCAAAAGAACAGGGACTGTCTCGAGGATTTCGTCTCGTAGTGAATGATGGTGCTGATGGCTGTCAATCGGTTTATCATCTTCACCTACATGTTCTAGGTGGACGCCAGTTGCAATGGCCTCCTGGTTAATAAGTCTCGTTAATGGATTTTGAACTTTTGTTGACTTGCTTATTACACTGCACTGTCCGACCCTCTTTCATGTATTTGTGCGAGTGTATGTATGAGGATTGTTGAATAAAGAGCATTCAATCAAAAATTATTTTTTTTAAATATAAATTTTAAAATAGTTGCAATTATAAATTGTCACAAGCCTACTTTCAGAGAGACCTGTTTCAACAAGCAATAATTTGTCCCTAGGGGCCATCCATAAATTATATAACTTAAATATTAAAATTTGGAGTAATTTACCCCCTCCCCCTCCTTGAAACACACACTCCTCCCTTCAATACGACACCCCTCATTTGTAAATGCAAGAAGTGAAAGTATATAGCACAGCAGAAACAATTTGTAGTTGTGTTGTGTGTTAAAATTTATGATAATTAAAGTTTGAATTAGTTGGCAATGCTGACTGCATCTAACAATAAGATTGGTGGCAAGTTGTGAGTGAAAAAAAGCAGTGGAGAGAATGTATTTGATCAGAAACCATGCATATAACATTGTGGATTACATAAGGGCAAGCATACTATGCTAATTTATACTGATCTGGAATATAGAATATACTGCATACCAGTTTTGAATATTTTCTTTAAAATCTTGCAGATTCAATAAAAAATTGACAAAATATTTCCATTATTGTAACAATTTGCATATAATAACTTTTGTCTTTAAACCTAATTCGTTAAAATTTTAATGTATTAGTTTAAGACTAAAAAGGAATCATTTCTGTAAATGTTGAAAAATGCAAAAAATAAATATCAATGTTACGTAACAATAAACTAATACGCAGTATACCCTCCCACTTTAGTGTTATGTAATTTATAGATGACATCCTAGTTAGCATTAAATATTCGTGTTAAAAAAATGTTTCAGTGAAATGGCTAATGTATAATTTATACCTGAGTTTCTATTGTTATTGAATAGAATCAAAAAGCATTATCAAAATCATTACTTGATGGATTGTCATAAAAGTGAGAAATATAAACTGCAATCTTTTTGTGCTCCAGCATTCGTAACCCATTTTTATTCTATACATAGTTGAATTAAGAGTATACCTATCAACAAGCATGGTTGGCAGCATTTGAAAATATAAATGTTTGCTCATGAGGAATTTGAAAATTTTGCAAATGAACTACAGATTTAAATTTAAATAAAATTAAACATGAAACTAAATTAAAACCTTATTTTCTGAAAAATATGACAACCTCTTTTAGTATTATGTCGTTTCATATTAAAATTTAGTATCAAAAATGAAATTCATGTAAATTTCCTGAGGAGCCTGTAAGAACTTTTTTTTCTATTCTAAGTGAGTGATGGTCTTTCATTTACATCTTGGAAGCAAAAGGAATTGTGTTCTAAATGAAAAAGTATTAGAAAAGGACGGGAATTTTCAGTTTTGCCTCGTAAATTGTGTTTGAATTTGTGTTTTGAGTCAAATAGTTACTTCCTTGGACTATTGGGAATCCTATTCGAATTATTCTTTCCATTTTCAAATAATAATGTTACACAGATTATGTAAAGCCAAACACTCAATACTAAAAGAAATCCTAAGGTGATAATTCATTTTGAAATTTTGTCGTGTACTGTCATAACACAGCATGAATAAGTCAGGAATCCGAAAATGATTACGGTAGCACTGATACAGAATTTTATTGGTAACAATTTTTAGAATAGATGGAGAATGTCACTTTAGGCAAAGGCCTTTTTTTAGTTTGCATTAAGCTGTTAAGATATAGAAAACATTTCAGTGAAAGTCCATTAATGTTCTTGTATTTCAATAATTTTCAGCATAGTTTATTCCAAGCCTGTAATTAATACAAAAATTAAAACAATCTAGAAAGTATGTATTTTTTCAAAACACACAAACTATTCTTTGAAGGTATAAAACAAGATGTCATGTTAAGAATTGGTTATGACCAGAGTTTCTGCATGCACGTGTAGTGTTTGGTAAAATACTTAAAATTTAATACTTAAATACTTCCCCAAACTACTTTGCAAATAAGTATTTAAATACATACTCAAAATACTTTATTAGGTTTTGAATTGCCAAATACATATGTATCTAAAATACTTCAAAAACGGTAAATACACTAATTTTTTATTATGACTTTATTATTGCAATTGTTAATTACAATAAATTACGAAATGACTCGTAAATTTCTGAACAATAATTAACTGTAATGCGTGTGTGTGAACACTTTCAATTATAAAACGTCAAAAATATATCGAACTCAAATAAATGGTGTTTCGTTTTGAAAGGACTAGTTTTTCAAACAGTTCATCAGACAATAAACACCAAGTTAGCCAATGTATAAAACCCACAAAGGAAAACAGTCTGTGAACTGGCGCATATGAACATAAACTAGAGTTATAAGGAATAGATATTTATTATTTCTGCAGATAGATTAATACAACCTGGTGGCAGAACACTACAATTTACTTATTACAATTAGGAATATGAACACAATGTATCTTTAAATTATTTTAAGACATAATAATAATAATAATAATAACAACAATAATAGCATTAACTACATTTTATGACTGACCTGCACAGTAATTTTAAACTAATTAAATACAAGACTACATGACTTTTTAATTACACTTCACTTCTTAACATTTGCAATTCACTTCTCTTTCTACTTCTATACCGCACCATACTTCACAGCACATCACCACACTGCAATATAATACTACTTTGAATATAACTACTATTTATAAAGCAACACATTTAATAGTAATTATCACATTAATAATAGCAATAAAAATAAAATAATAACTGTTTTAATAAGCCTAACTTACTAAATTAATAAAGTTTACAAATATCATTAGTTAATTTATTTTTAAATCTTTGAACACCTAGAGGAAAGGGTTCCAAGGCTGTTGCAGGTAACTTATTCCAGTCTGTTTTTGTTCTATTTGTTAAGGAAACTTTTCCAACATCTGTTCTCTGTGGCCTAAACTGAATTTTATGCTTGTGATCCCCCCTACTAAAGTACAAAGGGCTACCCAGTCGGATGTAGATATCTTTCCAAGCTGGATAACCGGCATACGCTTTGTACAGGGCATAGAGTCTTGCCTTAACCCCTAGAGACTCCCATTCTACTTTCTTCCTATTGCTTCCAAAAGTAAATTTATACACTCTTCTCTGTACTCTATTCAAATATTCGTTTTGGAAATTTCTATAACGAATAAACCCTGTTTTATTGTTGGATGATTGCTCAGTATTTTTAATGATTTACATTTATCATTAAAAAATTGAAAGAATTCAAATTCAACAGTTGAAAAGATAATTTATTTTTGTTTCTATGTGGTCCATTCACTAACAGAATCAAACAAAAAGAAATCTATCCTTGTTATCATCTGTATTTTAAGTACTTTTTTAAATACACCTATTTTATGTACTATATATATATATATATATATATATATATATATATATATATATATATATATATATATATATATATATATATATATATATATATATATAAAATACATGACCAAAAAACTCAAAAATACAATTTTTAAAATACTGTCCAACCCTGTGAGCGCGCAACCAAACTTCCTCGATTGAAACCCTATAACCCCAATCGTGAATCTATGGGACCATCTCGATCGGGTACTTAAATCGGCATGGCTCTGCGTCCCTATTGGTACAATCCAGAATCAAATTGACGTTCTTCCTATATTATCGCAGCGGTCAACTCTGCAAAAAGGAGTTATTCAAGTTTTTCACAGGTGGTCACATTAATGTAAACGTATACATATGTGGCCCGAACCACTTCGTTGGCCCGGATTTAAAATTTGCTGGGCGGCGAGCCGTGTCGACGGGCAGTTTCCTCAACTACGGTAGCTTGCTCTTCCCCTTCTTGTAGGGAGGGAAAGACCATGGTGGAAATAAGGAAATATTATTTCCACCATGGGAAAGGCGACAGCGGCACCTCTGATAAGGGAAGTTGGGAAAGGAGCAGATTATAGCTGAACCGCTCGCAAAACAACCATCATGGCGACGTACCATGGCCGCCTTAAGGCCTCGCCCAGCAGCGCTGGCAACATCGCATTCAAGTTATTATTTTTAATAACAAAATATTTACCCATTATATTAATGTTTCCAGCTTGCGTTTCATATTTACACGAAACATATCGTTTCGCATCTTAGAATAATTATTTAACAAAATATTTGATGCAATTCCTATTGCCATTCTAAGTTGATATTTTTGCCCCCACAAATACGAACATCTTCAGCAATACAATTTATCGCTCTGTCAATACTCCCTTCTCACTTAGAGAACACAAAATAAATTTGTGGCTCCCACTGGAAGATAAAAATAAATTTTCATAGTTTTTTGAAACTAAAAACTGCATAATTCCATTTTAAACCATAGAATTCACAAAATAATATAAGCTGCAACAAACAAGTTAATTGATCTGTTCTTAACATTTAGGTCAGAACACGAATGAAACATATTCCCTAAAGATATTTACTAATTGGACAGAATTCGCATTTAAATGAATTGGTTAATGTTTAAAACATTAAAAACATCTGATTATATCGGTCGAATTGTATCAACTTCATGTAAATGAGGCATTAAGGCAAGGAATGACTCTGTATTGCGTTATTAATACATATAAACAACAAACCATTGATGTTATACTTACTTTTGATGCATGAATATACGATGGCTGCACACTCCCAGGTCTTTTCGTAGTGTCGCAGATCACCAAACAAAGAAATTAAATTATTATCCTAACTTTTATTTAGGGATGCACAGATCGCTCCTTGAAACACACAGATATAACTGCTCCGGCCTCAGGACGTACGCGCGGTGTTGCCGCTTTGCTCTGGGCTAGGCCTTGTTAGAGGTGGCCATGGACGTACCTTTGGTGAAGTCTCGGAGGCTGCCCCCACCCTGCGGTAACAGATTTCCCCTCTCGGCGATAAGGAAGCTCGTAGCGATCGCACTGCCAGGAGTGTACAAAGAAATGAATTCATCATTGTTTTGGTCCATCACATTGTTTGAATTTTATATATCGCCTCTATCCCCTGCACATGCTCGCAGCACTTCTTCCATTGTTCAACACTGTATTGTGCAAACGCTTCTCTGCAAAAGTTTCCTTTTCTTTCAAGGATGCAGCAATTGTTTGTGCTGCCACGCGCCCTTTTATAAATACCCAAACAAGTTCTATTGGATTTAGATCTGGATGGTACGATGGAAGACGGAGAGGAATGTGGCCATGTTCAATGATTGTTTGATCAAAGACTTATCGTTTTTCAGTGGGCATGCTTTGAATGATTTGTAATAACTGGGCTTTTGTGAGTGATGGATCAAAAGCAACTCCATGATTATTTAGCCATTCTACTATATCTTTTTCAAAAAAGCAGTTTGGTTTTCTGACAATTTCAGTACAATGGTACTTTGCGTTGTTCATTACCACAACCGAGGCACGGGGCAACCTTATCAGCAACTCTTTCAGCCACTTGGTGAAACTTTCTGCATTCATTGACGTGTGATAATCTCCGGTTTTTTGTTCCGAAGAGAATATCAACAAGACATCATCGACAAACCCGACTTCACCTCCCCCATGAACAATAATTAATCTTTGTCCTTTGCCTATTCTTGTAACTCCAATTTCTTCCTCAGACCGCAAAACGATGTTACACTATGTGATGCCTGAATGTATGTTTCGTCGATATAAAACCCTTCTTCTCTGTACTTACGGATTTATTGTAAGTAACGCATACGCCATGTCACAATATCGGGGCGTTCGACAAGAAGTTTTCTATTGGACTGGCATCTTTTCCACTTAAAACCAAGCTTCCGTAATCGCATTCTGAGGACTTCTCTGCCACAGTCGACAACTACGTGTTCCTTCAGTGCTGGTAATAGCTTTCCAATAGTAGGATATTATTTTTTACAGTGTAAAATAATGAATTTTCTGCTGTATAGCAGAATCTGTGAAAGAATCCACTTCGATCTGTTTTGTTCTCTCTATTTTGTTTCCTTTGGAAGTTGAAAATGTGAGCCGACCCTTTGCTACACTTGCACGCCCTTCCCTAACTACGGTTTTCACTGTGGATTCCTAAATACCTTTCGCATCACTCGCCATCTGCACTACATTTCCATCGCGCAAATGTAATGTAATTTTGAGCTGGCGAAAGTACTAAACCATTCGATAAACGAGTGACCTTGGCTCTCCGGGTGACGCCGTGTCGAAGGCTGTGTTGCCGACGTTTCGACCATCTTTTCGTTGTCTTCCTCAGAGCTGGTCCGCCAAGAGTCGACCATCCCTGAGGAAGACCACGAAAAGATGGTCGAAACGTCGGCAATACAGCCTACGACGTGGCGTCACCGGGAGAGCCAAGATCATTCACATGACTCCGGCCGCGGAAGCCTACGACTTCATTCGATAAACGATTTCACGCGCTTGTCCTCTCGGGGGCCTACCCGACCCACTGGCCGATGATGAAGATGCCATTATAAAAAGTACAAACCCGAACAAAATTAGGCAATAACAGCCGCTACTGTGTAAAACACAGTCACTGCTCACTAGTCATGGTATAAACTGGGACTGGAGAGAAACAAGACACGGCTTTTTTATGTTGATCGTTTGGACAACCCCATCTGTAGAAACACGTAAGCTGCCTTCCGTCTGATCTCACTCATCAGTGCGTTATCGCCAAACTCGCAGTGTTGAATTTCCGCGCGACCCACGAGAGAAAGAGAGAGAGAGAGAGAGAGAGAGAGAGAGAGAGAGAGAGAGAGAGAGAGAGCTGTGTTGTGACAAAGAGCGCAGGCAGGCGGGGAAATATTAGAAGCTTTGGAGGAGGGGGAGGCCACATTCGGGCATGCGCAGTGGAAGGTTTTTTGAAAGTGGTAGAGCTATAGATGTGTTTGGTGGAAGCCGATGCACTTGCCGTACGCGAGGTAAAAGGCAGCAGGTCCGCTCAAGCGCACCTACAGAACAACCGCAGGCATTCTACACTCAAGAGCGGAATTCCTGTCCGCCCGATCGGCGAAACTGCAAGCATAGACAAACTCCGTATGTGCTCTGTGATTGGATAGTTTATATTGTGCTCTGTGATTGCAAGTTATAGTGACTGTAGGAAGCTTTGCGAGGAGGGGAGCTATCTGCTATTGCACATTGCGCGTCGAATGAATAGAGATTTTTGCAAGTCGTGGACTTGAAATACACTCTATGGTCGTGGATTTGAAAGACGTAACACGATAATTCTGGGGAGAATTGTACTGTGCATGCGCCGGCATCAAAGGACGGAATTTGTCGCGTCCCGTCATTCTTCCTGTTTTGTCGTCTACGACAAACTAACACTTTACGTACTACTCGTGCAACTTTTCTTGTACGATAGATTGAAGAAATGCGGGCGGAGTGGGGGTATTAGTTACAAAGTCGGCCACCAGAGTATTTACAGTAATGCCAACATGTGCAAAATCAAAGTCAACTTGGTACGTGTGCAGTCATCGCTCTGGGTAGGCAACAGCAAGGACACTATATAGGAGTTTTAGGTGTCTTCCTTGAAGGACCTGGACCTGCCTCAGCCATTTCTTTAGATAATGGTAATAAAACTGAACAGAAGTTCTCGACTCTGAAAGCAACTAGCTTTGACTAGCTTCTGTTTCGCGCCAAGGAAGTTTTAATGCATGGAATGTTGTCATCAGTGCTCTTTGCGAGCTTTCATCTTCAACTGTTTATTGCTCAAGGGTGGGGGAAGCAAGGTCATCGTTCAAGAAAAGTTGCGCGAGTAGTATTTTACGTACTAATAGTTTTCGCCGCCACCACTAAACACGAATTCAACACTAACACACAATGAGCATGGACGTAATGAAAAATACAATATCCATACTACCGATATAACATGGCAGGAACTTAAAGGTTAATTTGTTCTCAAGTTAATTCAAATATGTTAGGAATAAACTAACGGAACTGTTTATGATTTGGAGGTTATGTATATAGTGAAGATACATTGATTGTCCCAAAAAATATCACAATTTTTTATCTATAGGACGTTATAATCGCCAAACTTTTCCCATTACTAATATAAACAAAATAAATACGTTATAGTAAAATAGCGGGGTTATCTAGGAAGCTATAGTTTCCTTTGGAGATAGACAAGTATTACATATTCCTATGATACAATGATATTTTACATATTATGTATTTACTATTTTGTAATTCCAATAAATGCAAAAATTGAGTCATAGATTCCCAGATGTTCCATGAAAGCTTTTAGATCCTGTTAGAGGTATTTAGTTCCAATTAGTGCTTAGTTTTAACGTACGTATTCGACTGTATGACATGCAAAAACTCATTTTTCTGAAGATACGTTATTTCCTTTAGACGATACTACCTCAATTGATCTCCCGTCTTGCAAAAACTCTGTTTGGGCGTCTATAGTGCAATGACACGTTCTGTGAAATTATTTCTTTCGACCTTGTCCAATTATTTCCCAGAAATTATTACTTTTGCGCTACAATTACTGGGATTGTGGTCAGGCTAAATTCGCCTTCAAATAAAGGAATGATGCCTCTTAATTTGCAGAAACAATGTCCCCAAGAAGCCCCTACGGCTCACGGTTGATGCTGGTCTCTCGGGAGCTGGGCTGAAATTCTGTCACATTAAAATTTACTTTATATTTTAATCTGCCTATTTATTATTTTCATTGCCAGAGACAGAAGTACTTGTACTCAGAAAGGGGTTGGGGTAAATATAAAATTATTTTGTGAGTTGTATTTAAAGGTTTATGCAAAAAATCATTCAGATGTTAGGTTAAATACGAAATCATAAGATTATAATTAATTTTATGAATTTTTATTTTAAATTATTTTATATAAAATTATAATTTATTAAATTATAAGGCAAATAAAGTGAACAAAGACAGTATATACAATGAATTACAGTAGCTTTATTTTTTAAATTATTTGAAAGATATGATACAATTTTTCTAGCAGTAAACCATCCCTAGCACCAATGTTCAACTGTTGCGAGTTATATTTCATTTGCACTTACTCTTGTTCGGGGATTAGAATTCTCCGTGATATCCCATTCCCATTCTGCAGTGATATAATGTTAAGAATACTTGTGATTAATTTCTAATAAACAGTGTGCTTTCTATAAGTTCTTATGATCTCAACAAAATAAAATTTTCATAATCCCCATCTTCTAGCCTTCATAATTTGAGCTTGTGGATAAAAATTCGCCTAGACCCATCAGAGGTCTTCAGATTTTTGTCTTCAGCTGCCTTGCTCTTAACTCAAAAAGTACTAGTACTCCTTGGCGGTAATGAAGTGTCGCAATTAATGCGTCATTCCATGAACATCATTCTAGCAAGCAAAAGTTCTCGCAATCCAAGAAGATCACTGTGCATCATCGCCAAGTCCGCAGGTGTCCTTCCAGCATTATCTTCAATATCTATTAGTGCACCCGCGTCAAGAAGAATTCTGTTACAAGAGCGGGGTGCATTTGAAAGTCCGGCGAAATGAAGAGCAGTTCTTCCATCTTCATCCCTAGCGTTGACATCAGCATCGTTAGCAACCAGCAGAGACACGATGTCGACAGCTCCTCCAGCGGAAGCCAAGTGTAGAGCCGTTCTTTTCTTTTCTCCCTTTGCGTCGACGTCCGCCTTCTTTTCCAGGAGCATTCGAACAATGTCGACGGCACCCCTCTGTGTGGCTAAGATCAACGGCGTCATTCTTTTCTCATCTTTCGCGTCAACGTAGGCGTCGTTTTCCAGGAGGGTCAAGACAATGTTGACATCGCCTAATTCAACGGCATAGTGCAAAGCCGTCCTTCCCTTTTTATCTTTCGCGTTGGGGTTGACCTTCTTTAGCAGGAGCAGAGAGACGATTTCTCGCGAATTATTCTCAGAGGCTAAATGTAAGGCCGTTTTCTCTCTGGAGTCTTTCGCATGAGCATTGGCACCCTTTACCAGCAAGAGCGCCGCGACGTCGATAGCACATTTTTCAGCGGCTAAATGCAGTGCCGTCTTTCCCTGTTCATCATGAGTGTCAATATTGGCATCATCTTCTAGGAGCATGGAGGTGATGTTAACGTTACCTTTCTCGGCAGCCAAGTGGAGAGCAGTTTTATTAATTCCGTTTTGGACATTCACGTCTGCATTCTTTTCCAGAAGCATGGAAACGATATCAACGTAACATTTCTCTGTGGCTATGAGGAGGGCCGTCATGCCCTTTTCGTCTTTGACGTCCACGTCAGCATTCTTCTCCAGCAGCATGGTTGTGATATTAACGTTACCTTTTTCGGCAGCCAAGTGGAGAGCAGTTTTATTAACTCCATTTTGGACATTCACGTCTGCATTCTTTTCCAGAAGCATGGAAACGATATCAACATAACATTTCTCTGTGGCTATGAGGAGGGCCGTCAAGCCCTTTTCGTCTTTGACGTCCACGTCAGCATTCTTCTCCAGCAGCATGGTTGTGATATTAACGTTACCTTTTTCGGCAGCCAAGTGGAGAGCAGTTTTATTAATTCCATTTTGGACATTCACATCTGCATTCTTTTCCAGAAGCATGGAAACGATATCAACATAACATTTCTCTGTGGCTATGAGGAGGGCAGTCATGCCCTTTTCGTCTTTGACGTCCACGTCAGCATTCTTCTCCAGCAGCATGGTTGTGATATTAACGTTACCTTTTTCGGCAGCCAAGTGGAGAGCAGTTTTATTAACTCCATTTTGGACATTCACGTCTGCATTCTTTTCCAGAAGCATGGAAACGATATCAACATAACATTTCTCTGTGGCTATGAGGAGGGCCGTCAAGCCCTTTTCGTCTTTGACGTCCACGTCAGCATTCTTCTCCAGCAGCATGGTTGTGATATTAACGTTACCTTTTTCGGCAGCCAAGTGGAGAGCAGTTTTATTAATTCCATTTTGGACATTCACATCTGCATTCTTTTCCAGAAGCATGGAAACGATATCAACATAACATTTCTCTGTGGCTATGAGGAGGGCAGTCATGCCCTTTTCGTCTTTGACGTCCACGTCAGCATTCTTCTCCAGCAGCATGGTTGCGATATTAACGTTACCTTTTTCGGCAGCCAAGTGGAGAGCAGTTTTATTAATTCCATTTTGGACATTCACATCTGCTTTCTTTTCCAGAAGCATGGAAACGATATCAACATAACATTTCTCTGTGGCTATGAGGAGGGCAGTCATGCCCTTTTCGTCTTTGACGTCCACGTCAGCATTCTTCTCCAGCAGCATGGTTGTGATATTAACGTTACCTTTTTCGGCAGCCAAGTGCAGAGCAGTTTCATTAGTTTTGTCTTGAACGTCAACGTCTGCGTTCTTTTTTAAAAGCAAGGAGGCGATATCAACAGCACCATTTTTCACGGCAAAATGCAGTGCTGTGCGTCCTTCCCTGTTCTTCATGTTGACATCAGCACCGTTTTGTAAAAGTAGGCAAACAGTGTCGCCTGCTGCTTCAGCGTCGATGTGTGGTGCCCTTTCTCCCTCTGCCTTACTGTTATCTTCATTTTGCTGTAGTGAGCTAACATCAGTAACATTCTCAGTGGCCAAATGCAGAGCAGTCTCTCTACCGAAACCGCCCACTGCATTGATATTGGCACCTTTTCGCAATAGTCGAGAGACGATGTCAACGCTGCAATTTCTAGCGGCTAAGTGCAAAGGTGTGGTTTCGCCATTTTTTTGGGCATTGACGTCAGCATCGTATCTAAGTAACAATGTGGCAACACTATCGGCTCCCTTGTCGACGGCCCTATACAATGCAGTGCGACCGAATTGGCCCTTTGCGTTGACATCTGCATCGTTCAGTAAAAGCAGGGTAGCGACGTCGGCCGCACCAGCCTCGGCAGCGCAATGCAGCGGTGTTTGACTGTCGTTGTCTTTTACCAACACTTTTGCACCTTTGTTGAGCAGCAGAAAGACTACTTTTGCGAAGCCTTTACTCGATGCATAGTGCAAGGCTGTCTGCATCCTTTCGCCTCTTGCATTGACGTTGGCTCCATTTTCTAGCAGCAAGGAGACAACGTCGACGACGCCTTTCTCTGCGGCTAGGTGCAATGCCATTCTATTCCAATAGTCCTTGGCGTGTAAATCGGCGCCGTTCCGTAGTAGGAGGGCTGTTGCGTCGGCTGAGCCAGACTCTGCAGCTACGTGTAGTGGCGTGCGCTTGTATTTGGTTTCTGCATTTACATTTATTCCTTTCTCCAGCAGCAAGGAAATTAACTGTACATTGGGGGTATTTCGATTGACAGCAAAATGCAGGAGAGACCATCTTCGTTTGTAAGTAGAACGAACATCAGCGCCTTTGTCGACGAGCATGGACACTATTTCGGTAGCTCCACTGGAAACTGCATTTCGCAGTGCCACTCTCCACCAGCCGCGTCGTGTAGGAACTCCGGTCTCTAAGAGCAGCGATGCGACTTCGATGGCGCCACCTGCTGCAGCTCTATCCAGTGCGGTGCCTTTAAACGTTCTTAAGTGCAAGTCGGCATCATTTTGCAACAACATAGTGACAACGTCTTTATGACCTTTCTCTGCGGCCCAATGGAGAGCAGTGTAACCACTGCCCACTGCGTTGACTTTAGCGCCTCTTCTAATCAGCAACGAAGCTATTTCAATGGCGCCAGATTTAGCGGCCAAGTGTAGTGCAGTCTGATAATCTTTGTCCTTAGCATGGATATCAGCGCCGTTCTGTACTAACAGGGATGCCGATTTAATGTCGTTATTTTCGGCAGCCAGATGCAGAGCTGTTGTGCATAATTTGCTTTCCCCGTAGGAATTGAGTTCCTTCTGGAGTAAATCGGCATTGGCCCCCACATTCTGAACGCTCATGTGTAATCCCATGACTTCTCCATTTCCTGTCACGTTCTTTTCCATTTCCCTGTTGTGAAGAGAAAAATAATTTAAAAGCTTATAAAAGTAAACTTTCTTTTTATTTCGATAACTAATTTTGTGGTAATTTTCTGACCACTCTGAGTTCTTAAATCTCCCCAAATTAAACATTTTTTCGTAGGTAACAATACTTTTGGAACTTTAATAGGAAAATGTGCTCACTGGGCATCAAAAACTTCCTAATTACTTCCTTTAGTATCGAATTATTCCTCTAATTCAGCTGTTATAAATACAAAAAACGGATTAGGTATATTGTCAGAGATTTTGTAAAAAGATTAACCCTTCCAATATTTTAGAAACGTAAATTCTTACTTTTATCTCTTGGATGTATCGTATCAATTCTCATCAGTGGAAAAGGGGTAAAGTTGTAGAAAATCAGTGCAGTATTACCTCAAACATTTATCTAATTGAATGCATATATAAATTGGGATAAGGATAAGATAATCCGGAGCTCAAGAAAACGTGCACAGATTGCACTTTTCTCATGCGTCACAGTTTTTAACGGGTCGTTTACGATAAAAATAATTATTTAAATACAATGCAACCATGTACTTCTCTTCAGACAATTCGAATCCGTTATACAGAGGAATTACAATCGTGGTGAAAAAACAAGGATTTCACGGGTTTTAAACACGAACATTCAATAAAATAAATGGGACTCGTAGCTGATCTCAGCAAATGTCATGACCATTGAACAACTCCACGTCTTCTGAGTATGTACCTCTTGGGATTTGTGGCACATAGGGGCAATGAGGTCCTTAGCGGGTTCGAAAATGAAACCCTCATGCACCCCCAGAGAGAAAATATGCTCATTTGCATATAATTTTACAAGTTATGAATATTTAATATTATTTTTTTGTTATCTCCAGCATTTATTGGATATATATATATATATATATATATATATATATATATATATATATATATAGACACACACACACACACAATACGTTTTGTTTGAAGCTTATCGGCATCTTTCGCGACTGATTTCGCTTTTGATCTGAACTCATCGTCAAAACCATCTATCGTCTCCCTAACAGACAAAGATTTCAGTATCTTAACTGCTACAGTCAATTCACATTTTACATTCTCACATTCTCTGGTAACGCAGTATGCGGGAATGAAGGCGATATTTCGACGGAAAACTTGTGCCAGGCCCGGAAAGTGGAATAATCTCTCTTATAATGTCATATAAAGATCCTCTAAAATTCAACAGTTTTCTGTTAAAATGAGTTTAAAATTCGTTTTCAGAAATGCACAAACGCCATTTTCTCAAAAAAAATAATGGTAATTTTACTGCTTAAAATGACATAAATTCCATTTTCGGGAATTTATTTGATTTTTCAAAACTTACATCTGCATTTCGCATCTGCAGTAACACTTAAACGCCATTGTCTAATAACGGCTCTAAATTTTTCAATGAAAATTGTCATTTATAAGGTTTTACTCTTATTTAATATTCTTAAAGTAATATTTCGGTTCTACTATTAGGAAACCAAAAAATTGAGAAAATGTCCAAAAAATGTACTTTTGGCAGCGATACATGGCAGCTGGCAAGAGAATGGGGCAAGACCGTAAAGCAAGTCCATATCAAGGAAATTAGAAAACTCCACTATGAGAAAGTCTGTGCCACTTTGTTGCACAAGTTTGATATATTCTCAGCGCCAAATTCAACCGCAAAAATGTAATAATAATAATAATAATAATAATAATAATAATAATAATAATAATAATAATAATAATAATAATAAGCGCTAAGCCATAAGTAGGATTTTTCCCACATTGAAGAAACCCCTGCCCAACTGGCCTGAGACGAAGCACTGCGATTTTGAAAAATATTCATTAATTTTGGGGGTACTTTGCATGAAACCCCAAGGACATTTTCAAAATGTTCTCAAATATGGCTCCATTTTTTTAAAAAATTTCTTGTAAGAATAGAGTGAAATACGATTATAATGGTGGCATAGGTTCGATTTTCACTGTTGACACTGAATTTTCGGATACTAGTAGTTTTCGCGCTGTATTGCGTACAATATGTGCAATTTTAAAAAATAACAAAAACAAGATTTTCTTAAAAAGGCTCTAAATGTTTTCTTTAAACTTTTGTTAACGATAGTGCTACATGTACTCTGTGAGATGCAATAAATGACATATTGCTCTGTTCTTTTGTTATTTTCAAAAATGACATAAATTAAATTTTTTAGCACATAATATTTGCATTATCAGCGATTTGTTAACATTATTGCATTTACGAGTAAATGTGCTTTAAATGATGTCAGATAAAGTTTCGAGAAAACTCAACACTTTCTGTGAAATCAAGCTCAAAATTCCGCCTTTTTAGAAACGCTCAAATGCCATTTTTTTCTCAAAACCGGCTCCTAATTTTTTCTTCACACTTTTCGTAGGGATAGTACAAAATGGTCTGTTTAATATGACGAAAAGTCTATTTTGATATATTCTTTACAAAATTACACAAATGTAATATTTTAATATCACGCCTTTCATATGAATATTTCCATAGATTTGTATACATCATTGCATTTGTGAGAACTACAAATGACTTTCAATGTTTTTCCATTTAGGAAACAGAAAATTTGAGAAAATTTTGAAAAATATTAACTTTGGAGTGGGAAAGTTGGCAGCTGGCAAGAGGATAGAACAAGATGGGCTCGTCCACACCAAAGAAATTAGAAAACTAACTAATACGAGAAAGTCTGTGCCATTCCGTAGCACAACTAGTTTCGATTGCTGATCTGTAGTTAAAAAAATAAAAACCGATTTAACCATTTCCCCATCTTTACATCACATTGACTTTAAATACACTTTGAAAATGGCTGCAACAGTTCTGTGCATTTATTTCAGTATTTATTATAAATTTGTAATGAAAATCGTTCTGTTGTCAAAAAAATGAAACTTTTTTGTTATAATAATGGAACCGACATTATAATTAAAATAAGATTCGCGTTTATATACCATGCATTAGTTACATTATATCTTACATTATAATGAAAAAAAAACACACAATATAAAATATAATAAACCGTTTTACACATCACTAGTATACTTTCACTTTTTCAAAAATTGTAAGCGCGCAGTTTTTGGTCTCTAACATACTGCATTTTCACGCTAGAACTGCAGGATCACAAAATCATTGGAGGAAAGATTTTCCTGTGACAATTTACCCGCATTTTCTTTAAAAATTATTACACCCAGCTGTTGTGTTGGAGATGTCACTACAAGAGTTAGACAACAATTACATTTCTGTATTTTCTAACCTAAAAAAGGTTTGTAGTGAGGTAGTACTATGCTCGCACTTTTTCTTTATCCTCGAGCTCCCTAGTCCTCGCTCTGCCCGGCATAGCATGGCCCGGTAGAAAATATGAGCTCCACTCGGAACGTCACGGCTCAGTTTGCAGAGCTGCCTACCTTCTTCTTTCCCAATGCGGTCTTCGGTCTCTCTTTCTTTCGACCTGTACGTACCATGTTCCTTCTTGTTACTCAATTATTTCTATAACTATTAATTATTTCTTCAGAATTTAAAAAATCTTCCGTTGTTTCTCATAGCTATCTAGTCCAAAACGAGGTATTACGCCGAGTATTCTGTCAATAAAGTTGACAGTCCTGCACTGCCGTGACGTAGACAGAACCTGCCTCTCCCCGCCCCCTGCCGTTGTGGTGAAAAAATATAAAGTGCGCGATTAGTACTATAGTAGTAATGTGGACGGTAAAAGGAGGGAAAAAAGACAATATAAAAGGGTTGAAAATCGAAAGGACATTTTTTCCACAAACGAAATAAGCCCAACCAGTGTGAGAGTACCATTGAGCACTTATTTATACTTGGGTTTTCGTAACGTGGCGCATGAGGGACTTTTATCACGATGGAATATGGCATGGCTTTTTGCGTCTTTCTGAGCCGTCTCGCTAGACGTCGCTTGATACGGTCGCGAACATGCGACATCTGCGGCAAAACCGAGAAAGACGCCAAAAACCGTGTAATATTCCATCGTGAAGACAAGTCCTTCACGCGCCACGTTATGAAAACTCGAGTATAATCTTCGATTTTTGGCCTGTCAAGGTCACTCACGAAAAAAGGAGAGGGGAGGCAGGCTCCAGTAGGTAGCTGCAACGTCACTACACTGAAGTGACCGCGTGACCCCGATAGGCCAGATAAAAGAAAATCGAAGTATAGTACCTTGCGGAGAGGGAAACTGGCAGCATTCAACAATGACAGAGGATCACTTGAATGGACTATGCATGTTGAGTGTACTTGGAAACCTGAACCAACATAAGAGCCCACATGAGCTTCAAAAGAGGAAAGTTACTATTTATGTGAGATTTCATAAAAATTACAGTTATCTCCCTTTTCTCTCTTCTACAGCGAAATTTAATTGTGCACTCTTAGTTGTTCGTGAAAGTTTTGAAAATGCTGAGTAAATTGACCAAAGAGAAATGAAACTTTCATTAAGCCCTATAAATTTCCTACAAATGCATTTTGATTCATTTTAGTAGCACAATTAGGCTTATAGTAACTGCCGGTCAGACATCTGGTAGAATTCCACATTACATTTGTTTACAGTGGCCCACAGCAACAATCTCATAGTGAGCAAGGGAGAGCAGGATGGGGCAGGCGATATCAGAAAGATGGGGCAGGCTGCCGAGGAACTGGTTGGATGGGACAGAGTAGCCTGAGACTTGGCAGGACTAGGAAGGTTCATGCCAATGTAGGTCAGGGTGGGGTAGGCAGGATATGATTGGGATATACTAATAGATGAATTAATTTTTTTCCCCTTGTATAGACAACTGTGATTCATAAATACCTGGGCAACGCGGTATTTCAGCTAGTGCGTAATAATACTCATCAGCAGAGAATTTCAGTTGTTTTTCTTTCCTTCTGAATAAAAAAGCTGTTCCTGTTGAAAAGAGTACCACAATAAGTTAGAAGTAGGGATGAATTCAAGTAGCCCTTTATCTTAAAAATATTAAGTATTTCACTTTTGCAGATTCGCACTTATTTCCATTTCCACTTTCTAATAAAACCATTTGTACCTCTTTCACTTGTATTCTCTCGACTTTAATCTTTCAATTGTGAATTGTAGTGGAATTACACATTAATTCATAGTCATGATTGGCAAAAGTTAAGGTAACAGCACCAAATGTGGACAGGTCATCTAAAGTTGACATGCAAGGATAATTGTTTGTGAAATAAGCATTTTAGTAGTTAAGGTGGTTCACAAAGAGTAATAGTCTGGACCTTAGCTTGAGGCAACAAGTCTAATTATTTCAATTATTAATCAAATTATTTATCTTCAGTTTGATTGACGTACGATTTGGCATGTGTACTTGTGCTGGTAATTCGTAGAAATCCTTTTGAATTCCTTAAATTTGTTTTTGTTCTTAAGTATATACAATAAGTTTGCTTTATGGTATTGGTTTGGTAGGATGTTAACAAGGAAAGAATTAGGATGTGTTCTATGTGTTTACAATATTACTTGAGGCTAGATCATCAATGTTAGGAGAGTAGTTAGGTTTAGGTTTTCGAAAATTTGATAGCACCTAAGGATGATTATAATTTTGACTCTTTATATTTTGTCAACATGTAGATAGTGTCATAAATACAGGGTAATCAGTTTAATAGTCTAATTGGTCGAGACCCTCATGTTGACATGGAGTGTCAACCTTAGGAATCTTTTTATTTAATGTGACCTTTTTGCAAATTTTGGTAATATGGCACCCCAAAATATTCTCAAGTTCCCTAAGAGCTCACTCGTGAAAGCAATAGATGCAAAAACAGGGAGAAATTATAATACAGCAGCAAAAAAGTTTGGTCAGATGTGTATTTAGTAAAGCACTTGATGTAAAAGAGAAGTAATTAATTTGTGATATCCCTACAACTTTGTGTACTTGAACTTATCTCATATGTGTTCTGTTTAACATTACATTTTTAGGTTCTTTACATGTCAGCTTTAGGAACAAGTAACACTCAATCTGTCAGGTTCAGGTGACTTAGCACAGCATTAGTTTCTCTTTCCTAAGAAAAAATGTCTTGAAAAATTAAATTATTTATTATGGAGGATAGTATTTATAAAGAATACAACTATATCTAAAAACAAAGGTTGTTGTAAATATTTTGACTAAACCAGCCCCTTGAAAGTAATTTTTCACTTAACCTGATAACTTCTGATGCTGTTACCTTATCTGGAGCACACACATCAATCCTTAAATTGATTAAGAAAAGAAAAAGAATACCATCACAAATCAAATTTTTAAGCCATGGTTCACGCTAGTGTTCAACCATCAAATATTAAAATATTTGCCATACCTGATAATAAAAACACATATTGATAATGATATTAACATTAACTTCTACCATACTATAATAGTAATAATAATAATAATAATAATAATAATAATAATAATAATAACAATAATAATAATAATAATAATAATAATAATAATAATAATAATAATAATAATAATAATAATATGTAATGTTAAATTTTGTAGTACTTTTACAAATCTGGTACACTCAATATTAACAAATATAATAAATGGTTTAATTGCAGAATTTGATAAGTTATGAAAAGGAATTATCTACTCAACTGAAGTGGATTCCATTTAAGTGATAGTATCGCAAAGCATCATATATGCAGTAGGGCATCTAATCATATCTTGAAGTGTTGCCATGGTATCTTAAATTTTCTGTATTTCAGGCCTGTCCACTAATAATATCCAGAATATTACTTTCTAATTTAGTCTACAATTACTAATACGAGAGCAAATTATGAAAAATATATTTTGAACACCATCAACTGGGGCAACTTTGCCACTTTTTTCTCCACTTTTTACTGTTTAGTTAACTTATAGTGTATAACAATATTTGATACCTATTTCAAACAATTGACCTTGATCCCTAGTTACATAATCAGTGGTAAAATAACATGAGTACAATTTTCTATGCTAAAACCATGAAAAACAGAATTGGGAAAGTTATCTTGGAAATCGCGCAACATTGTCAAATATATTAAATCCCAGTGGAAATCACAAAACTCACATGGAAAATGATATTTTAAGTTATAAGTTCATCACATTTTAATAGGGTGGGGAAAAACATAACTTTTAAAATAAAAAGGATTATTTTAATTTAATTCTCATTTTAATAAGTTTTTTATTATAATACAATTTTTATTATTAAAATACTTTTTCCTTACATAATTTTAATAGGGTGGGGAAAAACATGATTTTTAAAATAAAAAGGATTATTTTAATTTAATTCTGATTTTAATTAGTTTTTTATTATAATAAAATTTTTATTATTAAAATACTTTTACCACGTAAAATATATTAAATATATGTATAGACACATACTACGTCTTTACGAAGAGATTCTAATAATTATGAAATGAAAAATATTTATTGTTAATTATTTAATTTAACTCACAATCATTAATATTGACTTTTATGATATGATTTTGTGATTATAAGCATGTTCTATGTCTAATATGTATATTTTTTATATATTTATGGTTTATTTTGGTAAGATTTACGAAATTATAGTTTATGTACCTGGTAATGAAATCAAAATTATGAAGGATATTTAATTTTAATTTATGTTAAATCAAGGTAAATCACACTACCTTACACAAATAAGAAAAGTGCAAAATTTGAAAAAACAATTACATATCAATTTGCAAACAATGTTGATTCTTGGTCGGTAAAGAAGTTGCCCCTTCAGAAAAAATTGGTGAAAACTGTTTTAAAAAAGCCATATTACGTGTATATTATCAGGGTTTTTTCCCCTACCTTAAAACAAATGTCTGTTTTTAAACAAAACTGCATGTTCTTGCTTAAATTTGTATTTTGCAATCCTAGAACTTTTAAAAAAATTTAATTAGTTTATTTTAAAAGTAACAGTCTCATAAACAGTGGAGAATTAAGTATTTTCTCCCATTTTAAGTTAAAAATTAAAATTTCATTCATTTCTTCTTGTTAAAATCCTCCTAACCTCTCACTGATCATAATGGAAATTAAGTGAGAAAAAAATTTCTCTATTTATTTATTGATTTTACGTCAAAAAACAGTTAAAACTGCGTATGACGTGCTATGGGGAAAAGTGAATTGTGTGCACATTTTCAAAATTCTGTGATCCCTACACTAAGTCATATACTACTTAAATTTTGGAGAGAGAGAGAGAAACAACAAAACCAACAACAACAACAACAACAACAACGACAACACCTCCCATGTAATAAAATCTATTTTCAAGGATAAATAAGCAATAAATTTTGACTCTTTATCATGTTGTCCTTCGGAATAATACTTCCAGCCGCAACAACATGGAAACGATAATTTGAATAATTGTATTTCCCACTGAATTCTAGAAGACGTGCACAGAAAATGAAGTTACATTTATGTCCAGAAGCAAAACAAGGGGCCATCTCAGCATTTGCTCAATGGATCAGGGAAACTGGACGAAAAACCTGATCGAGATATATTTTCAGAAAATGGTGATGTCTATTACTATAACACTCGACGTAGAAATCATATTCATCAGGTGACAGTATCAACAGCTCATTACAAAAAATTCACATACAATACATGTACATTATTTTACAACACTTTGCCAGATGACATTAAACGATTAAATTCTCTGCCACTGATATCATTCAATTATTGTTTTACTCTCAGTGTAGTGTCAAAAATCTAATGATTTCCATTATCTGCTATCTTTTCAAACACCACACTGTAAGTGGATAAACTTTGTGCAAGTATTACTTCAGCCAGTGTTATGATGCAATGATAAAAATTCAAGAGGAAACTAAAAATATGAAGATCTGAATTTTATTGACAAGTCATCTGATGTCACAGGTCTTTTTCTAGTAAATGTTATCATTGAACCTTTAGACTATTCTTTGGAAAACTATTCAATGAAGTCATTTTTGCATACTACCTATTTAGAATAACTCAACTATTTCTCAATTACTCTTAAAGTCATTGAAGTTACAATAATATGAACTCATAAAATTCCACAGGATAATGTAGTACTTTCTTTAACCTGATGCAGCACTCTTTATGATAAAATCATCAAAAGCTTTGCAAGTGTTTTTCTTGTCTTTGCTTCACATGACACTGCATAGCTCATGTATTTCACAGTTGCAAAAAACCGATGTTTGGACATATTAATTACAATTATTAATAAGATATTTTTTAAACGTCCTTCAAGAATTCAGATACTTTAACATTCTGATTCAGATCTGCCCATCACCTCAACCTGACTTGAGATTGGGAACATGGATTTTAGCAGATGCTTTTTACTATTCTTTCAATTTTTCAAGAATACGTGCTGATGTTACACTTGAGGAAGAAGCATCATCGTTTGGGTTAGCAACATAACTTCTTGATTCTTTAGAAATAAATGTGACCTAATTATTATTTCAACTTTTGCCAGAATCACTTGACTTGAAGAAAGGGAGCAGACTCTAGTGAAATAATTGAAACTTATGAATGGTGCAGCATCAGCTAGAAGGAAGTGCCCAGGGAAAAAGTTATTATTGTTAACAGAAAAATGTTAGATAAGAGTTTTCTCAAAATTAAGAAAAACATAAACTTAAAGGATGTTTAGAAAATTCTAGAGAGTGACGATTCACTTGGTGCAGAAAAAGATATATCTTACCTACTGTGTTTTAAGATTTGCTCCAGTAACCTCCATCCACCTAGAGATCTTTTCTCAATTGAAGGATGTTTTGTTAGACAGAAGTCAGTAATAACAGAAAATTTAATAAAACACTTTGTTTCAGGTAATGAAGACAGTTTGAAAACTAGGCATTTTGTAAAAAAAAATTATTTTTTTTCCAAAACCTTATTCTATACTGAAAGTTAAACTTAAATCTTGAATTTATTATTAAAAAGAATGGATTTTATTTTGCCTTTCTTAGCAGTTTTAAGTAGTACCTTTCTGCCTGCCTATTTTAGAGATTCAGAACCTACTCAAAGTTCCAGTTTCTAGTCATTATTACAAATTTCAAATCAATGTATACATTTTGATAAAGCTAACCTTAAGAGCTCCCATTTCACAGCGCTGTCGTTGCAGGCTGCTAGAGGTCGTAGTAAGAAGGCAGCCAAGCAGCTGACGGAAGCAACCAGCAATTGCCCAGAAAGAGCGGGGATTCCCCCCTAAAATCGACCAGCAGGGCTGGAAAGCGTAGCGTGCAGCTATTTCGATCAAGTGGGTGAAGTCGAGAAAGAGAGGGAGCGAAACGAACAAATAACGAGTAATTCGATCTCTCCGCGGCCTAGAGTTTTCGTTTGTTACCTTCTTTTATTTGGCAAAATTGATTTAATTATTTAATGTCAAAATTATGTAATTATTTTAAAATATTATTGTTTGGTATCATATATTCACTACAAAAATGTTACTCAATAAGAAATGTTTATTATTTAACAAACATCTATGATGGCTCCATCCAAAACGATCGGCTGGATCCGCCTGTGTCTTTGGGCATGGATGAATGTGTTGTTCCATGTTATGGGACAGGGAATGAGCGCGAGCGCCTAGCAGCTGGCATGGCAACGGGCTAGGGCAATTAGTTGGGTAATCTGGATGAGTAAAGTCACGTTGTTTGTCTATCTTTTCATCATATACAGCATGGATTAGGCCTGTTCCGTCTCCAGGAGTTTCATTTGATCATTCCATCGCAGTCGTGGACGTCCTTCATTTCTAACGTTTCTTCTATTCTACATGTTTATCTTTTGTGCTTTTATTTGTTCAACGTATATTTCATTTTTAGTAGAGTTCGTAGTAGAACTAGTAATTTCGAAACCGGCGTGCATTCTCTTGAGAAACCTGATCCCACATGTATTTTTGTAATGTTCCACAATCCTACAGCAGCAGATATAATTTATACTTTAACTTGCAACTTGCTCGTGTGTAATCTCATGTTAAGCATTTTCTGTCATAAAAATAAGTTGTGGGAATTCTGATTGGGTGTTGTTGACGTTCTTATAAGAAGAAATAAAAGAGGTCATCTTCGTCAACATATTAGCTTTATTAAGATAGCCGGCTTTCGACGGCTTTGCCGTCATCGTCAGTCTCGCTGCTGTCGGCAAAAGTCGGCACAGTCGACCGACTTTTGCCGAAAGCAGCGAGACTGACGATGACGGCAAAGCCGTCGAAAGCCGGCTATCTTAATAAAGCTAATATGTTGACGAAGATGACCTCTTTTATTTCTTCTTATAAAAATAAGTGTTTAAATATATGTTTCTTTGATATTACAAGCAGGTTAATGCTTTTGTGAACCAACATTTTCTTACTTCAAGACAAAATATTAGTAAATACCAAAAAATTGGTTGTTGCATTAAATTTTTTTAATGATTGATACAAATACAGATGGCTTGTTTTGCATAGACTGTAGAAAGTCGCATTGTGACAATCATCATTTAAGTTGTTTTATTTTGTAGTTTGCTATTGGATGACAATAAGACCTCTATTTCATGCTGCAGTTTTATGGGGACAAGAAAGGATTTTTCAAGCAAAAAATAAATTTTTGGCATTTTGTTTTTTATCAATCTTCATTTTCTCTTTAAATTGGTGTTAGAATTATGTTGCTATCTCAAAATATTTTTGTTTTTTTTTTAAATTATTATTATTATTATTTATGTAAGTCCTCTCATTCGGCTTAGGTGTTGACTGCAATACGTTTAGATACTGTTCCACAATACAGCACATAAATATGGAAAGACTTAGATATTCAGAAAGTAAATCGAAAACTTTAAGTGGTGAAGCTAACCAACATAAAAAAATTTTCAAAGGAAGATGTTATTGGAAAATGTTGATTCTGATGAGACAAGTTTAATTTTGTTGTTAAAACAGGTCTTTTGCATTTACTGACACAATTTTTTTCTGATTACTTTAGTATTTTCCATTCTGCAAAACTTTATTTAGGTCCTACTTGAAAAAGCCATGAAAAATTGCATTATGAGAAAATATTTTTATCTTCAAAAATAGTAAACATTTTTCACAATGTTTTATGAGTGATAGATCTGTACCCTGTAAAAATTTCATAATACTAACTTCAATAGAATGTGAGAATTGCACTCAAACATCTTAACATTGCCAGGATAGAGCATTCCATATCCCCCTATGATTCACTTGAGACACCCATTTCATATGGCAGCTTTAATGTATGCTTGAAATAATAATTATTTTAAAAGATATTTATCCTTTTGGGATATTAGAAACACTTATTGATATCAAGATACTTCAACAAGGGGCAAATAATAAATGTCTGCTAATCAGAGACTGAGTTTGTGATCACTTGCTGCTATCAGTTTAAACCCATACCTACTATCATGCAGGTGCTTCTATACAATTTTAAGAGTGAGAATACTCATATATTCCTTCGTTCCCTCTCAGGATAGTTAGTTGGAGCTATGATGATACAGGTAATCATCAAGACATTTTAAATCAAGAAAGGTTGAATTACAAAGGAAATATGAAAATCAATTTTTAAGTTGAGTTTATTTCAAATTTTTGTTTCCCCACAATCCAAGTAAACTGTAATAATTTGAGAATGCATTTTGATGTTTGAAGTGTTCTAAAAGTCCATTTGCAGAAATTTAAGTGTGTTAAAATGAAACCTGTTCTTAAAATCATATTAATTTTAGGCCAATGTCCTTTGCCTGAGGTGAATATTTTGAGGCTGAATGGTCCTCTTTCTTCCTTTTCAAAATGCAACCAAAAACGGCTCCGAGAGGCCCATAGCTTTGAGGCTAATGCCTCTTCTGAAATAAAATAATATTAAGGCTAAATGTCTTATTATGTTATTAGTTCATGATGAACTGAATTGGCACTTGCAAATGAAAAGTGAACTCATTTTCAATTTAGTGTAAAAATATTCAATAATTATATCAGCCTCTTAATTGTATATTACTTTGAAAATATTTTTTATGAGTGTCATCTATCATAGGATGAGTTCAATTCCACTACATAAAACAGTTTTCTTCCAAATAAATCTTGTTAACTTCACGAAGGAACATTTATCAAATTAATAAATTGCTGGAAGACATAGATAAGACTTTCACTGCAACATTAATTGATCAATAGTTTTGATCAATAGCTTTGGAACTGATATATCTCATGTGGTCATTTGAATTTATTTGTGGGTCCTTCATATATAAGTAATATGGCTTTTAAGGGTATTTTTATATATTTTTAATGCTGTAGTACATGCTTCATATATGAATGACTGACCTGCTTCTTCCTCACAGGAAGTGAAGTAGTCAATTTCAAGAAAAAGAAGAGCAAGAAAAGTAAACGAGCTGCAGGGAAGTCACTTGCAGTCATTACATACATTTCAGGCGTATCTGGAATTAATCTTTTAAATCAGATGGAACCCTATGCAATAACTCTCCATACAGAAAACTTGTAATATAATTAACATTGTGAACAGCAGTTGTGAATATAAGAATGATCCATAAAATGATTTGATTCATAAAATGATTGAAGAAATCAAAATTAATTTTTTGGAGAGAAAGTTGTGGAACTTCTGCGACTTGGAGGTAGAAATACACATTCCTCTTCTGCATCAGATTCCTTGAGAAAAGTAGTCTTGAGATTCACATTTTAGGTACAAAAGTAGACAGAACCCGTAAAAAGAGAAGAAAGATTTTGCTCAGCTATGGGAAATGTCAGAGAGAGAGAAAAATCATGAGGAACATTCCTTGAAGGAGGACCTTTGCAAAGATGATATATTTTTTCTATGATAATTATGAAAAAAAAAAAAAAAAAAAGCTAACACCACACCTGAAATTCTTAATATTTCTCATTAATAATTAGTTTACTTTCTTTGTCCTCTACAATTTAAAATCTAATAATAAAAATCAATGTATGTTTGTTTGTTCATATTTTTTGCAGTGCCATACTGTTCATCTGATTGTGATAAAATTTTGTCAATTTATTGCTTACCTCAATGTTTACCAGGAGCCACACTGCAGTTAGTACCTGTACTTTTAGTACAGGACACTTTTAGTACCTGAAAGACATTTCCACTGCTGTCATTCATGTGTGAATGCCATGGCCATTTTTAACCATGAAACATGTATAAATGACAGATGCCCTACTGGAAACATTGGTGTCAATCATGTATATATATTACAGCATTCAACATTAAATAAAAACAAAAATCAATATTAAAAAAAATAAAAAATAAAAAAACAATAAAAACAACAACAACAACAACAACTCCAGTTGTGGCTATCTGATTTTTTTCCTTTTGTGTTAAGCTTGACATTTTATTTCTAGGATTCATTTTAAATCCATTTACTGCAACCTACACAGAAAAAATAGAAAAAGGGGAAACAAATAAAAAAAAACACATTTTAAGATGTAATTATAAAGTCCATGAAAGGTCATACAAAAATTTTGGGGCGATTAAAAACTGCAGATCATTTACAAAGGTTGGAGGTCCAACAGATCCCATAATACTAGATGAGGATGAAATGTTTTTGAGATTAATATGTGTCAAATATTTCATAATCTGATTTTGCAAAACATCATTCAAAAACTTTCCAATATCTGATAACTAGAAGATACAAAGATTATAGATAAGTGTGAAAAAATTAAATGTCACTAAAAATTTTTTATCTACCATTTGCAAGAAGAACACAACTTTGTGAAACAATTAAAAATTGCCTCTTAATATTTATCTTCTTACCTAACAAACTATTTATGGACAAAAATTGAAGTTTGAATATATTCAGGTATATTAATTTCCTAAACAATACTGGTTATTACAAAGAATTTTAGTGAAATTCTTTGGCGTCTATGGAATAATTACTAGTATTCTGCTACAGACAAAAATAAAATGATATATCACTTAATGCATGATGTTAAATTTTTAAAAGCAATTGTAAACTTAATATTATATTATTATTCCATTTTTATTTTTTTTCTTTAACAACACTTATCATTTTTTCAAAGTATAGTTATAGATGAAATGGAGAATAGTCTAAATGTAAATTTCCTTTGACATACTTTTAAAAACTACAAGAACAAACATTAAAGTATTCACTGCAACATAAAATAAGTATGAAAAAGAAAACCAAATGCAAGCAGAGGCAGTGTACACAAATCTGCTTATAAGATACACTACTATTTATTTTAACAAGTTAATTAAATTTACATATTACCAGACAAAATGATTAACTAAATGGGAGAGAGAATACCACGCAGATGCCTACAATAAATCCATTGCGCCTCATAAATAAATTACAATTTTGATCTCGAACATTTCAATAATCACCTTACAATGTTCAACATTCTGTTATTGCATAGAATTTCTATTATTTTAGTCATATAGAAGCAATTCTCTTATGTGTAGTGTTCTCCCTACCAGTAAATATGACCTGAACAAAAGAAATTCATTGTGCCTACGAAATGGTGAATAATCCCTAGATTCTACCAGCCTTGATGTATTCAGTTGTTGGCGGAGAGAAATTGATCCAGCAACATCAGAGGGGGTCTTCCCATTGTTGTCTTCTGAAGTCTCGCTAGCTCCAGCCCGCAACAACGCCTGCACACCTTGTTGATCACCACACATCGCCGCTCGATGTAGAGGTGTCATACCATCATTATCTTTAATATCGACCCGTGCACCTGCTTCCAGAAGAATTTCGGTACAAGAGCGGGATCCAGGTGAAGGTCTGGCGCAATGAAGAGCAGTTCTTCCTTCTTCATCCCTAGCGTTGACATCAGCATCGTTAGCAACTAGCAGAGATACGATGTCGACAGCTCCTCTAGCGGAAGCCATGTGCAGGGCCGTCCTTTTCTTGACATCTTTTGCGTCGACGTCCGCCTTCTTTTCCAGGAGCATTCGAACAATGTCGAAGGCACCCTTCTCTGCGGCAAAGTGCAACGGCGTCATTTTTTTCTCATCTTTTGCGTCAACGTCCGCGTCGTTTTCCAGGAGTGCCAAGACAATGTTATCTGCGCCAGTTGCAACGGCACAGTGCAAAGCCGTCCTTCCTTTTTTATCCTTCGCATTTGGGTTGACGTTCTTTTTCAAGAGTAGAGAGACGACTTTTCGCGCATTATTCTCAGAGGCTACATGTAAGGCCGTTTTCTCTCTATTGTCTTTCGCAAGAACATCGGCACCCTTCTCCAGTAACATCGCCACAACATCGGTAGCCCTTTTCTCAGAGGCTAAGTGCAGTGCCGTCTTTCCCTGTTCATCTTTGGCGCCAAAGTCGGCATTCTTTTCCAGGAGCAAAGAAACGATTTCAACGTTGTTCGTCCCCGCTGCTAAGTGCAGAGCTGTCCTACTCATTTCGTCTTTGGCGTCAACGTCTGCATTCTTTTGCAGGAGCATGGATGTGATGTTAACATTATTCTTCTCGATAGCTAAGTGGAGAGCTGTCTTACCGTTTTCATCTTGGACGTCGACGTCAGCATTCTTTTCCAGGAGAATGAAAACGATATTGAGACTGCTGTTCTCGGTCGCTAAATGCAGTGCAGTCCTATTCTTTCCTTCTCTTGCGTCAAGGTCGGCGTTTTTAGCCAGAAGCATTGACGTAACATCACCAGCACCTTTTTCAACGGCAAAGTGCAGTGCTGTGCGCCCCGATTCGTCCTTCGCATTCACATCAGCTTCATTCTGCAAAAGAAAGGCGACAGTGTTAACGGCTCCTTGTTCAACACCGATGTGCAATGGCGTTTTTCCCTTTGAATCCTTGGAATCAATGTTAGCACCATTTTGCAGCAAGATGCAAACGATATCTGCTACACCCTTCTTAATGGCTAAGTGCAATGCAGTCTCACCATCGACACCGACTGCATTGATGTTGGTGTCCTTTCTCAACAACAGAGAGACGATATGGAGATTGCCATTGCTAACGGCTAATTGCAGAGGTGTGTTGCTGCCGTTGCCTTGTGCATTGACATCAGCGCCGTAATAAAGTAACAGAGTGGCGACGCGAGGGGCATCTTTATCGACTGCGACGTGCAACGCCGTGCAACCGTGTAGATCTTTTGCATGTACGTCTGCTTTATTCAGTAGCAGCAGCGTAGCTACGTCATCCGCTCCTGCCTCTGCCGCATAGTGTAACGGTGTCCGATGTTTGCTGTCTTTTACTAGCACCTTTGCACCGTTGTTGAGCAGCAGAAAAACGACTTTTACGAAACCTTTCTTGGAAGCGTAGTGCAAGGCCGTCATCATCATTTCACCCCTCGCCTTGATGTCGGCACCGTTCTCTAGCAGTAAAGAGACAATATTGTCTGCGCCATTCTCTGCGGCTAAGTGCAATGCCATCCTATTTTCAGAGTCCACTGCAAGTAGATCAGCGCCGTTCTGAAGTAGGAGGGTTATCACATCGGCGGCACCAGCGTCTACAGCCAAGTGTAGTGCCGTGCTGCCGGATTTGGTTTTTGCATTGATATTTACTCCTTTCTCCAGCAGCAAGGAAATTAACTGTACACTGGGGGCATTGCCACATATAGCAACATGCAGGGTAGTCCACCGATTTTTGTAAGTAGTACGAACGTCAGCGCCTTTCTCGATAAGCATAGAAACTATCTCGGTAGCCCCGCTATGAACTGCATTACGCAGCGCCGGTCTCCACCAGCCGTCACTTGAAGGACGACTGGTGTCCTGTAGAAGCAACGAGGCGACTTCGGTGGCGCCACCCGCTGCAGCTCTATCCAGCGCCGTGCCTTTGGAAGTTTTTAGATTCTTGTCAGCACCATTTTGCAATAACGTAGTGACAACGTCTGTATGACCTTTCTCTGCGGCCCAATGGAGAGCCGTGTAACCTTCGTCCTCTGCGTTGACTCCAGCGCCTCTTCTAATCAGCCACGATGCCATTTTACTTGCTCCGGATTTGGCTGCCAAGTGCAGAGCTTCGTTCTTAGCATTCTTAGGGCCTTTCTGTAGTAATGTGGATACCATTTTAACATCATTATTTTTGACTGCCTGTTGCAGAGCTGTTTTGTCAGAGGCACCTGACGCGTTCACAGTGGCTCCTTTGCGCTTGACCCAAGTAGGGACGGCCATCCCTTTTTGAACGATTAGTTGGAAACCCGTACCTTCTGCGGTTACCTTCGGATCCATATCCATTTTCTTGCTCTGAAACAAAAACAAACAAACAAAAAGACATTTCAAAACTATTGAAAGAGCATTTATTTCTCAGAGAAAACTAATTTTGCTGTTATCTTCAGAAAATAACTGCAAACTAAGAATGTTTTCAAACATTTCTGAATATTTACAAACTTCCTTTTATTGACAGTTTGCAATCATTCAAGAATAAATAATTTTTGTCGTGTGATGTCACTGCAGTGCCTCTGACCTGGAGGTCTTAGATTCGACTCCCGACAGTGGCAAGATTTTCGACACTAGCGAATTCAGTCGCTGTCTGGAGGAGAATTGTAGAGGCCGGCTACCCTAATCGGTAGTTTTCCGGGGTCGTTCCGATCGACACCAGGCGAATGCCGGAGCAGTACCCTAACAAAAGGGCCATGGACCGATCGCGATTTTTCCTTCCTCTTCCTTGGCGTATCCTCACCCCTTATACACACACTATCATGCACTACACTACCACACATGCCGGGAGACCGGTCAGGTGCTTATTTTGTCCCGGCTGGGGTGGTGCCCCGCTGGTGGGAGATACCTGGTTGGAGAAAAAACCCGCTAGCCGACGGTAGGTCGGAGCCGGATCTCGCCATCCAGCGGGGGAAGCTCACCGCCATCTCCCGATGAAAAAACATGCACCACACTCACGGTCAGTAGTTGATGTGCCCGGAATCACTAACAACCAACCAACCATTTTTGACGTAACATAACGTTTTAATTGGAACATTGGTCGCTTGTTCGGGCAGGTGCACACTATTTCACTGTTATACTTTCTAAGCAGCATGTAATTCATGCCCTATTTTAGTTAAAGTAGCTACATAAATAAACTGAAATATACGAGATGTTATGTGTATTGTTTATATCTAGTGATGCTGCAGAATGGCACAGACGTTCTCGTATTAGTTTTCTAATTTCTTTGGTCTAGACTACCTTTTTGTTTTGTCCCACACTCCTCCCAGCTGCCATCTATCGCCGTCCAAGTTACATTGTTTCGCATGAAAAAAGAACTGTTTTTGAAAAAATGTTTAAGCGTATCTGTAAATGCAAAATTTGAAGCACCTTTTCACAGAAAAGTTTAGAATTTTCGAAAAAATTCTAGGAAATTGTTTGAGTTACTTCCACTCACAAATGCATTTACAAATCGCTAGAAATGTACATATTAACGGCGTGAGAGATACTTTAAAAAGTACATTTGCGAAATGTTTGAAAAAAAAAAGAATACAGCCAAATTACTTTTGTTTCATCTTAAACGGTGCATTTAACACTATCTGTACACTATGTTTGAAGAAAAAATTTGGAGCCATTTTTGAGAAAATGAGGTTTGAGCGTTTGTGAAAATGCGGAAATTTCAGGTCATTTTGTCAGAAAATTTCGGAATTTTGGAGATACATAATTGGAAATCATTTCAAGTACTTCTACTGACAAATGGAATAATGTACACAATTCGTTGGGAATTAAATTTTAACGGTGCGAGAAATATTTCAATAAAATTACATTTGTGTAATTTTTGGAAAAGAAAAGAAACAGCAAATTGGCTTTTATGAGATCTTATACAGTGGATTTACCGCTTTTTAACAAACATTTAAAAAAGAATTGGAGCAGTTTTCGAGAAAGTAGCGTTTCCACAAATGCGGAATATTGAGCTCGTATATACAGAAAAATTTTGATTTTCGAAAAACTTTAAAAGGCATCATTGATGCACTCATTCACGAAAATGTCTTAAGGTATACAAATCGCCGGTAATGTAAATACTAATGACGTGAGAAAGATATAAAAATACTTTTGTGTAATTTGTGAAAATACAAAAGAATGCAGTAGAATGGCGTTTATATCGTCTTATACATTGCGTTAGCATTCTCCCGACAAAAATTAAAAAAAAATTGGAACTGTTTTTGAGAAAATCTTATTTTTGATATTTTTTTATATTGCTCAAATTTTACTGAAATTGCCCGTAAACGACTAAAATTTTAAAACAAAATCTACACGTCACTAATTATGGAGAACAAATTTCATTTGACGGAAAAAAACCGCCATCTTCAATATTGTAGTTGTAGGAAGACACCGAATAAATCAAACTCTTGTAGGTACTTTCCAAAATTTCAGTTATCCGTGAAAATTGGACCCATGCCATCTTTATAAATGTATTTCACTCTATTCTCACAAGACATTTAAAGAAAAAATTGGAACTATTGAGAAAATTTTGAAAATGTCCCAGACGTTTTATGTAAAGCACCCCGAATATTTAAAGAATGTTTTCCAAAACGTCAGAACTTCGAGTCGGGCCAAATCGACCGGGGAATATGTAATTTGGAAATTTTTTAGGAATAGTTTATGCGTAAGTGTTCACAGGCGGGACGGATATTTTGAATAAAAAACACTTTTTTGGTGTTAGGGTTCCCCAAAAGAGAATTTCCTTTGAAATTTCGAATTCAATTTTCGACAGCAATACACAACTTTCGCTGTACTACGATTATTACTCTATACGTATACGAGTAACACCTACCTGATCAGTGTGAAAACTCTCACAAGCGGAATCCCCCCTCCCATTCCCTTCACGAAGGGAAGATTTGAGCGAAACGGGGTTTAGTATAAAGTAGTGGTGCTAAAACAACGCATACTTTCTCACATTATTTCTAGCTTTTACAATTTTCTAAATTTCAGAGTTCAACGAAAATCAGTCCTGCAATTTTTTTAATGTCCTCTATTCTACACGTAGAAAAATTTAAGGAAAAAATTTGGAGCCGTTTTTGAGAAAATGTTTTTTATAGAATGCTTTTACTTCAGGCAAAGTCAAAACAACTTATTTTTAAAAAAATTACATGACCTTTTTTAAAGATCTATTTTTAGAACAGATTTTTAATTAAGAAAAAATGTGTCATAAATATTGTTCATGTGCAATGTTCATTTTTTTTCAATTTTCAAAAATACAGGGAGTTCACCGTAAATGGGGACAGCACTACTTTTTCCTTGACACATATGAAGAGAAAATATAAAGTAGCAAATTTGGAGCCAAATTGATGTTGAGGATTCATGTAAAGCACCACCAAAAATCAACATACCCGATTCAAACTCAGAGAGCCGCGAGTTCCTTTAAATTGATGGGGGAATAACAATTTTAGAGAAAATCATCTGAACAGTTTAGACGCTAGCGTTGACCACAGGCAGACATACGTTTGGCCGTCAATCGATTTCCCGGTATCAAGGACTCAAAACATGGATTCAGACCTCACATGTTAGAGGAAATAATTTACCATATGTAGGAACAAGATTTATCCACTTTTTCGTTACCTTGGCAATAAGAGTGCGCCGATTTCTGGCACATAATTACCATACTGCCTCTTCGTATGAAGTAACAAGGCGAATGAGTGAAAACTAGTGTTGATTACTAACTAAAGTGGCATCGTCTTTCTCGCTCTAGTTTTCTAATTTTATACTGCAGTTTTTACATTGCTGCGTTTGACATTTTATCAGCTGTAACGATGCCGTTCAATCGGGACCTTACACGTCACTACAGTGACGTCAGTATGGTGATATATTCAACCTTCCGAGTGGATGACACGGAAACAGGCAGAGCGAAGCGAGATATTTAGGCGTGTTGCTTGACAGCGGTCTTCGTTGGCATGCGCACGCTCGATATCTTGCGGCCAAAATCCAATATAGAACTATTCTTTTGAAACCTCTTCTCCGTTCCCCCGATCTATTTATCTCCTTAAAGCGGCGCTTATTCACCGCGTGCGTGCGCTCCTTGTGGGCGTATGCATGCGAGGTTTCTACTACTCTGCACCCCATTCGGGTCGCAGAGAACAGAGCGGCGCGCCCGCATCTTCCAAATCCCCGACCTGACCGCACTCCTCGCAACGCTGACGCGTTCAGGGTTCTGGGCGTGCGTAATCAGTTCCCGGCGGAGCTGCAGAGGCGGGCGGAGACGGCGCTCGCAAGGGCGCTGAGGCCGTCTGCTCCGCGCATCCTGAGCGAGACCGGCGCAGCGGCGAACAGCGGCGTGCACAGGGCCTTCCATAGAAGAAAGGGCCCAAAGCACGTCGCCTTCACCTTCCGCGCACTTCCCCCGCACAAGCTCTCTGAGCTGTACGACGCGGGGGAGCAGATAGTGCGTGGGAGGCGGTCGCCGCTCCCAGATGCCGGAATCCGCGTGGGAGGCGCGGAATCGCGCTTCGCCGGGCCTGAGCCGCCAGGCCCTGAAAACGTCGCGGCGCACGGACGCCTGAGTAAAGTGGGCACCATGGCGAAAAACGTGTAAAAACGTGTAAAAATGTGTAAATAGTGTACAGTGCGGTGAAGTGACCAGTGGTATGAATGCGTGAGTGAATGTGTTTTTATGTTTATATATATATATATATATATATATATATATATATATATATATATACAGAGAGAGAGAGAGAGAGAGAGAGAGAGAGAGAGAGAGAGAGAGAGAGAGAGAGATTAAGAATGAAAGAGTGAGTGAATGTTTCAAAGACAATAAGAACAATGAACAATTCACAGAACTTTTACTTCTTATTTCAAAATAACTAATGTTTAAAAACTTCAATCGTCCAATGTGGCATTGTATATAGTTTAGTATATTTAGTATAGTTACTTTGTTTAAGTTAAAAAGCCCTCCTTGCAGCTCCACGAGCAGAAATGCTGGAGCTTAATGTACACCCTAAAGTTTGAATAAATTCCCGCCTCGCCAGGGTTACTGGCGAGGGGAAAATGATTTAAAAAAAAACAACAACTCGGAAACAGCTGATTTACGTCAAACGTTGCTTCATAAAAATCGCAGTATATACTGAGGTTTTTTCAGAGCTTCCTCTCAAGGTCACCCAAGGCCCGTCACCACAGTGGCATTATGACACGGTTTTTCGCGTCTTTCTCAGTCATGCCGCTAGAGTCGCTTCATCTGCAGCACTGCTTGATACGGCATGACTGAGAAAGACGCGAAAAACCGTGTCGTAATGCCACTATGGTGACGGGCCTTGTGAGGCAGCTATGTAAAAACCGCAGTATAGTCTACGCTGTTTTCCCGTTTTGCCCCATCCGCTTCCCCGCAGCCATCTGAGCCAAAACGATATTTTTTTCACATTTTCTCAATTTTCCGGTCCCCTAAAAGTAGAATTGAAATATATCTTTAAGAATATTACAGAAGAGAAAAAGTCCTATGTGAAAATTTTCATCGAAAAATTTGAAGCAGATTTCGAGAAAATGTTATTTGAGCGTTTCTGAAATTGGGCAATTTTAAGCTCATTTTCCCGGAAAAGTTTTTAGTTTTCTATAGCTGAACCGCTCGCAAAAAAACCATCATGGCGGACGTACCTTTGGTAAAGTCTCGGAGGCTGCCCCCACCCTGTGGCATCTGAGATTTCCTCTCTCGGCGATAAGGAAGCGCGTAGGCGACAAGGAGAGGCGACTGCAAGACGTAGCGATCGCGCTGACCGTCACTCGTCATCACTGTCCTCTTTGTCAAAAGAGGAACTCGCACTCCCAGGGGTGTCCAAAGAAATGAATACATGGTTTGTTGGTCCATCACATTATCTGAATTATTATGTCGCCTCTATTTCCTACACATGCTCGCAGGATTTTTTTCATTGTTCAGCACTGTATTGTGCAAACGCTTCACTGCAAAACGTTTCCTTTCCTTTTAAGGATGCACCAATTGTTTCTGCTGCCTCGCGCCCTTTTATAAATCTCCAAACAAGTTGTATTGGATTTAGATGTGGATGGTACGGTGGAAGACGGAGAGGAATGTGGCAAAGTTCAATGATTATTTGATCAACGACCTATCGTTTTTCAGCGGATATACTTTGAATTATTTGTAATAATTGGGTTTTTGTGGAGAGAGAGAGAGAGACAGAGAGAGAGAGAGAGATTAGAGAGAGATTAGAGAGAGATTAGAGAGAGAGAGAGAGAGTGAGAGAGAGAGAGAGAGAGAGAGAGCTATGTTGTGACAAAGAGCGCAGGCCGGCGGGGAAATATTAGGAGCTTTGGAGGGAGAGGTCACGTTCGGGCATGCGCAGTGGAAGGTTTTTTTGAGAGTGGTAGAGCAAATAGAAACTTTATCGAAATCCATTGAAGCTCTCGTGTTCACAATTGCAATAATGTATAGAAAACAACCGTAATGTAAGTATGAGATATATTTAAAAAAATACGTTTGAGTTATTTTTAAACAATCAAACGAATAAGTCAAAATGGCGCTAGTGTAATTTTGTTCAGTGCATGAAGCACAATCCTAATAACATTTTGAAAGAAAATAATTTGGAACCGTTCTTGAGACAATATTGAACAAATTCATATATTCCTCGATCGTTCTAAGCGTACTCGAGGCTCTGTAATTTTGAAATGAATATTGTGATTTTTTTTCTGGACGCTTCAACATTAGCAAAAATTTCACAAAAATAGCTCCAAATTTTTGAACTTCACTTTTTCTTGGATGGCGTAGGTCCCATTCTCCTTGAAAACTCAGAATTTTCGTAACTAACTTTTTTTTAGGTCGGGAATCCGTGAAAACGTTTCTTTCCATCGTCTCGTGCGCCTCCTTTTGACCGTTAGAATATAAAAAAATCTTATCACAATTGGCACCTCAGACAAGCAGGCTCCATAATATCGGCTGGGACTTTTGATTTCTTGCAAGTATAACCTTTGGAGACTGCCAAACAAATTATCTTACATTTATTTCTTAGCGTGAATCTTGTATAATGGACAGTAAGATGAGTTTCAGATCTTTTTGTGTTCACTACTCTAGTATGTGTTTCATGCAAAATATATCTTTGACCCCGGTGAATAAGTTGATCAGTCAAAACAACTTAATTTTACAGCAGAGCAAAACAATTTTAAACTCATGCTGTAAATCAGGGATTAAGGATATTCAGACAAAACCTACACACAAATAGTTTCATTTTAATATTACCTTCGTTTGAGCATCATTAATCATTGTTTTACTTCAGTTGAAAGTAGTTTTTTGCTCCCCTGTAAAACTAGGGGTTTATGACTTTTCAGCTTATTCACCGTGATCAAAGATACGGTATTTAAAAAAAATTGTTGTTTCTAGCCTGATGATGGGGCAAATTGAGCCTCGATACGATGCTTCGTTGAAATATTAATAAATGCTTTATTAACTGCAATAGTTTATTGGTGAAACTGTTCGTCTTATGAATGGCCAAAATATTTTTCCTTGCTCCAAATATTAGCTTTAAACGTTTGGTACGGATAGTGTTAAATGCACCTAGTAGCGTGACATAAACAAAATATTGATGTATTATTTTGATTTAAAAAGACAAATGCATTTTTTTAATGTCTCTCGCGCGTCGTTAGCACCTTATTTACTCGAATATCAAGAGTTTTTTTCTAAATATTTCATTCGAAAAATATGTTTATATATAATTATATATCATATATTATACATTTTAATTATATAATATATTATAATTATATATACGATATTATATATAAACACCACAATTAAAATCAAAATTAGGTGATAATGTGGGCTGCACCTAACAAGATTGGGAACAATTTTTGAGTGACGGAATGACGCATATGCGAGAAAATTTCTGACAAGCTATGCACACGCCATCGTGGATGCACGGGCGAGAGTCTACGGCCCAAATTTAATTGAATTATACAATACGGATCAGTTTTGAATATTTTCTTCGTAATCTGAAATTCAATCAATATATCATTGATGAAAAATTATTTCTATTAATTGAAAGAACTTTCACATCGCTTTTTAATTTTATATTTTTAACTTAATTTGTTAATATTTTAATGTTAGTATAAAACTAAATAAAAGAAATTATTTTAAAAATGTTTAAAATTTGTAAAAAGAATATCAGCGTTACGTAACACAATACTAACACAACCCACCCTTATATAAAGCAGCTTAACCCTGCCTCTAAACCCATCTTGCTCTCTTTAGTGTTACGTAATTTATAGACGACACCTATTTTCAATTGCTCCAACAGGGCAGAAAAATAGAAAATAGCAAGCAAAATAGTATTTAACTGCATAGAATGTACAAAATAATGTGTCATGTATTACAAAAACTACATTCATTTGAAATGACCATCCTTGGCAACAAAAATCCTCTCATGTTAACAAGTGTGCACGCAATATTAATGGCCAAACATATGGTAAAACAAAATTGTATATTTAGTACGTTGCAATATTCAACATGTTTTCATTTAACAAGTTGATGTGAAATGGTAAGTAGTGGCGTTACGGCTTAAAGCAATTCACTTTCGAATTTGCACTGATCATCAACGATTCATTTTTTTCTTGTTAAGCTTATTTCAAACCTTCCTGCAATGCAGGACCTACATACATAATTTCTTAATAAAGCTTACCTTAGTGTCCTTTCACCATTCTAAAAATTCTCCGATTGAAGCTCAAATTCCAGACCGAGCAGGTGCTGAAGTATAGGCTGAAGCAAAAACAGTTTCGCAGTTCATAGAGCTGAGACACAATCTGAATATAACGAACCCCGGACCTTCACACCAACCTGACCACAACCCTTCTGCTGCCCAACAGAACACTGAGCGGGTAGGGAATGGGTGTCGGGTGACTCAGGAGCAGCAACCTGCTGTCCAGAAAGTGAGGGGGTTCCCCTTGGATATCGACCAGCCGCCTCTTCGATATCGCTCAATACTGTACATCGACCTTCGCAAGGTTGCTACAAAATGCGCGGGCGTAATCATGATGCAAGGTCATCCTTGCATCATGATCCTAATAAGAATAATAAGCATGGCAGTGTGCAACGGTAGGAAATGAAGAAGCCTCCACCATGGATGAATAGATGTTTTTCTATGCCTCCACGTGGTGAGAATAGACATGTAACCTCTTTGCCAGTAACCGGTTTCGCAGTTTATATAAATGGATGGTGTGTGAGCGGGAATCTAATGCTTTCGAAACTACAAGTGGCACGGAAAGAATTTCGGAGTGACTTGCTACAGTATATTGCCATAGCTAAAGTAAGTGTCATCCACCCTTCCACTTGAACATTGAAATGAATTTACTGTGAAATCTATAAATAGTTTTATTAAAATCGAAAATATGTTTGTTGCCTGTCAAAATTATTTCCTAATTATCCTAATTAGGTGGTCCCGGAAAATGGTTATGACTTACAGAATTTAATAGTACTTGTAATAGATAATTAAAGTTGATTTTAATTGAATTTCTATTTTAACGCGGTAATTATTTTTACTTAAACATTAATTAAAATTAAGTATAAAGTTATTGTTATAACAAACATAATTTGAATTACACATAAAATTATAAAATTTGAAACATGAATAGATGTCACCTGAGGCGAAAGGTTCACTTTCCCGTCCTAACTACAAATACGGTTAATACACATCTGCTTCCGTATCCTGTGTCTATTACTGATCTCCCGACAGTAGTGCTGGAATTAAAAGGTAGTTTTTTAATGCAGGCGGCTTTCAGGGCTTGATTAAAATTTTATGGGGCTCTAAGCATCGCTAAGCTATGGAGGCCTATTATAATATTAAAATATTGAACATATGTCATCAAAATGAATATTTAAAAAATAATTTTTAATTTGAAAATTTAATAATAAGCTTTTTTCTCTCTCTTACTTCGTAAGAAGAGAAAGAATTGTAATCGTGCTCCGGAAATCGGCGAATTTTCGTCAGAAAAACCCTTACTACCAAGCCCTGGTAACAAAGAAGTGGATACATCTTGTTCTTATACGTAGTAAATTTCATCCTCTAATACTTGTGTAGTCAGAATCCATGTTTTGTGGGTCTTTGATACCAAAAAAATCGATTGACGGCAAAACGTGTGTCTGTGGTGAACTGTAGCACTTAAACCGTACGGCCGATTTTCTCCAAAATTGATTATTCTCCGATTGATTTAAATGAATTAGAGAGCCTCTGAGTTCAAAAGGATATATTGATTTCTGGGGTACTTTATATGAAGCCTCAACATTTACAAAATTTTCTCAAAAAGTCTCCAGGTTTTTTTAACTCAACTTTGCCCTCAGATCCAAGCGTAAAGAACGCTTAAAAGAGCAGAACTCCGAACGTATTTTTAAAAAAGTGGTTGGGCGTTTCTAACTTCCAAACTTTACAACGAAAAAAATATCTTACGTTTCAAAAAAATATGACCAATATTTTCTTTTTTAATATTATTGTTAAAAATATGTATGATAATGAAAATAATATTGCAACAGTGGATTACAACGATTACTATTACTTTACTATTTACTAAAGATAGCCTCTAATGTTTCCTCACAAACAAGAAACAATTAAACAATAACGCACCCGAAACCCCCTGTCCTTGTGATACTTTTACGTTTTTCTTATATGATGGTGTTCTTCATATACTTAATACAACGTAAGTAGAAACGGTTTTCCTGTTTGCATAACCTGCGCCTCGCAGGTTGTTTAGGGATTCCACAACCAATTTCACCGAAGCGTTAAACCGGTTCACGCCGTTCTCATCAAACCTATGTGGTATTTTTCATCTCAACGCTCACATTCAACGCTGTATGTGACTGCCTGTCGCTACGAGAAACGAAAACGGCACAGACTGTATGGAAGAGCACTCTAGTGGCGAGTAATGAAACTTTGTGTGGCTTGTGATGTCTATTGATTACTAATGCCACAAATGATTGGTAGAGAGCAGTAAAATCCTCGTTCATATAATTTTGAATTTCTTAATATGAAATATAATGAAAAAAATAGAGGAAAGTCTTTATGAGGATCTTTTTATCTGGATATCTTTTTAATGGTTATGCCGTCAACCATTAAAAACGGAAGAATGGTTCTGATTGCTGATGACACAAGTATTCTTTGAAAACAACAACAACAACAACAAAAAGTACGATTTTAGAAGTTTCAAATTGGTTTATATCAAAACAAATGACAAGTAATGAAGGAAAAACGGTTCCAGTGAATTTTTGCATTTCAGACCAGCAATCGCACCATTGAAAAGAATACTAACCAATTGTCTGATGTTAAGGTAACTAAGTTTCTGGGTCTCAAGTCAGTCAAACCTCAAATCGAATATCCATAAAACTAAATTAAACACTAAATTAAGTTCATTAAGTTATGTATTTGGAGTTATTTCAAATTATGTCAGACTTCCTGTAGCTTGTTGCGCGTTCAATGTTACCATACATTCCCGCTTGATAATGGTATAACATTATAGGGATGCTCATCCTACACTACACAGACTTCTAGGTATCAGAAAAAAAATTCGAATAATAAGCAAATGCCATCCGGGTAATTCCTGGAAGTCACCCTTCATTGAGCTTGGAATCTTACTTTTGCTTTGCCTATTTATTTACGAATCTGAAGGTTGTCCAAACTGACTTAACGGTGGGAACATTTTTTCATGCGAAACTGATATTTACAATTACAACACACGTCATAGAAATCGTATTCAACAGGTGTGAGTAACAACAGCCCATTACAAGAAATCCACACATTATACATGTATGTTACATTAGAACCCATTGCCAGATGACATTAACCAATTAAAATCGATACATAAATGTAAGTTCTAAGTAAAATCGTTTCTGCTGCATAACTGCTTCTATACAGTTAGAGACTATACTGATAATTAAAAAGAAAAATATTTGTTTTAATAATGATATAGTATTATACATACCTTTACATTTGTATTGCATAATTTAAACTAGTGGTGCTTCAACAGTACATAATTTCTCGCATTATTGCTAAATTTGCAATTTTCAGAGATTTCAGTGAAAATGAGAATCCCTCTCCGTTCGCTTATTCTGTTGAAACAATGTTTAAAAATGGAGCGCATTTTGAGATTTTGTTTTAGATTTTGCCTAAATTTCAAGCACAAATATCTTTTTTTAAAAACAAACAAGAAACTCATTTATTACAAAGAAATACATGACCTTTTTAAAGAAACGATATTTTACAACAGACTTTGCCTGAGGCAAACATTTCTATCTTCAATTCCGTAGTTTTGAAATGTTAACTTCTTGCAATTTTCGTAAAAAAACGAACAGTGCGCCGAAAATGGGAATGGCACCATACGTTTTAACGTTCCTTTTTACACGATGAGAAAATTTAAAGAAAAAAATGTTTAAAAAATTTAAAAGTCTATACTTTGCGCAAAATTACACGAAAACTACTCACATTTCCGAAAAAATGAACAGTAACTTATTTGAAGATCTACTTTTAAGGAACAGATTTCATAAAGGAAAAAAATTCTATCTTCAATATTATAGTTGTAGGAAGACGCCGAAATTGTTGGAATTTCAACGAACATGAGACCTGCACCGTTCTATTATACATTTCATATACTTTTGGTAGGGATAGCGCTAAATGTACTCTATAAGATGACATAACCACCATTTTTCTATTCTTTTGTTTTTTTAAGTACACAAATGTATTTTTTATATCTCTCCCACGTTGTTAATATTTACATTAGATTTGTTCACATTATCGCAATAATGAGGACGTGTGCTTTAAATAATGTCATATAACGTTTCTCGAAAACTCAAAAGTTTTCTGTGAAAATGAACTCGAATTTACGCATTTTCATGAACGTTTAAACGTCATTTTCAAATAAAGAAAGAAAGAAGGAAAGAAAGAAAGAAAGAAAGAAAGAAAGAAAGAAAGAAAGAAAGAAAGTGAGAGAGAGAGAGAGAGAGAGAGAGAGAGAGAGAGAGAGAGAGAGAGAGAGAGAGAGAGGCCAGAGAAAGGCCGAAGACCGAAAAGATATAGAGTAAAGAAATTAGAAGATTAACTAGTACGAGAAAGTCTGTGCCATTCTGTAGCACCACTAGCTACTTTCTCCTATACGTGCGTATATACGGAGTAATATATGTTGTACAGAGAAAATGTAATGCTGTGGAAAATCGATCTCGAGATTTCAACGGAAACGGTCCCCTGATACCGAAAAAGTGTTTTTCTTTCTTCTTTCCAATACGTCCGTCCGACTGTTTTCCTGTGTCTGTCGTCTGTGAACAATACTAGCGTCTAATTTTCAACGAAAATTTCCATTTACAACGAGATTTTACTCTTCTGTAATATCCTTAAAGTAATGTTTCGGATCTACCATAAGGAAACCGAAAAATTGAGACAATTTTTAAAAAAATACTTCGGGCGGCGGTAGACGGCAGCTAGCAAGATGGGGCAGGGCTGGCTCAGACCAAAGAAATTAGAAATCTAAGTAGTTGGTTAAAGGCTGTGCCATTCTGTAGCAAGACTGTTCTTTAATCCCTAAGCCTGGGTAACGTATGAATTACTTAGAAATTACGTATGATCTAGTAACACAAGAGCTGATGAGGGGAAATACGTATTAACTAGTTGAATGTGGCGTCGCTGACGTCGACGCGTAAACTATTTTAAAAGTATTTTCACGGGATGAAAATTTATTTCATTCTTCATATCTTTCATGCGTAGCTTTATTCAAATATGTTCTTACTGAAACATGCCCGACGTTGACTGGTGCCAATTTGAAACAATCCCCATCTTTCTATTTAAAAACAAGCCCCGCTTGGAGGGACATTTTGAAACATAATTATTACTGATAAATGTAATTTGGGCGCCAGGAAAAGGTTACACTTGAAACCTAATGATTCCTACGAAATTTAAATATCTCTCCTTCCAAAATTATGTTGTGCTAGCTCAGTTAATTGTCACATAGTGACCCCCTCGCGATCGTCTATTGACATCCCTATATTCTATGTCAAATAAAATGACATTTCCATAATAAAAATGGTTCGTCATTTTGGTATATCACATTTCAGTGGACTTAACAATGAATCGTATTAGTTGATATTGTTATATCCCTTAAAAAATTCCCAACATCTAATGGCCTTGTATGTTACCTCCGTGCGGGATATGAACTCATTAAATTGCAATTTCAAAATTATAATCGCCGTAAAGAATACTTGGAAGGCATTGATGATGCGAATAGCGTTTAGTACAGCTACATTTTTTACGATTTTTGCTAATATGTAGAAAGATCACCTGTCAGCTGTTCTTCTGGGTTATTATCTAATCCTCATATAAGATATTTCTCAATTACTTCCCACAATTCTGACGCAAAATCTTCTACAACTATATTTGATTGTTCCCCGGATTTGCTTAACACTTTCATATTTTTCTCCACTAGTTTTTGAAGAGTCTCACTTAATCACCACCCACTCAGTCTAAATTGTGTTTACTTCCACTTCTGCAAGTGCTCTATTAATCGTTTCGTATGCTAATATGATAAAACATTAAAAGCAGACTATTTTGCTTGTTTATGTAAATAAGGTGTTAGTTAAGTTTAATAAGAATAAGTTCTGGGTCCCATTCATTTGTTCTGTTCTGGTTTCTGAACTGGGTTCTGATTATACATATATATTGAAACAAGCCCTTCTTCTCTACCAGCAAAATTCGTAATTTTAGGAATTATTAATTAAGTTAGATTCATGGCTCGTTTCGTTTGAATTACACTCGTAATTATTTTTTGAATAATTTAGTTATTGATTTGAGCGGCAGGAAATAATTACGACTCTTACCCGGATGTTTCCTATGTAATTTTAGTATTTCTCATCCAAAATTATGTCGTGCTAGCTCAGTTAATTGGGTTCGAAGTTCATAATTGTTGCTACTTACTCTACGACTAATTACTCAATCTGTTATCCATACGGAGTAGCGAGGAATCTGAAAATCTTATCAAAATATCTACTACTGGATTGCACGTAACTAATAATCATAATTAGCTTTCTTTTAAAGTAACAAATTGGAATTTTTATAATGTGAAATATTATTCTAATAAAAGTTAAACATGAATTGTTACATCGTTCCTCCAAAATGAAATTATCTTTGGTCATGACCAGCTCTCTCTATCTTGTAATAATTATAAATCAACCTTGTTTTAATCGCGGATCTTCGCGCGCTCTTCACTTCTCCATTCGATGGCGCCCCGTAGAATCTTCTCCGTCGTCGCAGCAGAATCTTCCTTCTTCATAAAGTCCTCCGCCTAATGTTCGCGATCAAGTTCAAATTCTCCCAGCGATACTATTATTACTCGTTACTTCCCTGACTCGCATCACGCATACATGGACGCATATACACGTACTGACTATTACTTTTTAGAATTCCTTCGTCTTTTCCCACAAGAACGTTTTATCATAATATAAGAAATGATAGATTTAATTATACTACATGTTATTGCATCTGATTTGGTTGTCCATCAACAGTCTTTCCTCGACTTGCTAAAATGTCAGGAGCCGACCCGCTCATTACCGCGTTGCTAGACAGAGTGTCACTGTTCTTCCTAAAACCCAAAGCATCAGAACTCTGTATCATCCTCTTTCGTCTAACAATAATACTTTTTCCGCCTCCGCCCGGTCATTTCCTTTAACGCCGGTTGTGTACCTATCACATAGCGACCGCCCTCGCGATCGTCTTTTGCCATCCCTATATCCTACTTCATATAAATGACATTTTCATACACAAAAATGGTTCGTCATTTTGGTATATCACAATATATATATATATATATATATATATATATATATATATATATATATATATATATATATATAATAAATTGTATATATTCTATATCAATATATAGAATAAATTGAATGAAATTGCAAAAGTTGGTTTTGGGGAGGCATGGCAGCACTGCTGGCTGGTGGCAGTTCAGAGCGACGCGTTCACCTCCAGCACGTGGTGCCACCCCCGTCGCCGCCCGCCCGCCCGCACGCAGTCTTTCATTTGGCGGCGCATTCCTGGTAGCGCTTGTAATCCTAGTGCGCGCAGCTAATATCGCCCTCGGTCGCCTGTAATCTAATTCCGCGCGCCCTCTTAACTCCTCCGCCCTGCCGCGTGGGGCGCGTCCTCCTCTCCCCCCCCAACCCCCGGCGGCACCACGCCCCCTGCCCCACCGTCAACAGGCCCTTGGCCCTGTCACTCTCCGGCCGTATTGAACGCCCGCCACCGCCCCCGGCACCTGTGCGGACGCGCCCCTTCCGCCCTTGCCCTTGGGTACGGCCCAGCCAGCGGCCTTTTCGCGGCCCGATTGAAAGCCCCCACCCCCCACCCCGCGGGTGCGCGACGGGAAGGAGCAGGGCCGCGAAACGGGCGGGCAAAGGAGCAGCTGGACGCGACGAGGGGCCGGAGGTGAGTGACCCGGGGGATTATGGGGTTTATCCTCCTTCAGGCTGTGTGAGGAACATGTTATTGACTGAGCCCTCAAGTAGTGAAGAGGGAGAATGTTACAGAGGGAGCTGCGTGCCGAGGGTAGGGAGTTCTTCCGCTAGGAAGTAGTTCGGTTTTCAAAGCGAAAACATTTTTCGCGGATATTGGTTATATCACTTCACTGAATAAGTATTCAATATTAAAAGTACTTTTAATATAATTTTTTAAATATTGTCTTGCAACATTTATTATTATTATTATTTAAATATTAATACAACTCACATTCCTCTCACGATTTTTTTTTTCATTTTGAAATGAATATGAGGCACTTTCTCATCACAGCTTGCATTCGCGCATGCCTTCGAATATACGACACTAGTGGGAATGAGCATTCTCAATGTAGATTTTAGGTAGGGGTTTAAGGAGAGTTTTGCCAAATCGTGGATAAGCATACATTAAATTTGAAAAGTTAACTCATACTCCCAAACGGCGTTATCCTACGTCTACACTGATATGTTGTGCATTCTATGCACGACCAGACGTTGCGGGAAAAATGCTTATCTTTTACTAATTTTCCAATATGATTAAATAAATTAATTAATACATCAATTAACTCAAATCAATATCAATTAAATAATTATCAGTGGTGTATCCATGGGAACATGTATTTTACGAATTTGTTCTATATATCATCCATTTATAATCTATTTCAAAAATGTAGGATTCATAAATATACGTGTAATAATAAAGAATAAACATTGCCTTATATTGATTAAACGTACGGAACTATTATATATTGTTTATTATGGACAAAATTCCCTTCATCTATGCTAAAATTATACGTTATTTCATTGAAATACAGGACCATGATTCTCAAATTGATTGCTTAAGACAGACCTTGCTTCTTATAATCATTCAACAATGAAAAAATAAAATTGGTATAATTTAAAGGCATGTTAAATCGTAATAAGCAGTTAGTTGGATCTATCCTTCTGAAGTGTGCAAATAAAAAGAATAGATATCGCGTCTTTATTGAGCTTTAAAACCTGTCCTAAGAGAACAAGATTGTGATAACTGGGGGCATAAAATAAGTCACTAATTCGCAAAGAATCTGAGATGTTCTATCTTTCCGTTACATACTAGGAGAATTATTCTTGTTTTTTACCCATGTAGTACTCAGGGATATTTTGCCATAGTCTTTCATTTCTTTATAATTCAATGATTCAAAAATCCTCGTACGTCAATAATAGAAAGACTATTTTTTTGAATCCACGGATTAGAAACTTATTTATACCCTTTCTTCATTATTGTTTTTTTATTTATTTTATTTTCCTGCAGGTAAATTTTTGTCCATTTTGGTACTCGTAATGGGGGTACTGGGACAAAATTTATAAAGAATTTGAATAAATTTAAAAAAGGATGAAAGTGTTATAATGCCGAGTTGTGTTTACCATAACATGTAGAAATTACGGTCGCTGAAACTTAGTGCAGTTGCAAAAGGTCATGTGCAATATATTCGCTAAAGATGGTTTCTTATTTTCTTAAGAAGATTTAAACAAGGTTTCTTGTCAACTCTTGCCAATAAAGCTAATTTCCATCTGTATTCAGAATTCAACTTGTATGTGGGTTAGGGTGGGGATTCCTGAATGTAAGAAAATGTGCACACTTCTCCCCAGTATGTAACACAGTTTTTAACTGTTTTTGACGTTAAATCAATAACTACTTAGATGAATATTGAGACTTCAAAAGCATTGGTAAAGGTTCAAAGTGATTATACAAATATAAATTTAGGTTTTTTGGCCAAATTATTTTTGTATCAAAACATTGCAGTAATAGAATGTTCCATGAATATATCTGGTGCGATACTAATAAAATGATTACTTTGTTAAAAGATTCAGTGCACTAAATGGGTCCTTTGGTACATGATCAAGGTTGGTGAAAGGGTTAAACAATATAAACATTTTGTTTTTGAGTTTTTTGTTTAAATATTTAACTACATAGTATTTGCAAAGTCTTTCTCTTAACTAGATGGAAGGGAACTTTTTGGTAGTTGAAGTTTCGATAAAAGAGCATGTGTAATTAATGTAGCGCCTTGAAAAAATCCAAATATTATCATTTAAAAACGTGCTTCTAGATAAAATACGACACTTTTCAACTGTCCCATTAAATCAGTTTAATATAATATCTAAAAATATTTAGTTCTGTAAAATAGAATCATAAAAATTCCCTCTCGAAAAAGGAAAAATAACAAATTTAATTTAATTTTATTGATACATGCAATAGGATCTGTTCACTAGTGCACGTAATTAAAGAGCTTATTTCTAAAGTTGCGTATCTCCAAGAAATACATTTTTCAGGAAGGGGATTTAATCAAATTAAAGCTTTTATATATCAAGATTGGATTCAACTGTGTACGGAAATCATTGGAACAAACGCTTTTTTAATACATTTAGTAACGTCAAAATAATAGTAGGAGTCAAAATAATATATTGTTACATAAGGGTAGCAAAAACGAAAATGGAGATACGTCACTTTGGAAATGAGCTCTTCAATTGTGCACACATTTGTAAAGGGTCAGATATTCATTGAAATACCGTTCCATATTTTAGATTCAAGGCAAGTCTTCTGCATCATATGGAGAGAACTAGAAATGCTGAATATCTTTTTGAGACATGCAATTCCCAGCAATTTCCATCGTAAGGGGCAGCTGGTCCAGATTTGTCTCCGCAGTTGCAGACCTGACCAGATTCCACCCCATCGGGATCCACATGTGTTTTCTAAGAGCTGACCAACGGAGTTGACGGACTTCTCGCAAAGAATCTTGGTTTGCACGAGCGGTGTGTTGGCTGGTATTGTCCTGTTGAAAGAAAACATACTTTCTGTCTCAGAAATGGGAAAAGGATAGGTTGGATCTTGTTGCCAAATCTTACCCTGGACAATGATCCTTGTTCAAATACTCGAGGAGACCTGTTAGTGTATAATGAGGATTTCAATATTCCAGACATTCAATGTCACTGTGTATCACTGTCATAAACTGGGAATAGAAGCCTAATCACATGATGGAGAAAACAGGCTAATCCATTGAAAAACCGGGAGCGGTAGCTCAGTGCATCAACTAATGTCACTGCAACGCCTCTGACCGGGAGTTCCTAGGTTCCCACTCCCCACGGCGGCAGGATTTTCGACACTAGCTCTTCAGCTAGGTCGAATTCAGTCGCTATCTGGAGGAGAATTCTAGCGGCCGGCTGCTCTGATCGGTAATTTTCCGTGGTTTCTCCGATCAACTCCAGGCGAATGCCGGAGCAGTACCCTTTCAAACGGGCCACGGACCGCGCGCGATCTGTCCTTCCTCTTCCTTGTCCTATCCTCTCCCTTTACACACACACACACTTACACTAACATGCACTACACTATCACATATTCCGGGAGACCGGTGGGGAGCTTAGAGCTTGTCCCGGCTGGGGCGATGCCCCGCTGGTGGGAGAGTCCTGGTTAGGGGGAAACCCCACTAGCCGACGGTAGGTCGGCGCCGGATCTCGCCATCCAGTGGGGGAAGATCACCGCCATCTCCCGAGAAAAAACATGCACTACACTAACGGGACTAATGAGCAGAGCAGTTGACGTGCCCGGAAACACGAAAAAATCAATCAATCAATCTATTGAAAAACGAAGTTTTTCTTCAATAAAAAAATAAATTGATACATTAAAACTGTTATGCACCAAATTTGTCACATTTCTGGCAATCTGTTTAAATTTCGAAACATTTTTGCTATCTTCCCAAAACGTTTTTAATTTTATTCCTAACTCAAGAAATGCGTAGAAATACGATGTTTTTATAAATATCTTTGTACACAAAACTACATTACAATCAATTTCCCAAAAATTATGTCTGTCACGCTTTTTCCATCAGACATTGAAGACAAAGATCACGTCACATTCATTGTAGTATATTCATGCAGTAGCTATGTAGGTGGTTGCTTGGCCACCTTGCAGAGTGGTGGCATCTTTAACATCAATTTACAATACCTGTCTAAACTGCACTTCCTCTCAAATCGATCCTCTCAATATCGATAGTGGTTACAATATTGAAACCTTCAAAACACCTTGCAGCTCTTCATTTCTACCGTCCCATTAGTATTTTCCCCATTTTAACAAGGATTTGCAATGTCCACTCAATATAACAAATCTTCACAACTTAGTTTTAAATCACATCATGCTACTACCCATCATGAAACATTCGTTTATGAGAGACAATATTTGCAACTTTTGAACTACATCAGTGGATGATCAGTAGCCCCAGGGAATAGCAATGGAACTCCCGGTCGCTCATGATCGACGCTTTCTCATGCACAATGCACATCATCTGAAAACGGGCATACATGTAACTTATGAGAACATGGCCTCAGTGGGGTTGCACATTTCTATTTGTAAGTACTTCTGGATTGATTGATGATTCCCGGCGCGTCAGCACATAAGGTTATTAGTCCAGTAAGTGTAGTGCATGTTTTACCTCGCGAGGGGGCGGTGATCTTCCTCCGCTGGATGATGAGAGCCGGCGCCAACATACCTGTCAGCAACCTGGGTTTTCCCTAAAAAGGTATCTCTCCCCAGCTTGGACAGACTATAAGCTCCCGACCGGTCTCCTAGTCGGGCGCCAGAGTGGAAAATCCTGCCACCATCAGGAATTGAACATAGGACCTCCCGGTCAGAGGCACTGCAGTGACATCAGTTGATGCCCTGAGCCACCTCTCCCGGTACTACTCCTGGAATTAGTACTTATATTAGTGTATTGAAAATGAAGCAATTTTAGCTTGTAAAGAAATATTTTTAAAGGATGAAAATAACCTTGAAGAAATTTAATTTGTTTTGAAGAATGGTTTTAAACAGTTACAAATTAATTCATATCAATTTTAAAATTCTAGTTTAAACTTGGGAATTGAACTGAAAGTTTGTTCTTTCTTCTTCATGGCGTGAGCATTATTGACGTACCTTTCTTTGGATGAAAGGGAAAATTGAATAGGTTTTGCAGTATAAAAAAATCATGCGTTCTGGAACGAATAATAGAGAACTTTATTTGCAAACAACAAATTATATACATGAACATGGCACTAGAATTCCAGTGTGCCACTGCATCATCAGATTTGCAGTTGTCACATCAGAAATCTCGAATGAAATTGTTTAACTTTGAAGAGGCGAGCCGTTTCCTTATTTCTTCCTTTCAAACTAATTAGTAAATTTTTTGTTCAATTATATCACTAACTAGCAACTCAATAAAGTAAGATTTGAAATCATTGATAATTATAATTTTGGTTTTTCAGCTGTAACGGTCATATTCCAGAAGAAAAGTTAAAGAAAAAAGCTTTCTTGTGAACTAAAAAAAATCGGTACTTATACTTCATGTTTGTTAAAGTTATGCAAGATGTATTTTGACTCAATCTCTCTACTACATTAAGAACACCTGGAAGTTCGAAGTACTTTTTACTAATAGATTTTGTTGACATTATTTTTTGAGTGACAATCTCTAAGCAATTATTCAAAACATCACTTTCGCTTGTTCTATGAAAAGCATATGTTAACACGCATTCCTCACCTGATCCTTATTTATTTTTCACTTTTCTTTAACACTAAACATGATAATAATGATTGAAAAGAACAGAGAGGTAGATAGGGAGGGCGAGAGAGAAGAGAAGAGAAGGGAAGAGAGAGAGAGAGAGAGAGAGAGAGAGAGAGAGAGAGAGAGAGAGAGAGAGAGAGAGAGAAATCGCTGCTCTCAAGGAAACGGCTCGAGAAAACGACAACTACAACAAAGTTGATAGCTACATAGTCTAATTACCGAGGAAACATTTTCATAAAAAATAAACCATTATTTTCTTTGGAACGCTCTATATTGAATGAGCTGTTCAAAATAATCAAATGTAATCAATTCCGCAAGCATTTTCTTTTACCAAGACAAAGAAAAGATGAATGAGGAAGTCACGTGCAATACGAATTGGTCAAGCGAAAACATGGCATTCGTATTAAGTGGCCTGGAAGAACGATTGATTTTCTTTGAAAATATTTTGGCGTTTAAGAACAAAAGTTTAGGGTTGATTAGTCTTGCAACAAATGAGTGCGGAATGATGTAATAATACTTTGAATATATTAACGTAACTTTTTGAAAAACTACATAGTAGTGTCACAGTTCTCTGCATGCAGGTTAAACTTTATGTGTATTAAAAATCTTGTGTTGGAATATTTAATATTTACAGACTACATCGATTCACACAAGAACGTAGAAGATCACAGCGTGTAACATATAAACAGCAATAATACACTTCACTACTATAAAACAGCAAAGCAAGACAAACCTTTATTTTACACAATTTCGTTTGTTTCTCTGGATAAGGACTGCAGCCCAAGGTAAGAAGATGTATCTTCTGGATAAGATAATATTAATTAACGGGAAATACATTAGCATACATCTTTTCATCAATGATTGTTATAGTGGTACTCTTTTTAACATTAAAATATTATTTTGTTGCATCAACGTTTCATTTTCCAATTATGAAAATTAGGATTTGATTTTTCAGAACATTGAAATTATTTATGAAGACATATACTGTCGCATGAAATACAAAGTGATTTGTATTGCACCCAAGAAAGAAAATTATATTTTGAATTTGTGATAAGCTATACTTTCGACAGTTTTTGAAAGGTCACCAGCTCTTGTTGAATCTAAAATTTTTGGGAAGCAGGGAAGTAATATTCAGAGTACATTCTACAAATGGCGTGAAGTGGAAAATAATTTACCACTTGATAAAGTATTTGTGAAACTTCAGGCATATGACAAAATTTGTCCCTCAGAGCTAAACGGTAACTTTGCTTATTAAGGATACAAAGGCTAAGGGATCGTGAAAGCAACTGAGAATTTCGTGATTTACTCGCAAAGTGATGTGCAAACGTCGGTGCAAAGGGCCATTCGCCTTTGGTTGCGGCTACCTTCGTCGCCGCCTAATTCTTCCCTCCCAGTATGCAGACAGAGCTAAGCAAAACGGTTCCCGGCATTCTACATCGTCAAGTAGATCTCACAGACCCTTCCTCCAACCCCACGACTTACAAACCGGTATCCTCTCTATTCCTTTTTCCTACACGTTGAAGTATCCTAAGTCACTAAATCAATTGGAGATGCTCGATTGAGTTTCCCCCATCGATATTAAACTGTGCTACTTGTCTTGTGTCTGTCAATGTGGTGTTATGTACACTGTATTCAACTAAGATCTGAAAGAGCCAAACGGCTGAACGATGTAATGTCAAGCTCTCAAGAACGTAAAAGGCTCTCGGCTGTCCGGGTGATGCCACGTCGAGGGCAGTGTTGCCGATGCTTCGACCATCATATCGTGGCCTTCTTCAGGGCTGGAGTGCAATGAAGAAGACCATGGTATGGTAGTTTAATCCCAATGGGCCTGAGCGCCACGGACACTTTGAGCCAAGACAGTGCCGTGGCGAACAGAAAAACAGAAGTCAGTGTAGTGCTGTGGGAATGAATGAGTAGAATGAATGGTTATGTATATAATGAATGAATGATGCGTGAATGAAAAAAAATAAATTAGAAAAAGAACCACGTAGAAAACCGTACAAAAACATTTAGAATTAAGAAAAAAATAACAATAACATTTTTCGTGTAAATTAAGTATGCCAAAGTGCTACTACATAATTATTAAATTAGATTTAAGCTAGAATTAAGTTATCTTTAGTTAGTGTTAGATTTTTACCTCTCCCTTAGCTGCTTAAGCCGCAAGGCTGCAGCGTAATTTGTACGCCAGTGTTAAATAAATTCCCGCCTCCTCAGGGTTACTGCGGAGGGGAAACAGAAAGGTAGTTTAAATGTCGGTATCATTTTCTTCGACGAGGACAGCGGAGAGCCTTCACATAACTCTGTCCGCGGGTTCGTACAATTGCACTCTCAATAAAGTTGTTTGAACTAATAAAAAATAGTGCTAGGCAAACTAGTGCGCCGAAAAGAGATAAGAAAGGAGAGGGTAGAGGAGAGAAGAAGAGAGGAGAGAATGGGCGAGAGGCCGCGAGAATGACCCTGAGCTGCCTAAATTTACCGTTCCTACTTTACCATCTCCACAGGAGATGGTCTCCTCTACGCCTCGCAGCTGCAGTCCCTATGGTACAAGAAGGACGCGTAATGAAGTTCCTCCCTCCCAGAGGGAAACGACCCGGCCTCTACCTGGCGTGACTCAGCCGACAACATTGCACTCTTTGCCCAAGGGGACGCACCAGGACGAAGAGTCCCCCGGGCCACTTACCCAACGCAATTACACTTCCCGACATCGCCGTCTGAAGTAGGAACTCAAAATATTGCTAACAGCAATTTGTACTCTAACATTAGCAAACCCTACGTGTAAATAAATTTAGAAAGAGCCAGTGACTCATGGCTTCAGACAACAGGATCAAGGTAAAACTATTTACAGCAATTCAATGATAATGGAATATTTACAAACTCAATAATAAATCGGGAGTAGAATACAAGCATGTACAACATCTACATATCTAATCACTTTTACATGTTGAGCCATGGTATTACGTGTTAAAACACTCAAAAATATTCAGAATATTTTCTTGCCCTATATAAATTTTAATTTTCTCCTTTTGAGTGTTTTATGTTTAAATTGAATAAAATTATTTCTACAATTACAAACAAAATTAAATATTAAAATATTTATTCTTGTATGATATTTCTTTGCGGAAAGAGGAAATTGCTTTTCCCTTACTGATAAAATCATGTAATACCAGAAATAAAATTTTCGTATTGCTACGCAATATGTTTTTGAAGCCATTGCCAGTCATCGGCGAAGCAAGAAGGAAAATTTGAGGAAATTCACAGAAGAGCATAGAGTAAAAATTGAATGAAGAGGTCTGTATTAATAAAAAAACCTACGAGAAATAATAGTTCTCTAACCACTAAATATACACACATCAGAACGCAACAAAGGAAAACAAGTGCATGAAGACAATCCGTCACAGCCAAACAATGTATTGCCATGGAAAAAGTCACTTTGAAGAATTCCCAATGTCTTGTAGGGATATTAATCTTACATATTACTCTCCAAGTGAATTACAAAACCTATGAGGGTTTAAATCTTCACAATTACGAACACGAACACTGTTAAAATCAATATTATGTGAATGGCTTCATGGCAATTGCACCTAGTAGACTGTGCGCTCTTTTTGTACTAAAAGTAGAGTTATATAAAGAATTAATGTTGGATGATCTTTTCTACACAGTTCCTATTTCACGACAAAGGTGCACAACCGAAAACATTGGTCGTCACAAGATACGGCGACCCGATTAATCCTTTATTTAAATTGGGCCATTCGCCAAAATTCAGAATACAAAACTTTCACTTGACGAAATTCGTTTCGGTTTTCCATCAGGGAAATAGTTTGTTTGTTTTTTTCATAAAATTAGTGAAAAATTCGGTTGTGCAAGTTTGCCATTAAATCGAAGACAGCAGATGGGATTGAAAACGATGATATTCTCAGTCTCTGAAAAACTCTTAAAAAAGTGTCCGGGCGCCGCAGGGCTGGCGCCCTTAGATGGCGGCGTGCAGCTGCGACAGTGACGTGGGCTCGTAGCCGTGGTGGTAGCCGTGGAGGTAGGCGGCCACGGCGGGGCTACAGCTGGCCATGCCCGCTGCGGCGGTGTGGTGGCTGGCGGCCGACGGCGGTGCGCCGCCCGCCGCCGCGCTGCCGCCGCCGCCGCCCCCGCACAGGCCGCCGCCTCCGCCGCCCCCTCCCGCGTCGCCCTTCATGCCGGCCGCCGCCGCCGCCGCGGCCGCCGCCGCCGCCGCGCCCGCCGCCTGGTGGTGGAACAGTTTGGACGCCGAGTAGCACAGCGGCTTCAGCTCGGGCAGCCCCGTCAGGTCCATGACGCCCGCGGCGGCGGCGGCGGCCGCGGCGGCGGCGGACACGCCCGCGGGCGAGCCGCCGCCCAGCATGTCGGCGCCGCCGCCCACGCCCACGCCCACGCCCGCGCTGGCGCCTCCACCGCACATGAGCGCCAGCTCCCTGCAACACCGCACCAACGTGCTCAGCGCCGAAACCTGCTCCCCGCGCGCCGGGCCGCCACGGGCCTCCGCCGCTTTTTTATTGGCAGTCGCTTCAACGACACGGGGAGCAACATGATACATCCAGTAAAATTACCTTAAAACAAGAGCAGTAAACAATAAAAACTATTTCATTTTACTTTTATTTTATTACCCAGAAGACGTACGACATGTGGGTTGTCCTACATGCCAATGAGTCTTAGGATAAATAATCCTGAAAATATGAAGTGTGAATGACGCACAATAATAGATGGGTGATTGAAGCATTTTGAATTTTGCTCAGTCTTTTGATATTACAAATCTAGTTGTCTGCTTCATCACTACCTTAATTGTTTTCTTACATAGATTTTGTTTCAAATACTTAACATCACGTAACAAATGTTCCTAGGAAAAATGCAATACATTAGAAGTATTCACACTTCTAACTATTGTACAGATATTAATAACCAGCTTTCAAAATCTGGAAGATTCCGAATGATTTCTAATTTCAATAATAAACTCGCAATCAAACTTAAAATACTTTAAAAACCCATAATCAATGAAATTATTCATATTTATATTTACGGCACATTTTCATTGCTTATTGTATATTTCATTGTATATTCGATGCTTTTTGGTGCCTTCTAATAACAAATCGTGATGAACATGCAATTGAAACGGGAATGTATATAATCACGTTGAAAATATCTGGAGCGTGCCAGAGAAGAATGAAACACTTCTGAATTACTTATATGATTTTGAGCAATAGGCTGCTCGAATGCAACGTAAATATGATTCTTCAAAATTATATTAGAAGGAAAGTAATCAGATTGAGTATTTAATGTTTCTACGTAGTTTATCAAAAAGTGAAGCTTCAGTATACTGTAATTAGATTCAGATTTCGTAGAATTTTGTGATATAACATCATAACACTAAATCTTCATATTATGCAGAATAAATCTTCCACTGTCAGATAGAGTATCAAGCAAGATATATTAGAAAAATGTCAAGCCCCCTCAACATGTTGGAACACATTGACTACTTGAAAAGTTTCACCTCCTTTCCCCTCCAAAATACCTCATTAAAAATCGATGCAATATGAAGTTATGCTAAAAAGAAAAGTTAAATACACTCGTCAATAAGTGAAGGACGATTCATGAGGACGTGGAATCCTTATTCGCATAAATCAGTTAGCAAAGTTCTTTAATAAAACGGGCCATTCACAACTGAATCTCCGATGCACAGACTGACAAACTGTCTACTTACCCGCTTCATTGCTCGCGCAGTGGTTTGTAATAGCTTTACTACCGGCGTGTCGAGGACTGGTCAAGACTGTGTTGTCTGAGGAAGGATCGTTCTAAAAAAATAGTTTTGCTGTCTCAAAAAACTTCTCTTTAAGCGTGCAGGCCCTATTAAGAACACTACCTAACATTATTACATTGAATCACGACAAACACATACCGCCCTCCCTCAAATGGTCTTAAGTTCGCCTCCGATTCTCATTTAGTACTCAACGTGGGAATGTAGAACGGTGCAATGGACGCCGATACCATACACCCCGTTCCATCGCCTGTGCTATACGATGCCCATTAATGCTGCTGTGATCGGCTTAAGTGGCTCAGAGCATCAGTTGGTGTCATTGAAATGCCTCTCACAGGGAAGTCTTAGAATTCGAATGGCATATTAACACTGATTTGAACAACGTTAATGGTGCCAACACATTTCCAATAGTGCACTGATGGTTGGTTGATTGATCAGTGATTCCGTACGCGTAAATTTCTAAAGTAATTAGTACCGTAAGTGTAGTGCATGTTTTTATTGCTGAAGATGGCGGTGATTCTCCGCTGCCTGGCGAGAGCCAGAGCCGACCTACGTCGGCTCGCGGGCATTTCCCTCAACCAGGTATCTCCCACCAGCAGGGCACCGCCCCAGCCGGTACAAGCTCTAAGCTTTCGATAGGTCCCCCACAGGTAGTGTAGTGCTTGTGAGTGTAAATAGTGTCAGGGGTCAGGATAGGTCAAAGTAGAGAAAGGAAAGATCGAACGCGATCCGTGGCCCGTTTGTTAGGGTTCTGCTCCGGCATTCTCCTGGTATTGATCGGAACAACCACGAAAAACTACCGATCAGTTGACTGGTAGCCCCGCTGACAAGCTAGTGTCGTAAATCCCGCCAGCGTCGGGACTCGAACCGGGAGCGGTAGCTCAGTGTATCAACTGATGTCACTGCAGCGCCTCTGACCGGGAGGTCCTAGGTTCGAGTCCTGACGGCGGCAGGATTTACGACATTAGCTTTCCAGCCAGGTCGAATACAGTCGCTGTCTGGAGGAGAATTCTAGCGATCGGCTGCTCTGATCGGTAGTTTTCCGTGGTTTCTCCGATCCACACCAGGCGTATGCCGGAGCAGTACCGAACCAAACGGGCCACGGACCGCGCGTGATCTGTTCTTCCTCTTCCTTGTTCTATCCTCTCCCCTTACACACACTAACATGCCCTACACTACCACATATTCCGTGAGATCAGTCAGGAGCTTGTCCCGGCTGGGGCGGTGTCCCGCTGGTGGGAGAGTCCTGGTTAGGAAAAAACCCCACTAGCCGGCGGTAGGTCGGCGCCGGATCTCGCCATCCAGCGGGGGAAGATCACCGCCATCTCCCGAGAAAAAGCATACATTACACTAACGGGTCAAATGAGCAAAGCAGTTGACGCGCCCGGAAACACGAAAAAAATCAATCAATCAATCGGGACTCGAACCCCAGGCCCTACCGGTCAGAGGCAGTGCTTGCGCAGCCGGATGGAATGGCCGGCGCGAGGAATGCGCAGTTCTATCTAGGTTAGCTGGCTGGGAGCAAAGAGCCCGCGCTCGCCCGGTGCATTGTGGGCGCGGCCGCCGCGGCGCAGGGCGGTGCGTGGCGTCGCGCGCAGTTAATGGCGCGCGAAGCGGACGCAATTGCGCGTGGCCCCTCGCGCGCGTTTTGTGCGCGGGGCGCCCTCGCCGCTTCCGCCACGCAGGTGCGCCGCACGCCGCGGGCTCGCCGCCCAAAACACTGGCCGACTGGGGTGGCTCGGGCAACAAGTGTTCGTGCTGTCGTGTTCCTGATCCGGAGCTACAACGATTTTTCATTGATTCGTTGGTGATTCTGGACGCGTCAACTGCTATACTTACCGGGAGCGGTGTCTCAGTGCATCAACTGATGTCACTGCAGCGCCTCTGACCGAGAGGTCCTAGGTTTGAGTCCTGACGGCGGCACGATTTTTCACTCTAGCTTTTCAGCTAGGTCGAATTCAGTCGCTATCTGGAGGAGAATTCTGGCGGCCAGCTGCGCTGATCGGTAGTTTTACGTGGTTTCTCCGATCAACACCAGGCGAATGCCGGAGCAGTACCCCACCAAACGGGCTGCACGACCACATATCCCGGGAGACCGGTCGGGAGCTTAGAGGTTGTCCCGGCGGAGGCGATGCCCCGCTGGTGGGGTCTAGTCTTGGTTAGAGGAAACCTCGCTAGCCGACGGTAGGTCGGCGCCGGATCTCGCCATCCAGCGGGAGAAGATCAATGACGAAAGGAAATGGCCAATTTAATATGTAATTTTTTGTACATTTCGTCCATTTCGACTAATAAGTTTTTTACTTTTTTTGGTCACTTTTAATACATTTTTCTCTTATTTCATGGATCATTTTAATGGTACTAGCTTCAAACAATATTTATGAGATGCAACATATATTCATCACAGAATACCTGAGTAGCCTATTCAATTTCTTCACTCATGTATTGTAATGTCAGCCTTTGTGAGTACAATGTAATATACGGTTCTTGTAACTCCTGTCTGCGTCATTGTTAGTTTGACCGATTTCGCGATAAACAAAGGAAGATATTTTTGTGTAAAGAACAGTCCAAACCACAAGTTTGCAAGCTGAGTTCACTTGAACAAAAGGAAAAAACCTCACATCAGTAATATATCCAACACCTTGAGTTGTTGGTTGGTTGGATAGTGATTCAGGGTGCTTCAATAGCTTAAATCATTATTCCCGTACGTGTAGTGCATGTTATTCCTCGGGAGATGGTGGTGATCATCCCTCGCTGGATGGCGAGATCCGGCGCCGACCTATCGTCGGGTAGCAAGGTTTCCCCCTAACCAGGACTCTCCCAACAGCGGGGCACCGCCCCAGTCGGGACAAGCTCTAAGCTCCCGACAGACCTTCCGGAATATGTGGTAGTGTAGTGCATGTTCGTGTACGTGTGTGCGAAAAGGGAAAGATTAGGGTAAGGAATAGGAAGGAAAGATCGTGCGCGGTCCGTGGCCCGTTTGTTAGGGCACTACTCCGGCATTCGCCTGGTTCTGATCGGAGAAACCACGGAAAACTACCGATCAGAGCAGTCGGCCGCTAGAATTGTCCTCCAGACAGCGACTGAATTCGATCTAGCTAAAAAGCTAGTGTCGAAAATCCTTTCAAAATTTTACAGCAAGCATTCTCTGACTGTGAAGATTTTAGTGCGGCGTTCTAGTTCGGCACGATAATCTGCGAGCTTCAAAGGCACTGTGTAAGGGACAATGAACCGATAAGAACACGTCGTTATATTGTACTTATTTTCTTTTGATCTATGAACTACAGAAGTCGCATATTAACGCCAATCTTCTTTATCTTTTCTGGTATTATATTACAAGATGTCGAGCATATGTGGTTATAGTTTCCTAACCTTAGGTTTATTGTATTTCAAACCCTTGGTTTATTAAATAAAATCCAGGAGGTCGCAACATTTGCAAAGCAGCCTACGATGCGACGTCGCCAGGGCGGGAAAAATCAATCGCCATCCTCCAGCAACAGAGTTCACGTGAAATAATGGAGAGATTCTGTAATGAATGATCGGAAGACCTAGGACCGCAAACCCTATGACCAGTAGGTCCTAGGTTCGAGTTCAGACGGTAGCAGGATTTTCGACACTAGCTTAGTTTAGTTTAGTTAATGCCTTATTTTACGTGGCGAGACTCGGGTCATCAGGCCCGCTCTTCCGTCTAACCACGCAAATTTCGCTACGCTCCTTTCACCACCTAGCGGAGAAAGGAGGTATTATCTCGGGTGACGAAAGAGGCGGATCTCAATTTTGCTCAAAGGCTTCTTTTAGGCTTGAGGATCTTTCACATGCAGTAAATCTACTAACATGGGACAGCCGGCTTTACTTCCCCTCCGAAGGAAGGCGTACGAAGGATTTTTTCGCCCTTAAAAATCCACGGCTTCGATGGGGATTGAACCCGCAAACTCGGGTACATCAGTCCGGTACGCTGACCGTTACACCACCGAATCCGCTTGTCAGCTAAGTCGAATTCAGTCGCTGTCGGGAAGGGAATTCTAGCGGCCAGCTGCTCTGATCGTTAGTTTTCCGTGGTTTATCCGATCGATACCAGGCGAATGCTGAGTAGTACCCTAACAAACGGACCGCGCGCGATCTTTCCTTCCTCTTCCTTGTCTTATCCTCAACACTTGCACTAACATTCACTACACTACCACACATGCCGAGAGACCGGTCGAGTGCATAGAGCTTGTCCTGGCTGGGGCGGTGCCCCATTGTGGGAGACACCTGGTTGGAGTAAACCCCGCTACTCGACGGTAGGTCGGCGCCGGATCTCACCATCCAGCAGGGGAAGACCACCGCCACTTCCCGAGAAAAAACACGCACTACACGTACGGGACTAATAACTTTAGTAACGTAGTTGACGCGTCCGGAATCACTAATAACCAATCAATTGTCAAGGAATGAACTTTCTAGGAAAAAGGTAGAACCACAAGTAAGCCTGCCGCAAATCCGCCTTGTGAACATGAACCGCCAGAAAATCGAATCCAGAGTTCAGAGTTGGAAAGCGCAACAGTTATTCGGTATACCACCAAGGGACCCCTCGCAAAAGATCGGTTCTAATTGCTTAACGTGCGTATTTCACGAACAAAACCACCCACTTACATCATAATAAAACCCAACCGAACGCCGCGCGATCGGCGGACAAAGTACTTTGGTATAACATGCATTGGAAACTGTGCGTTGAACACTCAAGATTGTTTTTTGTTAGTCTCTGAGATCGAAAGCCGGAGCGTCGATGTCTGGTTGAACTTGCGTTGCGAAGCGTCAGCTGGGCAATTACTGGGACTGAGAACGTTTATGTTTAAGGTGAGGAAGACAGTTATGGCGTTATCTTAGAAGACACCACTTCGTTTTCTCAGTGCAGTGATATCCACGGGGGAAACGATAAAGGATTAAAGCACAAATATATCTCAGGCAATTATTATTTTTTTTAAAAATAATTTCGACCGCATGGAGTTGAGATGCGAGTGCCGAGGTTGGCAGGATTTTCGACATGGATTGCCAGCTAGGACGAGATCAACCTCTGTCCAGAGGAGAATTCTAGAGGGCAGTTGCTTTGTTCGGTATAGTTTTTCGTGGTTTCTCCGATCAACACTTGGTGAATGCCGGAGCTGTACCTTAAAAAACCGGCTACGGACCGAGCGCGATCTTTCCTTCCTTTTCCTCATCCCCTTACTTACGCACTCTGCCACTCACATGCACTACAAAACTACCAAATACATCGGGAGACCAGTTAGGAGCTTAGAGGTTCTCCCAGTTGGGAAGGTTCCCTGCTGGTGGGAGATACCTGGCTTGAGACATCCCGGCAAGCCGACGTAGGTCGGCGCCGGATCTCGCCAGCCAACGGGGGAAGAACACCTTTACCTCTTGCGATAAAACTTACACTACACTTACGAGGATAATGACCTTCGCAATTGACGCTCCCTGATTCAGTAATAAATCAATCACTTAAATGTAATTTTGAAATGAGTTAAAGTGAGCGGTGGCGAGCTCCAGGGGGTGGGGCGAGGCGAGTGCAAGAGAGGCGAGGGAAAGAGGGGTGCAGGACGGGCGCGGGGGCTGGGCAGGCGAGGCGAGTGCGGGGAAGGGGGCGGGCGCGGAGGCAGGCGCCGTGGCAGCGCAGGGGTGGGGACAGATATGGGGCGGGTTTGGGGACGGGCGTGGTGGCGGGCTCTGGCGGGTGGTGCGAGTGCGAGTGGAGTGCGGGGCGGGGGCGGGCGCGGTGGCAGGCGCGGTGGCAGGCGCCGTGGCGGGCGCGGGGGCGGGGGCGGTGGCGGGCGGGGGGAGCGGGGGCGGGCGCGGGGCGGGCACGGGGCGGGCGCGGGGGCGGGCGCGATGGCAGGCGCCGTGGCGGGCGCGGGGGCGGGGACGGGTGTGGTGGCGGGGGCGGACGCGGGTACGGACTTGGTGGCGGGCTCCGGGGGGTGGGGCGAGGCGAGTGCAAGAGAGGCGAGGGGAAGAGAGGTGCAGGACGGGCGCGGGGGCGGGGCAGGCGAGGCGAGTGCGAGTGGAGTGCGGGGAAGGGGGCGGGCGCCGAGGCAGGCTCAGGGGTGGGGACAGATATGGGGCGGGTTTGGGGACGGGCGTGGTGGCGGGCTCTGGCGGGTGGGGCGAGTGCGAGAGGGGCGCGGGGAAGGGAGGCTCATGACGGGCGCGGGGCAGGCGAGGCGAGTGCGAGTGGGGCGCGGGGGCGGGGGCGGGCGAGGAGCGGGCGCGTGGCCCTGCGTGCGCCTTGGCCGCCGTGTCGATTTGGGCGTGTGATGAGGGCGCCCCTGGCGGTCGCTGACCGCTGCCGCCGCCCGCCGCTGCTCCATCGGCCTTGCGCACTCATTTCCTGGGGGAGGCGCTCTATGGCGCCTTGGAAGGGTGTCGCTCCTAGATGCAAGTAGGAGTGGATAACATTGTCCACTTTCCAGCAGTTCAGAAAATAAGCACTTGGGGTTCACATATTGGGACGTGGGCTCTCAGTTAGAGAGTATGTTAAAAGTGTTAAGCGATCGGTCGTTTAAGTGTTCCAGTAAAGTACAACTCTTTGAACGTTATTTTAAATAATGTTTCTTTTCATTATTCGTTATTTCTTGTAAGTGACATGGATCCATATAAGTAATTAGTTATATTTCGAGTGTCCCACCAATTGTGGGCCACATATGTTCTAAACGGTTCACGACATCGAAATGCAGTTTTCGCTCAACAATGCGGAATCATGGGGCCAGTCATATGCTGTACAGATATTGTTCGTAATATTTGTAGTTTTCGAGAAATTTAATTGTATTTGGTTTTTCAAATGACTATATTTTTCTCAACAACAATCGAGAGAACATAAAAAGAGGAATTCAATGGCGTATTATTTGTTAATGTGTTGACAGTAGTTTCATTATAAAATAATACTTTCTTATACGTGATTTTAAATTAAACCATCAAAATTTCCTTTAATAGTCCTTGCAACTGTCGCCTTTGGGGAAGGTGGCCTTCGCTCTGCTGCGTCGCCCTTAACAATCCCGGTGACGACGCGAAGGCCACCTTGCCCAAAGGCGATAGTTGCAAGGGTTGCTACAGGAAATAATGTCCATTTAATTTAAAATCAATTGACAGAAACTCTATTTTCATACTCAATTTCTATCAAAATAGTAACGAACGGATATCGTATAATATATCATGGGATTCTACTTTTTATTATCTATCCATTGCAGGCGTGAAAAATACGCAATTCAATTTAAACAACCAAAAACGATTTAATTTCTCGAAAACGAAAAATATTCCAAACGATATCTCTATGGATTATTACTTGCCTCATGATTCCGCACTGTTGAACGAAAACTGCAATTCGTTATCGCGAACCGTTTACAAGTTACGGGTGTGCCCCATAGTTGGTGGGACACTGAACAGAGATTAGTGGTGAGTGAATCAGTATTTTTTTTTTGTTTCCGTGCTCGTTAACTATTTAGGTCTCTCGTGTAAAGCAAATTACATGCCAGGAGGTGGCGGTGTTCCTCCTCCGCAGGAACACGAGTTCCGGCGCCGTCTTTCATGTTTACTTCCCGGGTTTTCCTTCGCCAGGTATCTCACCAGCCCTGCTTGTCTTCCTTCATGTTTGTGTAGTGCGTGCGCGCGCGCGCGCGCGCGCGCGCGCGTGTGTGTGTAAAGGGATAGGAGGGTCAAAGATTAGGAAGGAAAGATTGAGTACGGTCCGTGGCTGTATGTTAAGGAAATTCTCCAACATTCATTTGGTACTGAATGGAGAAACCACGCAAAACTACCGATCAGAGTAGTCAGCTGTTAGAATTCTTTTCCACACAGCGGCCGAACTGGAATTGTATATTTAGCTAGTGACTTTGTTCGACTTGAATATTTAGCTAGTGACGAAACTTCATCGACAAAACTCGAGTTCTAGGACTTTCCGGACACGTGTCTTGTGTAAACGCGAACAATTTGTTATTTTATACGAAGTAGATGTATAGAAAACGTGATACTTCAGAATTGTCATTTTTTAGTTAAATGAAGAAACATGTTTAGAAAATACTACATTTTTACCTTCAAAACTTTCATGTGTGGTTCACAAAGCAGCCGGTGGACAGAGTATATCACATTGTCTACGCCCGCGCAATAAAAATCGCTCCTCTTAGATTGAAACCGTTTTGGAAAATGGCAATTTTTGAAATATATAACTTGTGCATAAGATGTTTGATTGCATGCAAAACAAAATTATGAATGGATATGTTAAAAACGAACCGTATAAAAACATGCTAATGTTAAAAAGCGGAGAATGTTTTCATGATTAAATGCCGGCCTGATCAACTCGAGAGTATACTTGGGTTTTTGAAACGTGGCGCCTGGAGGGGCTTGTCTTCACGATGGAATATGGCACGGCTTTTCGCGCCTTTCTCGGTAAATGTCGCTTGACTTGCAGCACTGCTTGATATGGTCGCGATCATGCGACATCTGCCAGAACGATCGAGGAAGAAGCGAAAAGCCATGCCATATTCCTTCGTTAAGACAAGTCCCCCCGACCGGGAGCGGTAGGTCAGTACATCAACTGTCACTGCACCTAGGTTCGAGTCCTGACGCGGCAGGATTTTCGACACTAGCTTTTCAGCTAAGTCAAATTCAATCGCTGTCTGGAGGAGACTTCTAGCGGCCGGCTGCTCTGATCGGTAGTTTTCCGTGGTTTCTTCGATCAACAGGCGAATGCCGGAGCAGTACCCAAGAAACGGGCCACGGACCGCGCGCGATCTGTCCTTCCTCTTCCTCGTCCTATCCTCTCCCCTTACACACACACACACCTACACTAACATGCTCTACACTACCACATATTCCGGGGGACTGGAGCTTAGAGCTTGTCCCGGCTGGGGCGGTGCCCCGCTGGTGGGAGAGTCCTGGTTAGGGGGAAACCCCACTAGCCGACGGTAGGTCGGCGCCGGATCTCTCCATCCAGCGGGGAAAGATCACCGCCATCTCCCGAGAAAAAACATGCACTACACTAACGGGACTAATGATCAAAGCAGTTGACGTACCCGGAAACACGAAAAAATCAATCAATCAACAAGTCCCCCGAGGCGCCACGTTACGAAAAGCCAAGTATACAATGCCATTCCTTCCTCCCAAATCGGATGACTGACGGCCACGCACGTCTTTCTGCCTATTTGTTAACACACCAGCACACGTGTTAGCACGCGCCGTGCCGACGAGAGAAGTGTCAGAAGAGAAGCGCGGGGACCTCGCGAGGAATCCGCTCTGGCGCGTGCGCTTTGACGTGGTGCGAGGCGGCCGGAGCGGCCCCGGGCGCGGGGGGGGAGGGAGGCCGCTGTCATCGCGACGTTAATTGGCCACGCTCCGCGGCGCCCGTGCCGCCCCCGGGAGTCGACTTACCCCTCGCCCGCCAAGCGGAGCGCTGCGCCGCCCGAGCTTCGTTCGTTTGTGCCAGGCGTCGCGCGTTGGCGTTGGGTTGCGTCTATTCCAGGAGGATACAGGTTCTCACGATTCACGGCTCTGTGAAATGTTTTGGCGCAGATGCGTAGGAATGCGTACTATTCATAGTGAATAATACGTGATAATATCAGGCGCGTATAGTCGAGGTTCCGAATTCTATTTCGGGCACTCGCTCGGTCGCTCGTGGGTGCGTGCGTGCGTACGCGCGCGCGCGCGTGTGTGTTTATGTATATGTGTTTGTGTGTGCGTGTTTGAGTGTGTGTGTGTGTGTGTTTATGTGTGTGTGTTTTTATGTGTGTGCGTTTTTGTGTGTGTGTTTTTGTGTGTGTGTTTTTGTGTGTGTGTGTGTTTTTGTGTGTGTGTGTGTTTTTGTGTGTGTGTGTTTTTGTGTGTTTTTGTGTGTGTTTTTGTGTGTTTTTGTGTGTGTTTTTGTGTGTGTTTTTGTGTGTGTTTTTGTGTGTTTTTATGTGTGTGAGTTTGTGTGTGTGTGTTTATGTGTGTGTGTTTATGTGTTTATGTGTGTATGTGTTTATGTGTGTATGTGTTTATGTGTGTATGTGTTTATGTGTTTATGTGTATATGTGTTTATGTGTATATGTGTTTATGTGTATATGTGTTTATGTGTATATGTGTTTATGTGTATATGTGTGTGTTTATGTGTGTGTTTATGTATGTGTGTATGTGTGTGTGTGCGCGCGCGCAAGAGTGTGTGTATTTTGTAACTGTGTGAACTATTTCTTAATCTGGAAGGTTCTCATTAACGAAATAATACAGCTGTAAGGGTGAGACTACCCGTGTTTTAAAACCAAATTTTGAATCTTGTCTTTCGAATCTCGAATCTTCGAATTCATTCTTACAAAGACGATAAAGGTAATTAATGAAGATAATTGAATCTGAGAATCCTAAAACACACAAATCCGGTCCCTAAAGGTTTGGGATCTAGTTTTTTTGTAGCATATCTCTAAGCTTCATAAAGATAAACTTCCGGCCTCGATGGCCGAGTTCGGTAAGGCTGTTGAGCCGAAACTCAAATGGTCGCAGGTTCCAATCCTGCCTCGGGCACGGATGCTTGTGTGTGCTGGTGTTGTCCTTACGTGTCGTGTTCTTCCACAGTTATACCAGGGTAAACAATCACAGTGGTCGCTACATGACCTGCTAGTTTAAAAGCGTCCTTAAAAAAAATCATAATTATGAATATATTGTAATGCTATACTGCTCTAACGTTGCCTGAATTATATTTAATCTCAAACGTTTTAACCATTAGGGTAGCTCATTAAAATGCGGCACCTGGATTTCATTTAATACCCTCTTAAGTAATATTTGTAATTGCCCGATCTGTTGTCGTACGTTCATTTGTTTAAATTACCGTTTATTAATAATTTCTTTTATTAATAAAATTGGACAAAGCGACTTGCGTATGCGAGTCTTGCGACTGGGTAAAGGATTGTATCCTTTGCTATCGTAAGACTTGGATCTCACGAAACATCTAATATCAAATTACAGTTCCTGTTACTTGCATAAAAAAATATATAAAACGCTATTAATACTCAAAACTTGACAAACAATTTAGAAATTAATGCTGAAACAAACAGAAGAAAGTTTAATAGTATTGAAACGTGCGTAATACAATACAATAAAAAATATATTCTATTACTAATGAAATGCCTTTCATTGTAAAACGTGTAAGTGTCTACAACAAGAGTTAAAGAGTTGGGAGCAGTAAGTTTTAGATTTTCTTCATTTATTACATCCTTAAACATATTCCTGTTTAGAATTTATTTCATCAATCTCTAACTTTATAAGATGTCAATTCCTTCACTGAGTAGTATTGCGTATTTGTTCGGGAAATTTATCCAGAATACGTTGTTTCTAGCGTCTCCTATTTAATAGCTTTAAAAACATTTTCATATTTATTAACTTGAATTTTCTTAATTAGATGAAAAGTATACGAAAAAATGACTTAACACAAAATTGTTTATTTTGATTAACCCAGGATAATTAACAATGGGTTATGGAAAATGATCATTTTTACGTAGATCCTACGTTTGCCTGATAAGTGATACACAATCAAGTATATAAGATATCTGTCCCTATATTCAGAGTTACATCTTGTTGCACTATAGGGAGAGATTTCCAATGTCATGAGAATAAAGAACAGTGATCAAAAAGTAAAGTTAATCTTAAATTGTGTGAAAATAAACGCATTTTTTCGCCTTTAAAAATCCAGCCATCATTAAAGAAATCAACTCTTTGAATTAACCTTACTTCTCAAAGGAACAATTGGTGCCGTCGTACAACTTCCTAGAATATGTATTCTGCAACACTGGTACTAAAGTTTTTATTCGTTTTAGTCACCAAATAATATTTACGGTTGGACATTATCCCCGGCGTAAATCATTCATGGCAGATGTAATGCCGCGGGGTTTTACGGTCTAAAGTTTAAATGGCGCGTCCAGCGCACTGGGTGCTTTAGCGCCGCGGCGGGCTGCGGGGGCGGGGCCCGGGGGGCGGGGCCCGGGGGCGGGGGCGGCGTCTGGAACGTGCTCCTGAGGCGACCTGCCGCGCAGCGATCCGCGACGAGAACGCGTCAGCCGCCGCCGCCGCTGCGCCGGCCCTTAATGGCTCCCCGCCAGGGAGCGGTTCGCGCAAGTCCCACGCAACAGAGAGGAGCGTGCTCGTCTCCGGTGACCTGCTTCGACCCCGACAGGACAGGCTGATCATTAGACAGCCGACGTTTAGGGATGGGCCTGGTTTATTCTAGCGAACGTATTTGAAGGCTGATAATAGATGTGCACGAATCAGGACATATGGCCAAGTTTTATAACGCTTATTTTTTTCTTTTCTTTTTAGTTTAAATGCAGTTTTTTTTACATAAGTACCTTTCTTTTAAAATTATTGGTCTTATTTGCCTTTTATATACAATGCTAAGATATCAGAAAATGGGCCATTGACCCACGAGATCATTCATCACGAAACCTTAAATTCACGTCTTTGTATTTTAAAATTCGACAGAATTTTTAAAAGTATACCAACAGATTTTTCGCCATTTCCATTTTTCATAAACACCACACATGTTCTGAGAACATGGTCGATTGAGAATACACCGAGGGCACTTAAAATTTTAAGTGGAAATAAATGTAAATTTCCAGAATGTTTCAGTGTTGCTAATGTTGGACTTCTAAAACGTATGCCAATCACATCAGTAAATGCTGAGAGATTCTTCTCCGCATTCACACTGATTTAGTCTCCAAATCGTCGCAGATTTGAAATTGTGATCCTCGAATATTTTCTGATAATACGTTGCAATGCAATCTATTAAGAAAAATATGAAAAAGGTGTAAATGTGTTCATTTAGTTTCATATTAAAATGTACGTTCTTATTTTGTGCATTTAAGTTTACAAAATAATATAGACAAAATTATAAACAATTTTTCATTTTATTGTGTAACTTATGACAGTGCCTTTTTTCTCCTTATTCTCGACATTTTCAATGCCTTTTTGGCCTTTACGACGATTTTTTAATGCCTAAACATCCTATGTCTAGTGATCATTTTGAATGTTTACTCTCTCGTATCCGGAGTACAGAGAACGCATAATAATGCTATAACGAAAAGTGCCAATTTTTCAAGAGAAAAATGTTTTTTTTTGTCACTTGTTAACCTGCCGTTTCTGCCGTTCATTTTTGTTTCGCGGTTAATTCAGTGTTCGACTTTATACAATAGCCTCAAATGTTGCATTTATTATGAATAAAACTCGTACACTAATATTCTTAAACATTTGTATACTTTCTCCATTATGTTAATAGATTTACTATTCCATAGTAATGGTATGTAATATTGCGTAATGACCACGGCTCAGATTCTCATGACCTAAAAATTCTTTGAAAATGACTAATAAAATTACTTAAAAATGAAAGGAAAATGTTCTACAAAAATACTTTAAATTACGGAGTAAAAGACCTAATTCTTAAAAAAATACTAAAAATGTATATGAAAATATTTATTTATTCAATTAATTTTACAATATTAAATAAAATGAATTATAAAAAATTATAATTACTATAAAGCCTTTATTTTAGGAGGAAATGTAATCTTTAATTTTGATCTTCCAACCGTCAGTTTTGAAAGGTTGAGGAAGTTATTGAAGATCCCTGCAATTTTGAGAGTTCAAAAAACAGAATCCATTGCAGTGGTGGATTTCGTCATGATCTGATAGTATAAGAAAAACGGTTTTTAGTGTGTCAATGTAAATTCATGAAACATTCACTATCAAAAAAACACAAAAAGGAAACAAAATGCCTAAAAGTGACGCAATCGTCCAAAAATAAACTAAAAATTGAAAAATGGCAAAAAATAAAAAAAATTATCCAATTACTGTACATTTCTATTCCTTCTATGTATTGATAAACATTCATTTACGAATTAGCTACATGTAGAATGCAACAATGCATGTCATCAGAATATGAGTCCTGGGAATAACAGTTCCTTCCAGCGACGCTCAATCCAAAAGCACTCACGGCCAGTCGCATCCAATTACCGAACTGGCGTTGCAGGCGCGACCCAAGCATTTACGTTCTATTGAACCGCAAATTTCTGTTGTATTTAACTCGCACACTACCCAGCTTAATAGTCAAAGTAATACAGTTCTTAAAAATTTAATGCGATTACTCGCATGTTTGAAAATGACTCGGTGCGCTAATACGACCAATGCTTTATAAATGCCAAGGATATACCCTTGAACTGGCAAGAAAATCTGGTGATTGCTGAGCAGAGTCCTGTGAGAATGAATTGCTACAACGGTAATGTTAAAAATGTCGATGTTACGGAAGAAAATGAAGAATTGTTTGGTGTTTTCTAACAGCGGGAATAACGGCAGACTAATAAACCGACTAGTTTTGTAAATAGATCACAAGTTGATGTAGCAAATTAAGAAACATTACGTTACCATCAATTATTATCGAATGTTTAGAAATATTGGTATTTGTCGTTCACCTACTCGTTGGATTAAATTAAAATAAATTACAAACAAAAATACTAATATTCGTAATTACGACAACGAAAGTTATCTATGCCAGCCTACTGTAAAGTGTACTGCCCGAGCATTCCTGAAGTAGGCAAGCGGAGCCTGGCCTCCGAACAGTTGAATCGGAAGTCGCGATTACTGTTCCCCTCCGGTTCGTTGGAAGGAGAAAAAATCGGAATCGGATTTGAACTCGTTCGTGCGGCGAGACCCGCTAAGTTTACTGGGCCAATCAGAACGTGCATACGTATCTGTTGCCTCCGATCTGAACTCGACGTGTAGGAAACCATGTCAAATAAGGTTAGGGGTGAGACATGCGCGCTTCCTTTTTCCAATTTACATCTTTTACTACAATGTTGTAATAATAATAATAATAATAATAATAATAATAATAATAATAATAATAAGTCTTCCCGAGGAATCTGATTGGGGGCCTTAAGCAACTGTGTTTGAATGAAGACCTGTACAAACCCATGCAGAAGGCAGTTGTTATTTCAACAACAAGGATAGTTCAGAAATTCATGGGAAACAATGTATTATAAATTATTTTTAAAAAAATAGATGTATTGTGCTTTGATTTTGTATATCTGTGCAATTCATTCAAATGTACCAATAAGATGAGAAAATAATAATAATAATAATAATAATAATAATAATAATAATAATAATAGTAATAATGAATTTGTCGCACGATACAGCACTCACTATTAGCTAGTGAAATTGTATACTTTTACTTCATATGGCCTAATATTATTTTATTATATTTAATAGAAGATAGCCACCGTGCTAGAAATCATATCCTCAAGAAGTTAGATAAAGGCCATGGACATGTGTAGGAGTCAATATTGCAGGCGACGATGCTCAAATGGTTACCAAAGTAAATAAATCGTGTCAGAAGGTTTCCTCATACATCGAACGTGTTGATAAAATATTCTTGTCCATTTTATGAGTCTGTCGCAAGATGAACATACCACCATCGGGTTCAGGGAAATACACGAGATAGGAAAATGTGAGATGTTTGAATTTCGCGGTCAAGAACTAACCTGAGGTCACTCGTGGGCTCAGATGGGAAAGGCAGGAAACAATCGAAGGGAAACCTATCATTCAAGTTGCCAGCACTAGTAGTACCGAAGATCTCCACAGGCAGCATCCAATCATAACGACTGTTTCAAACTTGAATATACCCTCCCTCTCTCTTCCAATCCGTGCCCCTTTTATTCGATCACCTCTCACTTGCTTGCTCAAACCTCAGAAATGTAACGCGAGCTCTAGCTGTCTGAGGCACGGCCGCTATGTGAAGTTACCGACGCCGCATCAAAACCATCGAACGATGGTGCCTTCTGGTATGTAAGACTATTACTATTTCAAGTATTAATTCGAGATTGTTCTGGTATAAAACTGGTAAAGGAAGTGATGTAATTTTATTTTGCATTGCTTGCTTTTACCGAATTGAACTCCAACGAATGGATAAGTGAAAACAATACAGAGTATGATTTCAGATTTGGGAGTCACATTATAGCAAGCGACTTTGAAAATAGACTGAAACATTACAGTAAAGAAGTAAATGAAAAGGAAGACTCACTCGGAAGGTTCCCGAGTTGGAGTCGTGCCTTCAACTGCGATGATCCTTGTAGTAACTTGTACTTCACGCTGTTTATCGCAGCATGATAAACTTATGTAAGCGGCTTTAGTAGACGAAATACGCCCTAGGGGCGTAATGTGTATGAAATTCCCTGAAAGCAATATTGACAGAAAGGTGAGATATCGTTGTTATTCAAACACCTATAACATGCACACAACAGTAGGTTGAGTAAACTCCGTTTTATGAAGGTAAAATGAAAGGTAGAAAAATAATGAATCTACGTAGTGCGTTTGCTCCTGAATGTCAACTCGAAGGAAACCTAGAACATAATTTCTACGTCTGTCATGACGTGAATATTTCCTATGCAAAAATGTTAAGAAGGGTCTAATATTCGTTAAATATTTCTTAGACACTTGCATTTCGCTGCGATGTAGAATTGTAGAACAATTACATTCTATAGTTGTTAAACGTTGGTGACAATGCAATGGGAACAAGAAACTGGCTTTAGGATCGATAACTTTTATTAACTTTGTATATCATTTATTGCATGAACAACTATGATTTGAAATACCGTTTGATTTCATGTAACGTTTATTGAAGGAAATATCTCAAATGGTTTAGTTATAAAGTATTTGATGTACGCAAAAGCCCAAGAAAAATTAATATATCAACTCCACATGCATTTGCATTTCAATACCTTATGAAAGTGGTTAGGTGTAAGAGCAGGCAACATGTCCTGACCTTGCCAATAATAAATACATTATTATTATTATTATTATTATTATTATTATTATTATTATTATTATTATTATTATTATTAAAATAGAGACAATTGGGTCCTAAAATTCGTTTCTGGTTATCCTGTTCAATGCTTGAGGAATCAATTAATGTTTGACATCAATCGAATGTTTCACCATCACATAAAGTACGGAGTGGAGATACTGTGAACGAATTATCTCCTGGCCCTCGTAAGCCCAATATGTAATCTGGAGACTTAATGGCAAACGACAGTGACACAGCTTAATGGAGGGGTATTTTGTTAAAAATAGAAATGTCACACTTGTAATTTGTTTGAAGAGCTTCGCGCTGCAGGCGAGTGTCGGTCCTCGTCTTGGCAATCGTGGAGTCACCGGTGAATGGTAAAGGCACATTTTATCAAAACATCAATGCATCGATATTTCGATACAGATTTTCGATATCGATGAAAATATCGACAGAAATCATCGAAGTTTAAAAATGATAAAACATGGTATTTTCTCATCCTCTTAGCATTTTTAATTAGAGTCCTTAAGTGAAGTACCGGTGTGTATTAATGTTTGGTCACGTGTAAGTAATATGTTAATAATAATGTTTATCGAGCGTAAAGAAGGAAATAAAAAATTAAGGAGATCGTGTTTTGCTATTATTTATTCACTCTATTGCTTCACTGTATTCCATTTATTCACTTTTATTCCTAAATTATCGAAGTAAAACGTTTTGTATTTAATATACACAATACGTAAATATTAGTTTAAAGTATATTCTGCCTTAAATCCTTTGTCATCTTAGTTTTTTAATCAATATTCTATACATGCAAGGATCAAAATGCAAATTAACAATATTACCACGTACAAAATCATCGGAAAAGTAACAATTAAAAAAAATAACATAGATGCTTCTGAAAAAATATATCGACCTAAAAAAAACAAAAATTGAAAACAAAAAATGAATGTTAATGTATCGGTGTTTTAAAAACATTTATATACTTTTAATTTCTTTTATATTTAGTATTTTTCGTGGAATATTATTTTCAATAAATTGGGTTGTAATTTCACTTTGATCGTATTTGGCTAGCTAAGTACTTTCTCGCAGACGGACTGGTAACCACAGCCATCTGCGGCAGCATGCGAGGGGGGCCTGTCCGCTAGGTGGCCTTGGCTGAATCCTACATGTCAACTGCTACGAAACGATTCAATGTAAAAAGTTTGAAAAATGTAATGAATAAAATGTAATGAAGAAAAATGTAAAATTTATAAAAGTCCTAGAGAAAGTACCGCATGAAACTCGATGTAATGGGTATTAATACACTCGTGCAAAGTTTACGATACTCTCTCGTATCGTAATATCACACTCGTGTGTTAATACCCATCATTACATCATAGTTTCATTATGTACTATTTTTGCCATCCCTGCTAGTGAAGGCACCTGGGGTAACGCCTGCCCCTGCACGCACGCAACCCGCGCAGCGTGTTCGCGCAGTCGAGGCCACGTCAAGGGTTTGACGCGCGAAGTAGCCACTCTCGGTCGTAACTAAGATAGTTGTACTAATTGTAAATAGTGCGAAAGGAGTGTATTCCAATTCATGGCCGAAATGGTAAACGCTAGACCTATAATGACATGCGTGGTCTTCAGTTATGGATATTCCACAGAAGAATGAGAAGAAAACAAGAGCGAAAAGAATAAGAAGAGTGAGTAAAAGATGAGTGAGAAGAAGGAAACGTTAGAAGAAGAAGTCACTACGAGATAAAGAGTACATTTAATACATTAATGTTTGCAGATGATCAAATAATTATACAAAGAACAGAAAATTTTCTGCAAAAATCTATATTCCGCTTAAACCAGAAATGTGAGCACTATGATTTTAAAATATCAGTTAAAAGGATGAAAGTTATGGCTTTTAACGGGAAATACCCTATACGCTCCAAAATTGTTATAAACGGGCAGATAATAGAACAGGTGTCACATTTTAATTTCTTAGGCTGTGACATCAGCTATGAAAGGGAAAATGATATGCAAAATAAGCTAAATAAACATCAAATGATGTGTGGAACTATTCATAAAACATTAAAAAGTAAAACAATGAAAGAAACTAGAATTAAATTTTATAAAGTAATGGCAGCACCAATGCTAACATACGGAAGCGAATAATGGAGTCTAACAGCAAAAGAGCAACAACGAATACAAACAGCAAAGATGAAATTTCAACAGGAGAGTGAAAGGTTGCTCGATATTAGGTCAAATAAGAAATGAGATTAGATCTGATCTAAACATATTTTCCAAGAATGACCGTATTAAAGAAAATAAACGTTGGAAATATGCATGGAATGGATAATACAAGAATAGCAAAATCAGTATTATCGTATAAACCTTTAGGAAGAAGAGAAATAGGACATCCAAGGAAAGATGGTTGGAGTGAAGACGAAACAGGCTATTAGTCTAATCCTCGATAGTGAAGAAGAAGAAAAAGAAGAAGAGATAAAAAGTAAGGAGAAATGAGCAGTTAGAAGGAGAAGAGGAAGGAGGAGAGGAAGAAGCAGAGGAATGAAACAAGCACCACCGATGTCCCATGATTACACTATTACGATTTGCTGCGAAGAAAGGTATTTAAGCAGGGACAGTGTAGATTTCTTTAACTGATCTCTAGAGAAAATCCTTTTTATACAGAAGACTCTATGAAATCTTCGTAAATTATCGTATAATTTGCAAATAGGTACTTTATTTAAAGTAACTTCTTAAACGTAGAAGGAAATTCAATGATCACTTTGAATGTTTGTAATATAAAACCTGAATTCAGTGGATATTGTTCTTGAATTTAATATTTTCATATCTATCTTTCAATACTGGACCATAGATCACAGTGTATGACAGATACGTCCAGATCGGCCGTTCTTATGTAAATTATGTGATTTTTACACAACGCACTTATTCGGCACCCAAGTGCTTGCGGGCTTTCTTCAATAAATCTATTTGAGAAACAGAAAAATAGCTAAGAGGTCAGCGAGCTTGCTTTCCATGACGCGATTTTAGGTTCAATTTCCGGTCGGCGCAGATTATAGTGTGCGCTTTCCTTGCAATGCCCCAGTATTTGTTGCTGTGGGACGATGAGAAAGGTCATATCTCAGGTTGAGAAGACCAGAATACGTGCTAAGCACACGTTCACGAACCCATGTCCGTAAGATGGGGACGCTGGTAGGTCTTGGCCCTGATCGAGGTTGTTGTGCCAGTACAGACACAGACAGATAGATAGATAACTACGCGTGCATTGATTATGATGGCGAGTTTATTGGAGTAAGTATTTATCTCGAAACCTGAGTAAAGTATTAGACGAAAGAAGTAGATTGAATAAAATATTGACTACTTTTCTTTCTCGCCATTCACTTCTCTTAATTTTACTGACAATATCGTGATTGCACTCCCCACGAGTTCTCACCATGGCTAAACTTAGTTTGAAATTTATGTAGACTGTATGACAGAATCCATTGTAGACCACATTGCAATACGTTGTCATGACCTTTAAAATTTGTCTCGCAGGGTCACGCTCACGGTGCATTTCAATTAGAAAGATATCCAACCTTACATCTTACAATGGCGTAACTGAGATCTTCGGAATTCGATACAGAAATTAAACGACGAAGAGCGACCGCCTCGGAGACGAGTTGCAGAAGAGCAACGACCTGGAGGTCGTCCGGAGCGATACGCAGCGAGGGCTAAACCCACATGATTCATACGGGAAACAAAGGCGCTCCTGCACGTCCTTCGGGTGAGACCTCTACCTTTTTGCACGATGCGCCGAGTCGCGTCTTAGAGGTGACCAATGACCGGTGAGCTATTCGCATTCCGGGCGTCTGCTCATTAAGTCCCTTCGTGGCTGTTGGGTTGCTGTTGGTAACGCAACGGATGGGAGGCGGAGGAGGGGAAGTCGTACGACTTGTTTGGACGCGGAAGTTGCATACAAACTCCTACTGGAGTTAATAGTGCATAGTTCCGACGCGAAAGGTGGCTGAAGGGTGTGTGTTGCGTCGCATCACGTTCACAACTGAAAGGTCCGTCCATAAATTACGTGAGGCGATTGTGGCGATTTTTCGACTCCCGCTTCCCCCTTTGGTGAGATGATGTGAGATTAGGCTCTCTCTTCTAATCGTACGTCAGATTTTTCAAAATGCGTATTTTTAATGGAAATACGTTAATTTGTGATTGCATTGGGATTTATTTAAAAAACATAATTTACTTAATTAAAACTACATATGACCAGTATTTAGAAAATAGAGTGACTGAATTACAATGAATATTATTGCACTTATAAAAACAGTGCAATAATTCACTGTAATTCAGTCCACGGGGATTCATGTGTGGTCTCAAAGAGTGACTACTGGAACCAACATGTCCATATGATTTTTCGTCAATTCATTTGCTGCTTCAACGTCTCTGTGATTCAACCACTCTAAACCGTTGTCTCTTGCACACAGAAACTCCGTAGCTCGATCCGTTTCGATCTGTGAGGGTCGCACGATGTGTTACGATCCGTGAGGGTCGCACGACGTGTTACGATCCGTGAGGGTTGCACGACGTGTTACGATCCGTGAGGGTTGCACGACGTGTTACGATCCGTGAGGGTCGCACGACGTGTGACGATCTGTGAGGGTCGCACGACGTGTTACGATCCGTGAGGGTCGCACGACGTGTTACGATCCGTGAGGGTTGCACGACGTGTTACGATCCGTGAGGGTTGCACGACGTGTTACGATCCGTGAGGGTCGCACGACGTGTGACGATCTGTGAGGGTCGCACGACGTGTTACGATCCGTGAGGGTTGCACGACGTGTTACGATCCGTGAGGGTCGCACGACGTGTTACGATCCGTGAGGGTTGCACGACGTGTTACGATCCGTGAGGGTCGCACGACGTGTGACGATCTGTGAGGGTCGCACGACGTATTACGATCCGTGAGGGTTGCACGACGTGTTACGATCCGTGAGGGTTGCACGACGTGTTACGATCCGTGAGGGTTGCACGACGTGTTACGATCCGTGAGGGTTGCACGACGTGTTACGATCCGTGAGGGTCGCTCTTTGCGTGCTGGTGCACTGTGAACACTTGGCGTTTAGCCTCACGCGTACCTATCCGTCTGGTAACAGTCGAATACAAGTAGCACTTCGTGAGATATTGAACCCCGGCTCAATAAGTTATCAGTAAGCTCTTGAAAGTGTGTGGATAGTGCGAACGATCTCACAGTGACGCCTCTCCTCAGCAGATGTGCCAAACATAGCCAAATCAACTATTGCTTTCGAGAATACAGGTTGTTTCTCTTGTAAACGTGGACGTCCAGAGCCTGCCCGAGGCATCAACGACTTCACCGCACTGGGATTCTTAGACCATAAATCAATTATTTTTTGCTTCTTATTTTCCCTGTGCTTTATAGAGTACCCCCTCTGTTTTTCCTCGAGCTTGACATTCTTTTCACTATCATCAATTTCTACCGCAATGTCCGTGCTTTCTCGTGTTCGGTGCCGTCTGCAATAAGAGACCCTTTTGAGCATTTCCGTCAAATCTAGCTTACACGCAGGTTTGCAATCTTTTCCTTCATATCTTGTGCCGGAGTGGGACGCACAGTCGATGGTGTGGAGTTTGTGATTTTGTCCTCATCGTCGGTGATCACAAGAGGCTGATTTTTCCGTTTCGGAGCACCTGTGTAGCGAAAAACATTATGATTTAAACAGGGGAAAAAGGAAGAAAACGTCGCGCTTACGAAAGAAGACGAATACTAACCCCACCGAATAACTAGGGCCCGGATTTTAATGACCTAAAATCAACGAAATATGCAAGCATTTATAACCAAAAACCTATATAAATATGACCTAAAAAATTAAATATGACGTTATACAAGTTTACTTTTTAAACATTCGTGTTAATTTTTTAGGTATAACAAATACAAAATACACTCAAGAATAGATTGTGAGTACGGTACATACGGCGTGCAGTCTTTGGAACTAACTAACATAAAAAAAATTGCTTGTCTGTAAAACAAATCAAGTACAGTACAATAATACCCATCAAACCAAACGACTTGCTTTACTACTGCAGACTTCTTGTTTGAAATAATCCTTCTCTTTCAAATAATCCTTTGTAGTATAATTTTTGAGTTTGTGACAATATCACCTGATACATTGTCATGCGAGACACATTTTCAAGCCTTTTATTCTTGTGTCCTTAAAAATATGACCTATGTATGCATTTGGGGCAAAATATGGTTAAAATAGGACCTTTTATTAAAAACGGTCGTTAAAAATATGACAAATATATGCATTTATGGCAGAGTTTGGCCCACATATGACCTTTCACTAAGAACTCTGTAAATATGACTTTATATGCACAATAAAAATACGTTTTCCTGATCGACAATACCTGGATTAGTGCATAAATTGTTTTAAAATTCATCCGAAGGTTCAGAAAAAATATGACTTGTCATTAAAATCCGGGCCCTACTAATAACTAACCGCATACTAAGTGCTCCTTCGTTTACGGCGTGAACTATACTTGATACCAAAATCTTAACGTAACCGTGAAAAAATCAAACTTCATGAAACCTATTTGAGACATCTATACTTTAGTTCCGAATGCAATATAATTATTCCACAGTTAGAAAGAAAAGTGTTTAGCTTACCTTATAAAAAATGCTACAGTACTCCGGGACTTTCTCTTCGAAGCTTTTCGATCTCATGCTGAACGTGCAGCACCAATTCTTCCTTTTTCGGGAATCTCTGCTTCACTGCATTCCATAATTTTGTCACTTCTTCCTGGCAGCACTTTTTTGTTTTGTAAACATGTCTTTTCACGTATGCATTATAATAATCGTGATAACTCAGTGTGACAGTGTTGACGGATCCGTCGTGTAACGAATATGACCCCCATCTCGATCAGGTTTTTCGTCCAGTTTCCCTGATCCATTGAGCAAATGCTGACATGACTCCTCGTTTTGCTTCTGGACATGAATGTAACTTCATTATCTGTGCGTGTCTTCTAGAATTCAGTGGGAAATATAGTTATTCAAATTATCGTTTCCATGTTGTTGCGGCAGGAAGTATTATTCCTTGACGTAGGACATCATGGATAAGAGCCCAAAATGTATTGCTTATTTATACTTGAAAATATATTTTATTACATGGGAGCTTTTTTTAAATTCAAAATTTATGTAATATGACTCAGTGTAGGGATCACAGAATTTTCAAAATGTGCACAGAAGTCGCTTCTCCCCATAGCACGTCATACACAGTTTTAACTGTTTTTTGACGTAAAATAAATAAAATAAAAAATAAAATAAAACTATCACGGGCGAAGTAAACACAGCAGATAGCGACTTGTCCATTGCCTCCACAACTCGTACGCCGCAGCGTTTGGCGAGTCACGCATTTGGCTGGCCGGTAGCGGTTAAACAATGTACTTTTTACTCCGAGAGAAAATGTCTAACAAATATTATCAAACATTTTAGCAACCGTAAAATAAATAAATCTGTGTTTTTTCAGAAATTTTGAAAAAAAGATTGTCAAACTTCGGGTAAATTTCATCTAAAGTTTGATTCTTTTTACCAAACGGTCGGTAATTTTTCTTTAAAATTTCTGTAAAAATGCAGATAATGAGATTTATTTAATTAATGATAAAAAGTTTGGCAATTTTGGTTAAATAATTTTTCTCATTATACTATGCTGCTTATTGTAGCATTCACGTAACCGCGATAAAACATATTGTGCAATATTTAGCTATATTTTGGTACAGAAACGTGTTTTACTTAACTTGTCTCAGTTTCTCGGAATATAGCACTGTTTTTAGCGAAGAAAAACAAGGTGATATTTGCCGAGACTCCCCTCTCTCCCCCACGTAAGATTAGGTGAGATTCGCTTGACCCCCCCCCCACCTAAAGGCCTCACGTAATTAATGGATGACCCCTTATTGGTTGTTCATTTCTCTGATAACACGAGAATTTTAAGTTTTTAGTTTTAGTTCCTTAGTACCTTTCTGTACAAAACTTACTAAATAGTTTAGAAATGAAGTAAATTAACGTTTAAAAATCATTACCTAGTTTCAAATTTACTATCAATTCTGCAGAACAAATACAACATTTTACTAAAAAGAAATAGGTCTTAAAATTATGTGCATTTAAGGCTATTGCCAGGAAAAAGTATACTATGAGATGAGACATTTTCTTCACGGGTGGGACTGTGGAATCGACCAATTTCAATTTTTACGAACATGCTTTTCAATTGATTTAATTTCAAGGTTATATCTCGGTTTCGCGAATGTCCTTACTTATATACCATTATAGTACATAATATAAGCGTAGTCACTTCAACTTCTCTGTATCGAATGCAGTTTCATTGGATTGGAAAGGAATGCGGAAGAAGGTATTATATGCGCATGTTTTCTTGAGCCCCGGAATTCCTATCCCCAGTCTTTTGCCTACATCAATTGAATTAAGTATAAATGATACGAACGAGCATTGTAGACAAAATCTGATAACCGGAAATGTTTGCTCCCGGGTAATAGAAACTGTTTTGCATCGAAAAACGAACTACACGTTTGATATAAATTTCCTTTTGTGAAAATAACCAAACTCCCCACACCTCTCGCAATCAGCGAACTTGCCTCATAATGATTCTTTGAAAGCGGCCATTTGCAGTAATTTATTTTCATCCACTAGTAGCGCATTACGGAGCCACATTGACGACCAAGTTCAGATAACTAACCCCTGGCTTTCCCAGAAATTAATACATGATTGATAGACCGCGGAACCTTGAACTTTCCTGGGAACCTTGAACTAAAAGAAGTTTGATATATAAACCCTTTAGGATTATTTGAACTAAAACACGTCAATTTTATAGCGCCTAAAAGAGCCAATTTCAACATTAATGTCTATTTGTGCTTATTTTACTTTTAAAAACCTAAAATAAGACTAATTTGTTTTGATTGTGACTAACTTTCTTCTTATGTGTCGGCAAAACAGACAAGAATGGTATTACTAATTTTAAGTTGCGTTAATCAGTATAATAGAAAGATATGAATATACAGGAAAAGGATCTTGCGATCAGTCTCCATTCCACTACTTCCTGACTTCGTGGAAATGCCTTCCTCCGCTTATAAGCTAAAGCGAATGGATTTCCGCAAAAGAAAACAATCGTTGCGGTTGCATGGATCCTATTACACCAGCTGAGCATTCATCTTTGCTTATTGACGTTGTCTACTAGTTTTAGTGGGAGAACTGTGTAGATGAAATTGAGTAGTTGGATGTAGCAGACACGTTAATGTTTTACTTTGAGGTGAATACGTGTCGAGGTTGAAGTACGAACCCATCACTTCTTTTGACGTAGAACGGTCGGTTCTCGGCCTATAAACTGCTCTCGTCCGGCAAAAGACATTCATTTCCTCTTGAAAACATGGGAAAAAGGAAGTGTAATTTATTGCGAGGCAATCTACGGTATGAATAATTTTAACTATACTGCTTTTAACGTGAAAGCACAATGGGTCTTATCGAGAATCCGTGCGTTATTGCTGACGCGACACGTTCGCTTGCCAGAATTATCAAAATCACGTCTACCTTTGTCAAAATATGCATGTAATTTTAAAAATGTTTATTTCCTCACTTCCTATTATTATGCCGTAATATTTTTGTTAGCGTAAATATTTAATAGAAAGGGGCCCTTTATAAGTATTCTCTTATAAAATGAAAAAATTGTAAAAATTTCTGTTTCGTGTATGTTTCCTATTTTATTTGTGTCTATTGTACCATTTAAAAAGCCTAACTGAGATGCTGAGAGAACATGTTTTAGGCACCTAAAACGCATATTTTAAAACATAAATCCGCAGTCTAAGGATGAATAATGATCTAGATCATGGGTGTAGCATGTCTTGGGATCACGTAACTTGCAATCAGACTTGGAAAGCAAATAATAGTAATAATACATTGTACTCGTAAGTAGCAAAAATACTAAATCTCTCGGGAAGTGGCCACTCGCCTAGTATAAGACTCGCTTTATAATCACTGAACCGAACAATCGCCAGCTACTGTTCGAGAAGCTGGACTCAGGAAGTGCCATTAGAGTGTCGCTTCCTGCGTTCCCAAGACTTGGGACGTCGCCAGATCTGACACTTCCAAAAAAAGCTTGAAGGTAATTTGGAAGAAAGGAAAGGATAGTGCTTTACATACTATTGTTTCCGGTATATTTGTGATTTATACATTTATCATTCTGCAGCAATAAAACTATTGTAAATCTATAACCATTTGATATAATTGTGTGAATTCAATGAAATCAAAAAAATATTGAGAGCGACTGTCAAGCCCCCAAAGTTATGATGTAGATGATAACACACTAAACTGATGCTTTACTATTCTATGCAAGGTACAATCATGCGCTGAAAACACGGAATTCGAACCAGCAACGGCGGTTTCCGACGCAGTGTGTGGAACACGTCTGCTTTTACCAGAACCGATACTACAAGGCGCGTGGGAGTGGCCGCGAATAGCTCTGCAGCGTATGCAGTCGCGAGCCAGGGTTCGACTCTCGCACCGGGCGGCTGCTCGCTGGCGCCAGTCGCGCTATCTGGCGCCAGTCGGCGGCCGTGGCGCCGCTGAGTCGTCCGTCGCGACGGCGCCTGTGCCGCCGCCGCCGCCGCCGCCGCCGACAGTGCGATACGCACGCGACCCAGCCAGGGGCAGGCGCTCGGGGAACCTGATCGTGAGCGACTGGACCAACCGCTCACGCCCTCCAGATCCGAGGGTTTTTAAAAATTATTATTATTATTATTATTTATAATTGTCACCTATTGACAAGGTGACAATTATATATACATACAAGGAGCGATAATCGCGCTCGTGAAAAACTGTTCAAAGGGTTGGTTGTCTCGGTAGCTTAGGGGTTAGAGCAGCTGGGCGTAAACCAGAAGGCCCGGGTTCGAATCCCGGTCGGGGCGACCAATTCTTTGAACTAATTTAATTATTATTATTATTATTATTATTATTATTATTATTATTATTATTATTATTATTATTATTATTATTATTATTACTATCACAATTTAACTTGTTTCCACTCGTGCATCTCGGTTACCATGAACCAGAGATACACGTTTCAACTGTCATAATCAGCACTGGATCAACCACCAATGTTCAGAAACTTTCTCACGATGTTAAATGTGTCCAATATGACAATCTTCTGCATCTGGATGTATAACCCCTTCTTCAGTTGCAGATCAGCCAGGGATTCATGTAGGAAATTAGGAATTTCACCAGTAGCTCCTAGAATTATTGGTACAATCGTCACAATTTCCACGTCGCTCCACATTTCCTTTATCTCATTTGCCAGAGGTTGATATTTTAGAATTTTTTCACTTCTTTTCTTTGGGATGTGAGCTAGCGGGACCGCGACATCAATCGTATACACCTTTTTGTTTTTCTTGTCATGCCATACAATGTCCGGTTTATTAGATGATACAGACCTATGTGTTATCATGGACCTGTTCCAGTACATTTTGTGATTATTTGTGCCAATGACTGGTTCGGATGTGTACTTATAGTATGGTGTTCGGTTACCCGTCAAAAAGTAATTATTATTATTATTATTATTATTATTATTATTATTATTATTATTATTATTATTATTATTATTATTATTATTATTATTATTATTTTCATTTTCATGTTTCCCCTCCACAGTACACCTGAGAAGGTGGGAATTTATTTACGAAAGTGGTTTACAATTAAACTGCTGCCTTTCAGTACTAAACCGCTTGTCGAAAGAACCGTTAAAAAACGTTCCATCCTGTAACTTCCTAAAAACTGGATGTCTTGTGCCAGTAGTGGGAATTTTACAGTTTTATTATTGTAACCTTCTTTGAGTTTTGGTGTAGTAAAATGTCTGAATACGGCTTTTTCTAAGTTATCAACCGGTATGTATACCAGACATACGAGGATTTTATCGGTACTTAAATCCCTGTTCCAATAATCAGTTATATCCCTGTTCAAAAAATCAAATACATCCCTGTCGATACTATTGTCATATTTATTATTATTACTATTATTATCATTATTACTATTATTATTATTATTATTATTATTATCAACACCATCGATGACAATCACGGTTGTTGAGACCACATCAGTGAAAGCAAATTTGGTGTTGGAAGAGAACAGAAAAAAATACACTGAATGTGTACAATGAATACTTTATTCTCATTGTACGTATAATTTTACTACCATCTACAGAATCGCAAAATTTTCCTTGAGATCAACCTTCTCAGTGTTGGTGATGACCAGGCGCGCATGGCGCACCCTGTCCCAAGTACTTCCGCTCTCCCGCAGCTCCCATTTGTTCCAAGCCGCTCGCCCTTCGCCCGGCCATTGCCGCTGCGGCTCGTGTGATCCGTCGCCGCCGGTCACACAGGCACTCGCCCTGCCCCGCCCGGCCCAGCCCCGCCCAGCACCGCCCCGCCCGGCACTGCCCCGCCCGGCACCGCCCCGCCCGGCACCGCCCCGCCCGGCACCGCCCCGCCCGGCACCGCCCCGCCCGGTACCCCGCCCGGCACCGCCCCGCCCGGCACCGCCCCGCCCGGCACTGCCCGCCCGGCACCGCCCCGCCCGGCACCGCCCCGCCCGGTACAGCCCCGCCCGGCCCAGCCCCGCCCAGCCCCCCAGCCCCGCCCAGCCCAGCCCCGCCCGGCACCGCCCCGCCCGGCACCGCCCCCCGCCAGCAACCGCCCCGCCCGGCACCGCCCCGCCCGGCACCGCCCCTCCCGGCACCGCCCGCCCGGCACCGCCCCGCCCGGCACTGCTCTGCCCGGCACCGCCCCGCCCGGCACGCCCCGCCCGGTACAGCCCCGCCCGGCCCAGCCCCGCCCAGCCCCGCCCGGCACCGCCCCGCCCGGCACCGCCCCGCCCGGCACCGCCCCGCCAGCACCGGCCCGGCACCGCCCGCCTGGCACCGCCCCGCCTGGCACCGCCCCGCCTGGCACCGCCCCGCCCGGCACCGCCCCCCCGCCCGGCACTGCCCCGCCCGGAAATGCCCCGCCCAGCACTGCCCCACCCGGTACAGCCCCGCCCGGCACCGCCCCGTCCGGCACCGCCCCGTCCGGCACAGCCCCGCCCGGCACAGCCCCGCCCGCGAGGAGAAGCACTTTGCAGGAGAGAAGCCAGAGATGCTGCCTATCAGGGAGGCGAAAGGTGAACAGTGTGAGTTTGGTGCCACGCGTGGAATGCTTCATATTTCGCTCAGGTCACGCAATGGAGAAGAAATACTGGTCGTATGTGTAATGGAAATACTGGTCGTATCGTAACCAAGATCCATATCCTGATGACTATTCCTAACGTACGATTAGTTAATTGTCCCGCGCTATTTCTCTATTGTTCCATTACAAATTTCTATTATTCATTTCCTATTTCTAATTTCTCTTTCGTATAATTTTTAGCACTGTGATAGATATTTATTATTTTTCTCAGAATGGTTTAGTTTTGCATATCTTTGTATACTACTTTACAAGCATTGTCATTACGTTTGTGGTACTAAAATAATATTTAACTTTCGTTTGTCCTTATCTGCATGTAGTAAGACATATCTTGCCACAGTACTATACTCGTGAATACGTCTCCAATCGAATATGATTAGTTAATTCTAAGAACTGTAATTTGTTTGGCTGAATCATTGTAAATAAGGAACACTGATAACAACTTTATGGTAATCTTGAAGCGATGTTTCAATTGTTTATACAGACAGATGGCTCTAAGTACCAACGAAATAGTAATATTGTTTTTTCTTTATACTAAATGCGAAGAAAATTTGGTAGTTATGCAATTAATTAACCCTTCTACAGATCGTGCTTCTTGCGGTACTGTGCTTCAGTAAGTTTGCTTTCTTTCTTCCCCGTGTCAAAGTGCCGACAACAATATAAAATGTGGCATTGGTCTCGATTTCATATTAATTTTGTACACAAGTTATTACACCGGCTATTAGGTTTCATATTATACAAGTGCATTATACAGTCACTCAAATCAGAACAATACGGCCGAGAAATACGGAGAATCCCACGTCATAATTTTAAGAACCCTCATTTTCAATCCTCCCCACTCCTTCTTTGAATCGTGTCATTTGATCGGACAGGCGTCATCCCCTTTCTAAAGTCTCGTTCTAACAGGGAAGACCTCTTGAGTGCTATATTTAAGATCATTATCACCGTCGCAACCGCGTTTCCCCGGTCGTTACACCACCCCGGGGCATCCCACGGGGGCTGCCACACAGCGGCGGTGTCCCTCAGGGGCCCGGTCCCGGGCGGCGCGGGCGGCGCGGCGCGTTGGCGAAAGCGCGAGCGGGGGCGGCGACGGCGGTGCCGATAATGAAGCGAAGCGGCGATCTGGCGACGGGGTCACAGCGGTGGGCCCCCGCACATGTGCCTCTCTTCGGAGCCTGTGCGCCGCCCGCCCCCGCCCCCGGGCCCCGCCGCCCTCCTCGGGGCGTGATTTACGAGCTCGAGCCCTCGTAACGAGCTGCGCCCACCGCCTGGGGTCGGATTCTCGCTCAACCCCCGCCGCCCCCAGGGCCGCTGCGGGACCGGCCACGCGTGATTACACGGCCCGCCCCGCCCCGCCCCGCGCCCTCGCGCGGATTTGTCTCCGAATTCAATTTCCACTTAATGATGTCGGCTGTTGTCAAAAGTAGGAAGCGGCGAAGTTAGGCTGTTGGGAGTGGGAGGGCTGTGGCGTGAATGGGAGAAGGATCTCGCAGGTATGAACAAGACAAAATGAGAGGGAAAAGACGAGAAACAGAGTTAAAAGATGGGAGGAACAAAGGACGAAGAAAAGGGCGAATGCCAGAAGAAACAGTCTCAAAATAGGATGATGAAATAACAGTCAGGGAGCGAAGAAGAATGGTAAATTCACAGGGCAACAAACTGAAGATGTGAAGAAAAACAATGGCGAATTTGAAATGAGCGGACAATGATATTGACAATGTATTGCTATTGACGCAGAAAGAATTACAGACAGAGCGAGGTTGTTGTTCGCAGATCGAGCGTCGCTCGGGCAGCAGCAGGATAGAGGGGGCGTGGCGGAGCTCGTGAAAGGCGTTCAGCCGGCAAGAGAACGACCCTGCGGCATGCCTCTTCTCTCTCCCTAACTCGCCCTCCCTCACACTCCCTCTCCCACCCTCGTCCGGGATGGGGCCTCTCAAAACACATCAGGCAATCGAGAGCTTTCGCTTGAAGATCTCACGTTGACTCTAAGAAACTGAACCTCTTTCCCAGCGAACATTATAAATAAAATAATTCGTAAGCGCAAGTGCATATCGATAAAGTCACTGTATTGATAAAATTGTGACTCGTGCATCTAAAATGTGAAAAATTTAATTATTATATAAAACACAATGGTGGAAGAGTACATTTCAGAGCGGCCCCCTTTAATGTCCCCTAGGATAAAACACTACGAGGGGATCAAATAATCTTTCTTTTGCGTACATTCCTTGGAACAATATAGGAAGATATTTAGAAGAAAAATAATTTACATTCACAAAGGATTGTTCATTCCCAATAGCCACACATTTTCAATTGCGATGTTAACTTTTTTGACGAAAGTGGTTTGTTTTGCCGCGTACTGAAAGTTCAAGGAATCTCATCGGCATGATCGAAATTCGTTGCTGGGGTTAGGATTTCATAAAGAACTTCCGAGAAAATAAGTATTTGTACATTTCATCCAGAGAACGTGTAAACAATTACAGTAACTCAAGTTTATACTATCTTATCTTTCCCGCCGTGTGTTATAACTCAACTGATTTTATTCCATTAGTTTTAGTAAAATTAAAAATTAAAATCTGGTGTTGCTTTATGCCCGGTTAAAACGCCGCTAAGACTCACACGAAAGTAGTTTCCCCAGCAGAGCACTAATGATAGTCCTTAAAGATGAACATTGGCAACATATATTAACCACTTAGAAACGTCTGTGACGTTCTGAATAAAATTAAGTCCTAGACCCATAAACCGACTTTCAACCGATCAAGTAAAATTTTCTTGTTGGTGTTGAGTCGAACAGAAGCCGCCATCCTGATTGAGGTTTTCCTGGGTTTACTGAATCGCTTAAGGAGTATGCCGCAGATATAAATGTCATGCATCTTGCATGTTGTGCAGTCTTACATCCCAGATATAAATGTAAAATCTGCCCTCCTTTTTTCTTGAAATTTATTCGCAATTGAGGCACTCAGGTATAGGAGAATTTCTGACATTATACGAAAGTAAAATTTTTGACTTACAACGCCCTTTTTGTAGATAAGAAACATGGGCAATCTTTACACCACGTTAGCTTTAGAATCTAGAAAATTGACAATGAAAATACAGTGACACTTTATGTTTCATTAGTTATGTGCAGCATATTTCCGTTAGCTAATACGATCGTCGCACTTTAGTAAGTAATGTGAAATGTCAGTTATCATTAGTTCCGCCCGAACGTCTCAATTGTAATTATGTAAATGTTAATGTAAATGGTTAGGCGGAAGTGCAGGCCTTACGAAAATAAACGCCTGAGCCTCACCAGAAATAAAGACATTATTAATGTTATTATTATTGTGAGGCGACGCGGTCCTAGTGCTGACGTGCGAAGGCGACTGTCGCTGCGCCTCCGTGGGCGTGGGCGGGGCGTGGGTGGTGCTATCGCTCGGCCTTCTGCGCGCCGACCTCACCCCGCGACGGCGCCGTGGGGCAGGCCATGGACGCAGCGCCGCAGTGGCGCGCAGCAGCGCGAGCCTCACGACGATTCAAACGACTTCAGAATTGAGTGAGGCGAGACACGGGAGAGAGAGAGAGAGAGAGAGAGAGAGAGAGAGAGAGAGCGAGTGAGGCGGGACATGGGAGAGAGTGAGTGAGGCGGGACACGGGAGTGAGTGTGGCGGGACACGGGAGTGAGTGTGGCGGGACACGGGAGTGAGTGAGGCGGGACACGGGAGTGAGTGAGGCGGGACCCGGGAGTGAGTGTGGTGGGACACGGAGTGAGGAGTGAGTGGCGGGACACGGAGGAGTGGAGTGAGGAGTGAGGCGGGACACGGAGAGAGAGAGAGAGTGAGGCGGGACACGGGAGAGAGGAGTGAGGCGGGACATGGGAGAGAGCGAGTGAGGCGGGACACGGGAGAGAGTGAGTGAGTGAGTGAGTGAGGCGGAACAGGGAGAGAGTGAGTGAGGCGGGACACGGGAGAGAGTGAGTGAGGCGGGACACAGGAGAGAGTGAGTGTGTGAGTAAGGCGGGACACGGGAGAGAGTGAGTGAGTGAGTAAGGCGGGACACGGGAGAGAGTGAGTGAGTGAGTAAGGCGGGACACGGGAGAGAGAGAGTGAGTGAGTGAGTAAGGCGGGACACGGGAGAGAGAGTGAGTGAGGCTGGACACGGGACAGAGAGAGTGAGTGAGGCACATGGAAGGCAGGGAGCCTGTAAGGAGGGCGGAGGGAGAGGAGAGAGAGAATCAGAGGGGAAACAGAAAACAATCAAAATGATCAGTCAATTGAGGGCATCAAATTAATCAACGAGGACAGTGAGAAAACGGTCTGACTAAAAAGAAGAATTAGATAGAATTATGAATATGCATAACAATAACAACAATGATTTCTCTTCGCATGATAAGCAGAATTGATGTAAGGAAATGGCGCGAGACAATCCTGCAAATGTGGCGTCGGCCTTGATTTTCACCAAGCAGTGGAAAGAGCCATCATGAATTATTTCGATGAATCTGCTTGGGAATCTCTCGAAAGGTGATGTTATGCTTTATAACGGAGGGCAGTGTTGGAGCGCGCATGGGAGTGCCAGAGAGAAACGCAGGCCAGCTCACGCCGCCTGTCGGCAGCGCTTGTGCGGCGCGCGGGCGGAGCTCGCTGCGCTGCTTCGCGCTTCTAAGCGGTGCGCCTTGACCCCCGCGGGGCAGCCGCCTTCCGGTCGTTTGTTGACGGCTTCGCTGGGCTTGTGCGCCCCCGCCCCCGTCCTCGCCCCGACCCACTTCCCTTGTCCCCCCCCCCGCCGTCACCCCCCCCCCCGCTGCGACCGTTGCCACTTCACCCGTCCCCTTCCAAACTACCGTCGCCATCCACGTCTTGACGCCGCCCCCGCGCCGTCCCGTTTCGTCACCGTCCCGCCACCCGTCATGCCACCGTCCCGTCACCGTTCCGTCACCGATCCGCCCCGTCCCGCCGCCATGCCGTCACCGTCTCGCCACCGTTCTACTGTCGACCCGCTGTCGCCCCGCCATCGTCCCGCCACCGTTCCCTTCCAAACTGCCGTCCTCACCCATGTCTTGACGCCGCCCCCGCCGCCGTCCAAGTTTCGTCACGTCCCGCCACCCGTCCCGCCACCCGTCCCGCCACCCGTCCCGCCACCCGTCCCGCCACCGGTCCCGCCACCCGTCCCGCCACCCGTCCCGCCAACGACACCCCTTCACCGTCCCGCCGCCATTCCCTCACCGTTCCCTCGCAATTCTGCCGCCGTCCCCCCACCGTCCCGCCAACGTCCCGCCACCGAACCTCTTCCATTCCCGTCGCCGTGCCGTTCCCTCTGCCACCCCCGCTGCTGTCCCTCCAGCCAGGGGTGCTCTCACTAATGAGTAAGTCTGTGACTCTCATTATAAGTAACGATTAAAGCATCTATTAATAATTATTTTGAGGATATTTTAATTTTGAACTGGTACAAATATCACAAAATCACCGCCACTTTTCACTACATGCCCTCTTTGCTACGTCAGAACACCACGTCGTCAAATGGGCTCAGCGTCAATCTGAGTCAATCTCATTACCAAAGAGGACAGTGAAATTGGTGATATTGTTGAAAATGGTAATAAAATAGAAACTCTACAACTCGAACTTCGGAAAACTTGAATCCCTCAATAATTAGAATGTACTTGATTTTCCCTTTACTATATCCTTATTCTAAATCCAGCCACTCTAAATGATCCATGCTGAAACATTAGTTGCACTGATTTTTTTTCTTTCTTCCATTTAATATTAAAACATTGATGTTCCATTCTACTGGCAAAGTGTTTAATTAATATTTTCAGCAATGGCCATGGAATGAGATAAAATTTTATTATTAAATGACCTTATATAAATGTGTTTGCTGCATAGATTCATGTTTGCATGTAAATTCACTCATTATTTTAAGTGAACAGTGCACAAACTTCTGTAAGTTCACGCTTTGCAAAAACTTTTCGCAAACAATATTAAAAGCACGGGTGAAAATCCGAAAAACCATCAAAATAAAAAAAATGTTAAAAATGGTGAATACTACTTCATCTCCCAAGGTTTAGTTGCAAATATATACAATCCTGTTTTTTTAAATATATTTCAATCTATTTTTAGCCATAAGCAACATTATATCAAAGTGTTTAGAATTCCATTTTCTTAATTTTCACATAATCTGACAATTTTTGAAACTGAGAAAGGTATATTCTTGATTTGCCTTCAAGATATATTCTAATATTCTGTAAGACAAAGCAAAAATTAACTAAAAAAATCTCCAATAAAGAGGCAGAGACGCCAGATTAAAAAAAAACAGGGATCATTTGTTGTATGAAATTTACGTAAAAATACTTTAATTGCGGGTACGCAAAGATTATAGAACTAACAAATAATGTTATACATGTCCACAAAATATTTCACTGGTTCTCTCTTATAATCGTTTTCGATTTTCTGGCACACCTATATCAATTCAAAGCAATTGCATTGTGTTTCTCGAATCGATTTGTACAGTTTTATTATATTGATGTCCTTTTCATTGAAATTTGATATGTCATTCGAGCTTCATTGGAACTTTTAGCCAGTATACATTGCCACAATGCCTGACACTAACACAATGACCATTCTTAGAATGCCTTTCTAAGAACACCCAACAGTGCAGTGCCCACAACACAATGAATCCGTACCCCATCCTTGAATAGATTATGACTCGTGTAGCAAGGTAAAGATCATAGCCATTCCTTATGGTAGCGTAAAAATAACTCCACACAATGGGGATTATTTAAAACACGATTGCAATTCAGATTGGATCTCTATTTAATGTTGTAAAATACCAATAAATTTGTACTTCGAAAGAGACACTTGTTAAATAGATATAATTGATCTAGACTTCCAGTTGGTTTTATAGCGTACAGGATGATGAAAAATTTCTCTCATCCGCGAGGTGGAGCTTCTGTTCTGTATGATGATGCATTTTCTGCAAAAGTTAAAAAGAAATTTGAAAATCGCCGTCGTTTTGAAATCATCAAAGAAAGTTTAAATTGGCGAAATGAAGTGTCGAAAGCTTATAACACTGACTTACGAGATAACGTATAGTTCACATGAACATACCGAAATTTCATTTCCGTATGATAATGTATGTGTTAGGTTGAACGTGTAACACTTCATCGCCAAGCGGTCAAAAATGCGATCAAGAATTCAGTGGGAAATATAGTTATTCAAATTATCGTTCTCCATGTTGTCGCGGCAGGAAGTGTGAAGACGAATTTGACTCCTTGACGAAGAACAAGATGAGGGATAAGAGCCCAAATTCATTGCTGATTTACCCTTGAAAATAATTTCATTACATCGGAACGAATACTTCTGTTAACAATCCTTGCAGAAAACGCTCATTTTCTTCTGTATTCACAATTCAATTAGTATATGGCTTAGGAAAGGGATCACAGAATGATGAAAACGTGTACAGATTTCGCTTCTCCCCATGGCACATCACACATAGTTTTAACTGTTTTTTGAGGCAAAACAAATAAATAAAAAAATAAATGTGAACGGAATTATAAAACAGTGTCACGAAGTCATAGCGCGAAGTGCGTCATTTATGTTATTTCTCCTGAGTCATAGCTGTGGTACGATACTTTGGCACGGCTTCTCTTTCGTAGCGGCTATGTGACATCTCTAATAGAATGTATTAACTGTAAGGTGCGGAGGGAAATTTAAATCACCCTCTAGATTCATTAGTATTAATGTAATTTTTTTTTATTTTAACTAAAATCCTACAGCGGAAGCTGCTTCTAAGCAACCGATTCAGAAGTGTTTCTTCCTTCATCTGAAGTTTCACACTCGCATAGTGAAATGATGCAATTTCTCGGTACTGATGCAGGATACATTAAGTCGCTCTAAAGATTCCATTTTGCATATCATCAAGAATAACAAACTTTTAACTGTCTCCTCAGAATAGCATTTTTGGACTACCTTGATTCATTACATTGAAATTTCATTTAAAATAATAGAAAAATAAATAAATAAATAAATAATTAAATAAATAAATAAATAAATAAATAAATAAATAAATAAATAAATAAATAAATAAATAAATAAATAAATAAATAAATAAATAAATAAATAAATAAATAAATAAATAAATAAATAAATAAATAAATAAATAATAGATATTAAATAACTTTGCAACGTAATATTTTACAATAAAATTGGAAAAATATTTTCACATTTGCAAAAATACATTTAAAATGACCAAACAATTAAAAACCACAATTCTGCAAAAAATAAAATTATACAAAAATATAATTTGCATACACATTTATAGGATATACACAAAACAAGATAAAAATTAAAATAAAATGTGAACAACAGTTTTACACAAAACAACATTAACACAACATTTACCTTTGAAATACTACCGAAGTGATTGTCATGTAACTCACTTTCGGCTTTTGATTACATATGAAACAATTATAAGAAAAAGAAAGAACACATACTACGAGTACCGCCACCTTTCGTAGAGTATTCCAACAACTTGTGTATGTAGTAAATGCTGCTTCGAAGGAAAAGTGATATGAATTAAATCCACCACAGCTCAGTAGAATCTCCAGCAAGCAGGAAAGTATCAATCGATGATCTGTTTACAGGAAGGACTTAATTGACAGAGAAAAATATCTTCCAGTAATCGTCAGGAATTCAATGAAGTAAAACTTTGTGCGCTGCCTAAATGGGGAGATAGGGTAATTACACACGTTGTGTCCTCTAAATATTTTCGATACTCCCTACAACTTAAATGAGAACTAAAACGAATTTGGAGTACGAGATGGTGTACAAGAACTAATATTCGAGATTTGTGACTTCGTGACTTTCTTGGATTTGAAACTAAGTTAGTGAAGCTAACCAATAGTCGGTCGTCGAAAATATAATTTAGGTAGTAATTTTGAATTGTATGTCAGAGCGAAGTCGTTCACCTGTTACCGAGGAGATCCGGGTTCGATTCCCGGACAATCCCAAGTGAAATTTGTTCCGACAAAACGAGTTTGGCTGCTTCACAGGGGCTAGTCCAACCCCTGTGAAGTGTCCTGAACCCTACCCGTCCTAATTCCTCCCCAATTCTGGCCGCTGGGTAGTGACGCAGCAGCGCGTAAGAGAGAGGCGCGTACGCGGAGATGCTACCTGGCTGTCCTCTAGACAAACGACGTACGGACTACTAAGACTACAGACATTATATACACATTAACTGAGGATAACTCCATAATAAGAATGAATATCTAAAGTAACGGAGGTTTACTCCAGACAGCGCTCAACACAAAAAGAGGTGTTAGGAGACGCGTTGCGTGGTGAGAAAGACTCAACAAATGTTTAAAAAAATATCAATAAATTTTTCTAGCGTCTGAAAAGATTTTAATACTATGGACTTGATTAATATTGCTATTGTGCAATTTTTGGTGCATATACCTATTACGTCATATTAGTTTTGCTACGAAGAGACAATTTTTCCATTCCGAAACATTGGATTTGATACACAATGAAAGATACTGAAGGGTTAATAATACGAGACAAAATATATCCCATGCTTTCGCTTCTGCAACTCTTAGAACTCACAGGTTTCAATGATCAATTTTTACAAATTTTACATTTTGTGACTGAAATCGCTTCCATTTATTAACTGCGTCTATCTCGCAGAGTAACAAAATCTCCTGTATTAAAACGTAAATTTCATATTAGTTTAAAATTGACCATTCCGCTCAGTTTACATTACTGCGATATCTTTATTGCAGCGTTGTATCACAATTAAGAGGTTATCAATTCAAATACGAATTTGTAGAGATCAGCTGCACTTCTGGTGTGTCAACTCTTAACTGAATCAGATATAACAGGCTAGGATTTTTTGAAGTTTTTAACCGCAAGTGGAATTTGAGAGCAAATATTCAAATTCAATATAAATTATTACTTTAATTAAATTTCCACACATTTTCCACTTTTAATTGGAAATACAGAAATCGTCTCCTTTGAAATGGTCCCTTCCTTCGGTGAAACCACGGCAACTCCTCCTTCCGCGATTTCATTGGCGTGGTGCTGCCTTCTGAGTATTCTCTGCTAATCGCACGGAATCCAGCCTCGGGCCAAAGGCAACGGCCACCACCCGCACTACATCCGCCACCGCCATCGCCACTACCTTCACCGCCACAACCCCGCCACCGACACCCTCACCTCACCCCGCCGTACCAGCCGCCGCTAACCCCATCACCGCCTCCACCGCCCTCACCGCGCGCCATACGAACTACCCGCGCCGGCGCCAGAATTCCCAGACGACGCGTCATCATCTCCCCGCTCCCCCGAGTCCCCCCCACCCCACCAACACCAGCTGCAACGTTTGAAGAATGCGATTTGCTCAGAGACTTGCGGACTATATCATGTCATTTGCGTTTCGTTTTGTATCCCGCCTTCAGAGGAATATCATGAGTGCGCTAGAAAACTCCTCAAAAATTACATTTTACAAAAGAGACACCTACGAATTATCATTTTGCAAGATAATTTGTTTTAACATGAGTGGGGCTGTTTACCTTGCTGTCAAAATAGTGTTTTATTATATATACCGGCTGACTGGTGAACTGTCTATATGAAATAATACTAACAAAATATTAGTAATATTTTATATGCTTTATTTTGTTGTATTTTATTTTATATATGTTATTTTGAAATGACATGTCATGATTTAATTAAAAAACGACCATATTTGGAATGTATAACTTTCTTTGTCCCTCGACGAAATGAAGATATGTGTTCTTAAACATGCGTCGTTTATGATATTGTTTGGAATACAATAATTAAATACAATACCTTATAAAAGCATGGTCAACGAAAGTGTATGAACGTTATTTTTGGCCCAGAGATATTTTTTATTTGAATTTTCAAAAGAAACTGCGTAATACAAGATAATGAATGTCGCAGAGAAGATAAAATTATGTTTTTGTTTGTTGATTTTTTTCCATCAAAATTCAAATTTCGAAACTGTCTTACTCATTGGGGGAAACAATTTGTTCCTAAAAAAGGGATACATTTGAACCCAAATCAGTCTCTGAGATATTGAATTGAATTTTCACGTTGTCCTTTTTGTAATTGTTTCATAAAAATGTTACTTCTTTTTTCATAAAACAGTTACGAACGTATTTTTTTACAAACAGAAAGTATGCCTTTATGCTCCCTATTTACAATGTATAAGCATCGAAAAATCATAAGCATCGTAACATGACGAAAGCATCGTGAACTATATTTCGTAATGTTGGTATTTAAATTTCCAACTTGTGCTTGCCTTCCGTTGGGTTCTGGGCGCGGTGGAGGCCCTGCCTGGGCTGCCCTCCAGGGGACAGCCTTGCTTCGTGCAAGCGCAGCGGAACCTTATCACCAGCGTCGCGTTTGCCGACCCTGAGGCGCACGTGGCCGCTATTCCTACTGCCGTTCTAAAGCTGCGTCTCCATGAGCAATTATTATTAGTATCAGTACGTTAATGTCAAATGTGTACACATTGAATATTTTTATATTATATTAAGTTTAATTGATTGATTGTTAGTGATTCCGGGCGCGTCAACAACTATGTTCATTAGTCCCGTACGTGTAGGGCGTGGTTTTGCTCGGAAGGTGGCGGTGGTCTTCCCCACTTATTCGCGAACTACCGTCGCCTAGCGGGTTTTCCCTAACCAGGTATCTCTCGCCAGCGGGGCACCACCCCAGCCATGACAAGCTCTAAGCTCCCGACCGCTCTTCCCGTATGTGTGGTAGTGCATGTTAGTATAAGTGTGTGTGTGAAGTGTGAGGATAGGGCAAGGAAGAGGTAGGAAAGATCGCGCGCGGTTCGTGGCCCGATTGCTAGTATTCTGCTCCGGCATTCGCTTGGTGTTGACTGGCGAAACTACAGAAAAATACCGATCAGAGCAGTCGGCCGCTAGGATTCTCCTCTAAACAGCGACTGAATTCGACATAGCTGACAAGCTAGTGTCGAAAATCTTGTCACTGTCGGGACTCGAACCTAGGACCGTCCGGTTGGAGGGACTGCAGTGACATCAGTTGATGCCTTAAGCCATCTCTCCCGGTGTATAAAGTTTGGGTTATTTTTATATTTTCTGTAGTTACAGACTAATTGGCGATAACGTTGGAACTATTTCTATTAATCTACACTTCAGAAGCAGTTTATTATTACACTACCTCCTGGAGGGGGTCGCATTTTTTCTCTACACCTATACTCATTCCATGTCTCATAAATTTGAGCGCATCATTTATATCTTCCTTTGACCATTTAAATCTAGGTTACCAAAAATCGTAATCGGAAGTACAGCTTGGTACAACTCTTGCCATACAAATTCATGATTTTGCCCAAAGTTTATCCCACATCGCTCGAACGAAAGGTTCACTTAACATTTTTTTCTATCCTTGCTGTAAAACACCCAACACGTCAAGTTTTCACATTTAAGAGTTAACAAGGAAAAAATGTGAAGACACGTCATTTATCTTGTACACGTTTGATATGTTGATGTTAAGTTTCAAGTATTGGAAATCTGGTTTAAGCGAGTACTGAAAACCCATATTCACGAAAGGCGCTTCAACGCCAATTCTTTTTTTTTTTTAATGTCGGGTACAGCCTATTGCCTGATCCTGAATGCCGTTTTACACGGTACAGTTTTCGTGCAGATTGGACTCGCAGAAAGCGAGCAGTTTAGTCCGCAAGAAAACTTTTGACCATGTTCGTTTTTTTTTTCTCTCTCTCTCTCTCCATTCAGAAAGCTAAAAAAAATTGACTCAAGCGCCTCTAGCAGCATAATAATTCACTAACGGATTTGTTTACGGCAAAAATCGCCCATTCACTTCAACTAGCTGAACCTGTGCGAAAAGTTTGCACGTTTGTGCACGTGAAATGATATTGAAATACTCTAATTTTTCCTTTCCATTCTTAATTTAAAATTTTGAAATTGTTTTGAATGTATAAGATCTGAATGTTTGTATTACTTTAATATATGATTTTGAATTAAGATGAGTGGTGCACGAACTGAGGGATGATTGGGCGTCTTCTTTCTCACGGGTGGCTGAGAAATGCAAAGGAAACTGGTATCGTGACCTTCACCGTCAAACAGGAAAGCCCTTCAGAGGTCAAATATACTGTCTTCAGTAGGCATATGTTTTTGCGTAATGTTAAGTGAAAAAATGGCATCATTATAAGCGTTTGTGGAAACGTATATAGTACACGTGCTAAAATTATTATTACAATTATTAATAACACGTTTTTCACCTACACAAACGCAAATATGGTGTGGAGTATCTTTCTCTTCAACGCTAAGCTTGGAATAAAACGTCTAAAAATAAATATGTTTGTAGACTAGAGCATTCAGAACAAAATTTGTGTTCCTGTGTGAAACGAAAACCTTAAAGGCAGAGTGGAACGCAACGTTTCCTAGTTATGCACGATAGTTGTATGCTGTAGCGTGTTGCGGGATGCATCTGCATGCTATATCTATACAGTATATATTTTATTTTATTTAATATACTTGTATATATTATGCATAAATTTTAGTTTTATGCACTCCTTCTCCAAAAAACTTCAACTATACCAAATGTTGAAGTATTAATATATATATATATATATATATATATATATATATATATATATATATATTGGTTAGGTTAGGTGCGATTTGAGAAAGTTTGTGTAGTGGGGTGACGAATTTGAGTTCTCGGCTATACTGGCGAGTTCATTTTGCTAACGTGAGCCGCGAATGAATGTACACCCATGCATGTTCTCTGCTCGAACGGTGTAATTCGAGTGCCGGCAGAGCCCCTGGCGGCGCCTTGTATCAACTTGTACAGGAAATTTGCAGACCGTGTAAACACAACTTTCGGCTTTGTATACGTCTACTTTGGGATTTTGAAGTTACTGTAATTTTTGTAAGAGAGTTTGCCCGGAAACTGGACCATGTAAAAAGGGCTTTACGGATGGGTTTGGAGAACCTGATGGAAAAGGAAGCAACTCCCGCTGTTCGTGGCCCTTTCTTCAATGAACTGCACCGTCGTCTGCTTAGAACTGATCGGACCACGAAAACGGTTGATCAATGTAGCAGAACCCTAGAAATCTCAATTCCACTACAGTCGTCCCAGCTAAATAACTGGTACCGAAAATTCGCCATCGTCGGGATTCGAACCTAGAACCTCGTATTCTACAAGGTTTCAGTTGCAGGCTCTCGACTTCATGCAAATTCTGTTACATATAGTATCATACTGTCATATCACTATTAGGCCGAGTAGATGCAGCTCAGTGGAGTCTTAGCTTTCAGAACGAAAAGTCGTTTTATAATTAATACTAATATTTTAAGTTTAATTTAGATAATTCAGTTATTAAGGGAACGAAGCATACACCCTGATCATAATTTTTCGTCTGTAAGGCCTCATTCACAATGCAAACTTAAACGTAACCGTAACGTAGCCGCAAAACCTAGAAATGGGTTATATAGCGAGATCATTCACAATGCCTTGACGTTAACGTAGACGTAAGACGTAAACTTAAGAGCTCGCAAGCTCCAAGCTTCTACGTTTAAGTTTACGTCGAAATTCTACCGAAGACCAATCAGAGAACAGCATGAAAAAAACAAATGCACAACGAAATCCGCGAAAAGGAAGGTCGACTCCAGATAGATTCTTGCTTATGCGTGTGTATTGGTGTGTATAGTCGAAAGGAAGAGCAGAGAAGTTTGTGGAGTTTTGGTACGAGTTGCGAAGTGTTGGTTCGAAATGGCAAACAAAATTGTGACCTTCGATAATGCAGATGCAAAAGGCGAAATCGATAGGAGAGTCGAAAAAAATGCTAGAAACGAATCGATCAATTTGTTGAATTCTGATTGGTTCAGGCAAAACCTACGTTCCAGCTTACGTTTGCTATTGTGAATGATCGTTTCTACGTGAAAAGTTTACTGCATAAGTTTACGGCTTACGTTACGTTTAAGTTTGCATTGTGAATGAGGCATAAGCTAAGAGCAGATTGGTTCCTAATATATTCTGACGAAAGCCAGTAGCGATGCAACAGAGCTGGTACCTAATACATTCGCTACAGGTGGGTAGCAGTGCGTAAGATATTACTCTAATAACAGTAAAGTACTGTAAAATAAAACGAAAGAAAATTACAGCATTTAAAGAAAATTGAACCAATTACATTAAACAATAATTTATTTATTTATTTATTTATTTATTTATTTATTTATTTAGTCAAAAACAGTCAAAAACTGTATGTGACGTATGGGGGAGAAAATCATCTGCGCACGCTTTCTTGAGTTTCAGAATCCCTTCCCAACTATTTAACTATTAATAGTTGAAAGATTAATAATAATAATAATAATAATAATAATAATAATAATAATAATAATAATAATAACAAATTTAAAAAGCGAGAGATTAACATTTCAAAAACTAGATATTTTCGTTGCCAAATTATAGAAACTTATTTTTCACGGTAAAGAAACGAACAGGCTTGATTTTTCTGTATTGTTAACAAAATAGAAACTCACCCTAAGCTCTACTACCACTACAAGCAAAGGAAAGTTCAACAAAACGTGCGCATAGTGAAGCATAGTGAAGCTACGCATAGTGAAGCTTTAATAATAATATTAAACACTGCGGTTTGCATAAAATTGATCTTTTTCCCCTTTAACAAGGAGTGGATTTAAAGAAAGCTCGGGGAACGGCTCGTAATTTGCTAGTAAAGGATAAAGACCATTTCAAGTTAAGACACTTCAAAACAAAACAAAAAAATTGAAATTATAGTAATAAATATTGACTCCAATATATAATGGACTGATTGACAATTATTTTATTCAAATTATGAACTGCAAACTCGAACTCTGATCTAACAGAAGAAATTTATTTTCTATCTTTTCATATATTTCCCGAAAATAACTTGCAAGACGCTCGTAACAAAAAAATCTTTCCAAACATGGTTATACTCGTATCGACTCCTAGTAGAAAAAAAAAGGTGCTACAATTGTGAGTTAGAAGGTTACGAGTATATACAAAATAATTGATCTTTCAACAGAAGATATTAGGCAGATACATTCTTTAAACATGTGATTCATAAAATCTAAGATGCAAGGAATAATATAACTCCAAAAAATCCATATCTACTAATAGAAGTAGACATAAAAACAGAAAAAATGCTCCATTTCAGTTTTATTGATTGATCACGAAATTTATATCTGCGGATCTCCCAACTTTCTCATTTTCAAAGATGCTTTACTTTTTTGTGAGTTCCGATATTTGTCTAAGGTCTTTGCCCAAGAAATATTCCTAAATCCTTTAAAGTTAGTGTAGTGCATGTTTTTTCTCGGGAGATGGCGGTGATCTTCCCCTGCTGGATGGCGAGATCCGGCGCCAACCTACCGACGGCTAGTGGGGTTTCCCCCTAACCAGCACTCTCCCACCAGCGGGACACCGCTCGAGCCGGGACAAGCTCTAAGGTCCCGACCGGCCTCCCGGAATATGTGGTAGTGTAGTACGTGTTAGTGTAAGTGTGTGAAAGGGGAGAGGATAGGACAAGGAAGAGGAAGTAAAGATCGCGCGCGGCCCGTGGCCCGTTTGTGAGGGTACTGCTCCGGTATTCGCATTTTGATCGGAGAAACCACGGAAAACTACCGATCAGAGCAGCCGGCCGCTAGAATTCTCCTCCAGACAGCGACTGAATTCGACCTAGCTGAAAAGCTAGTGTCAAACATCCAGCCGCCGTCGGTACTCGAACCAACGACCTCCCGGTCAGAGAAACTGCAGCGACGGTTTGTCCATCGAGTAACCATTACCACTACCGACGAGGAGCGTAGATGTATTTGCGGTGTTAAGAGACAACATGCCACTACTAAACCGCAAAACGGCAGAACGATGGGTAAGCTGGAAGCGACACAATAAACACGCAACGCGTGGAGAGAGGAACTTGCAGCGGCATCGGTGACGTCACGGAGGCGCGCACGGCGTCGGAGGCTGCTGTTCCCACACCCCGAGCGCGCGCGTGGCTGCTCGCGCCGCACAAAACCTGTTACGTCATCAGTTCGCGCTCCCGCCGCGCTCTCACGCCGTTGCGCGGCGGAGCACCTCCGCCCCGCCCCCCGCCGCCGCGCCCCGTCATTCCGCGTGGAATTTGTGGCGGACGAAGCAGGTTTGCGGCAGATTTCCTGGGTGTTCTCCCCCTGCCCTTGACTCCCGTTCCACCACTCCTACCCAGCCCCTCTGCCCTTCCATTCTTTCTCCTGTCAATCTCACCGGGAGCGGTAGCTCTGTCATCAACTGATGTCACTGCAGCGCCTCTGACCGGGAGGTCCTAGGTTCGAGTTCCGAAGGTGGAAGGATTTTCGTTACTAACTTTTCAGCTAGGAAGAATTCAGTTGCTGACTGGAGGAGAATTCTAGCGGCCGGCTGCTCTGATCGGTAGTTTTCAGTGGTTTCTCCGATCAACACCAGGCGAATGCCGGAGCAGTACCCTACCAAACGGGCCACGGACCGCGCGCGATCTGTCCTTCCTCTTCCTTGTCCTATCCTGTCCCCTTACACACACAGTTACACTAACATGCACTACACTACCACATATACCGGGAGACCGGTCGGGAGTTTAGAGCTTGTCCCGGCTGGGGCGGTGCCCCACTGGTGGGAGAGTCCTGGTTAGGGGGAAATCCCACTAGCCGACGGTAGGTCGGCGCCGGATCTCGCCATCCAGCGGGGGAAGATCATCGCCATCTCCCGAGAAAAAAAACATGCACTAAATATATGGGACTAATGACCAAAGAAGTTGACGCGCCCGGAAACACGAAAAAATCAATCTCCATGCTCATTTGTCACATGACTCGCACGCTCATTCGCTTAATTATACCTTTCATTCAGTCATCATGTCGTTTTATTTTTAACAGTTATTCATTAATTATAATAATTTATTAAACATTGGTAGTCGGTCATTATAGTCAATCCATTTTAAATTTAATAATACAAAAAGATTATTCATTTCCGACTATGTAAAATCATTTAGCAAATTACTGTTAGTCCTATTTATTGCAATTGATGTATAGATAATCTGTAATAATTTATTAAATTATTTGAAATTTGTAACATTCTGCATATCGTATCCTGAAAATGAGAAATTGATTTAACAACGGCAGTATTTAAAGATGAACTAAACTTTTTTTAATTTTTTTGTTTTAGAAAAAGCCAATGAGCATGGAAAGTGCTTGGACTTCCAGGAAGAACTTTCCAATACACTAAAACCGTCACTGTTCATTCCAAATTCCAAAACACCAGTGACTGAGTCTGTGTGTTTACTAGACACTGACACACAGTGTGTGTGTGTGTGTGTGGGGGGGGGGGCTATCTCGACTTAAATACTATGAAACTACAAACTGTACTCATTTCTTCAATCAATCCTTTACTTGCGTCGAGTTGATGCCGAATTACAAGATGGAGTAAAAATCGCATAGAATAATGGGTTCATCTGAAGGACAACAACATTTTCTTCCGCTGCCAAAGATCGATACTCATTTGCTCGCTCATTTGAACAGGCGGAAGCACGAAATCATGCATTCATCTGTATTATAGGCCCATTAAGTTATCGAGAACGTGCATATTCAAAGGGCTGTCGCCTGCTTTGTCCAAGGGCCGGAAATCGCAATGTTCCGCGCCTCTCCTTCTATTACAGAAATCTGTTTCCGGTACGTGACAACAGTTCTGTTGGATTTTCAAAATACAATACATAGTGTAACTAACGATCCGTGACACATTCCGGGCACACAATGAAATGACTGAATTGAACATTTAACCCGAACAAATTATGTAAGTGGTAGATACATTAGATTGGCACAAAGGACATACACCATGATAATTCTTAACAGGTGGCCAGAAATTGACAATTATAGAATACGAAATTACTAACAATCCGTTTTATTTAAGAATAATTACCTAAAAGGGGAGGAGGCTCAGAGAAAAAAAATATATATACTTTCTGAAAAATCCTCATTTGCAGTTGCTGTAAATTATCACTTATAATCTGCATGCATTCAAATAACATTATGTCATGTAATACATTACAAACCTTATTCGTTTATTTGGTTATTATTTAGATATATAGATTATTTGGTTATTATTATTTATTAAAAGGGAAGTGCTCATTTTTTCTAGGTTCAAGAAGAAAACACTCTTTCCAGTTCCCCCTTCGATCCGAACCTGCCTATAGTGGTCCTGAATAGTTACTTACTCATTGATATTGAATTGCCAAAAAATCGCGCTTCAGTTAGGAGCGCGGAATCACCTACATCCGTTGTTGAACAAAAATTAACTTTCTGGCTGTTTTAATCAAAACTAATCATTACAAAGTGGTGCAGAACCAGAGATGATCCCCAAATGTGTTCGGCAATGGGTGGAGGAAATGGTGGGCGGGAATAGTGCCTTATTGGAGGCGAAATGAACCTCTTCATGATGCCTTCGCATGTTGCAACCGTGCACTTGTCCGAAATTAAGTCTGGCTTCGTCTTTGTTTTTGTTTTTTTTATTATTTGCGATTGCTTTTCTTCGGCGATATACCATAGCAACTCAGTTTTGAAGGTTCAAAAAGGTATCAAAGGAACATCACAGTGGAAGAACAAGGCAACTATTTGAAAAGTACTTCCATCTTTCTATCCGATTAATGATGCTGCTATACTTTTATTGATTACTTAACATTCTGATAAAAGAAAAGTTAAAAGCTGCACTATCTCAAAGAAAATACTGGATTAGTGTTGAAATTTTCATTTTGATAAAGTAGAAACTTTTCACATAGTCTTATTGGTGTTACTGAAAGTAGCAGATGTATTGTGGAATTTCACCTGGAGTGAATTAACCGAAATAATCTTTCACAAACAAATTTATTATGTCGGTATAGAGCTTTCATTCCATATTTAAAAACTGCAAGTATAAAACTGAAAATACGATGTACGTAATTTATGAAATAAATATCAACTATTACAGACTGATTAATAACTGAAACATTAATAAATATGAACCAAATACACAAAGTATTAAGTATAATTTACTGATCAATTTATCTCATAAAACATTAAATTATTATTTGGATAGAAAAAAAATAATGTAACCAAAATGAGAAGAATTTTGTAATTTTTTAAAAATATTTTTTTGTATCAATATGACGTTTGACGTTTGTATCAACGGAAGTTTGACAAAGATGAAATGCGAGATAAGAGTAATTATAATCTGCCGCGTCTTATTGCTAATCAAACCGCTCAAGAGCCATAATGGACGCAGTGGCCCCGAAGTAGAACGTGCCTGCCGGGGCGCTTACGCCACAGGCATCCGGTCGGGGGCAGTGGGACTCGCGGGCAGTGGTCAGTGGTCAGTGGTCAGTGGTCAGGTGGTGCAGCTGGAGGCGCGGGCGCGGGAGTGGGCGTGGTGGGGCGACCGAGCAGCGAGAGGAGCGGGCGATCGGGGACGAGGATGCAGAGGCTACGACGAAAGTTGGGGTAAAGGCCGCTCCACAAGAGACCGTGGACAGGAACGTAAAGGAAGTCGAAAGACGGACTTCTCGGGCTGGCGTTCGCGTCACGACGGGAACGGGAAGGATGGTCAACATTTATCTTGGCCCCGGAACGGCAAGCCTCTCGACCAATGAAAGTACAGCAAATGACGGCGTGGCTTTCCAGTTGATCGAGCGCGTTATTGATTTTGGAGCGTGGATTTGCGAGGTTAGGATTTGGGTCGAGTTTTGTTAGTCATTACTAACTTGTTTTTGTTCTTTTTAATAATTATACAATAATTGTTCTTCTATTCATATTAATTCTTACAATTAAAATTCCCCCAAAAACTTTTTTGTTTCCTTAAAGTACATTGGAGTGTCTTGTTTATTGATATAATTTTTGTTATTTGTATTATCCATAAGGTCGTAGTAGTTTCTACTTGTAAACATTCTCATGATTTCGTTAAAGTAGTCATTGCTCATAGCAGCACACGGAAACAGACGGCAATGCAAAGAGTGAACAGAATAGAGTGGTAAGAAGTGCTATGGTTTCGGCAACTGTTTCGTAAAGTTCTCTTTTTCCCCCTGCTGCAGACGCCTAGCGCTATTTCTCTTCCTGTTGGCGCTTATTGTGAAGCGCACGTACCTCGCGTTCCCGTTCCCATCCTCGTCTTCGCGTTGCCGTTCCCGTTCGCGGGCTATTGTGGAGCGGCCGTGAGGACGACGGTTAGGGAGTAAAGCGATGACGTGTTACGAGGGCGTTGAGGACGCCCGGGCGGGGTCCGTCGGAGCGGGGAGGACGTCGGAGCGGGGAGGACGTCGGAGCGGGGAGGACGTCAGAGCGGGGAGTCCGTCGGAGCGGGGAGTCCGTCGGAGCGGGGAGTCCGTCGGAGCGGGGAGTCCGTCGGAGCGGGGAGTCCGTCGGAGCGGGGAGTCCGTCGGAGCGGGGAGTCCGTCGGAGCGGGGAGTCCGTCGGAGCGGGGAGTCCGTCGGAGCGGGGAATGAAGATTCGGAGTAGACTCTTGCAACTGGCACAAGAAAGGAAACGATGTAGGAATCTCCATATACTCGTACGTGCATTCTTCGCCTGAGACAGATCATATATACCAGACGGCACTATTTTATACGTTTTGAAGAACTGTTTCATTATTTTTTCTAATGCGTTTCTTTTAGTGTTTTAATCCTCTCGAAATGCTCACACTCATGTACAGAAACGGTATATTTGTCTTTCCCGCGTAATTATGATAAAATGGGACGATGGTTTAAATGGTTATATGAGATACGTCATGTGGTTTGCATTTCTCTTCGAGATCATATTCACAAAGTGAGACACCTAAACCTTACACGAGATTCTACCGTAATATCATAGCTCAGCATTGCTGCCGCACACTGCGTTATTTAGTGCGGCCCTAACAATTACGATGAATATTTCGGCTACTAAAGTTGTAAATATTTTATTGCAATGTTGGTGAAACCTTCCTCGTGTTATCCATTGCACTTTCGCGCATCGATGTCTCCCCGCCATGAGGCGGTACTCAGATACGCTCTCTAATACGCAGCCAGGTAGTCATACAGACAGAGAGGGGGAAGTAGTAATGGGGACGCGAGGTCGGGGGCAGCTTCCGGGGCCGGGCGGCGGGGCGGCAGCGCTGGACCAGCTGGAGAGGGGCGGAGGCCGGCTGCCGGGAAGGGGTCGGGAGGAGCGGGTTGCGTGACGAGGGGCGAAGCGGGGGAGGCGGCTAGGCTGCTGCAGCGATCGGGGGCGCCGGGGGCATGGGGCGGAGCGGAAGGGGACGGTGTAGGCCAGGACGGGCCGCGCGTGGTGGGACGGTTGGGGCGACCGCAGCGAAGGAAGAGGAAAGGGGAACGGGGCGGAGTGGGGCGGGAGAAAGCGGGGTGAGGCAGAGAGGCGCGGGATGTGACGGGGTGGAATGGAGCGGGGCAGAGTGCGGGGAGGGAGCGGAGCGGGACGAAGCGGGGAGGAATGGGACGAGGCGGAGCGGGGTGGGGCTGAGCGAGGCGGGGCGGAGCGGAGTTGGTTGGCGGGGGTAGGGAGGAGTAGAGGGGGAGGAAGCGGAGTGGGGCGGGCGGGACGAAGCGGGGTGGAATGGAGCGGGGCAGAGTGGGGAGAGGGAGCGGAGCGGGACGAAGCGGGGCGGATTGGGACAAGGCAGGGGAGGGAGCGGAGAGGGACGAAGCGGGGCGGATTGGGACAAGGCAGAGCGGGGCTGAGCGAGTCGGGGCGGAGCAGGGAGGGTCAGTGGGGGCGGGGCGGGACGGGGCGAAGCGGGGCGGGATGTGGCGGGGTGGGGCTGAGCGAGGCGGGGCGGAGCGAGGTGGGTCGGCGGGGGCGGTGCGGACGGCGTGAGTCTTGGCGGGCGGGATGGAGCGGGCGCGGGGCGGGGGGGGCGGGGCGGGGGGGGGGCGGGGCGGGGGGGGGGGGGGGCGGCGCGAAGCGGCGGCGAGTCGGTGGATCGGCGCGGCGGCGCGGGGGAGGGTGCTCCGCTCCACAGCAGAGGGCACTGCGGTCGGCGGGCGTCGCGTGGCGACCTCCACGGCTGCGGCGCAGGGGGCGGAGCGGGGGCGGCGGCGGCCGCGGGCGGCTTCCGGGTTCCGGGCCGGGCCGGCCGCGCCGCGCGGCGGACCCCGGGCCGCTTGGATCGAGTTCCGTGGCCGCGCCCCACTTCAACCTGCGCGCGCCCGCGCCTTGGCCGCTGCCGGCCGCGCCCGCCTACCTGCGGCTCTCCGGTGATGTAACGCGCGCCTCCTGCCCTCGTCACAGAGTGCGCCCTACGTAATTTCAGAAAGATACTCCACCCCCTCCCTCCACACCGATACGAAAAAGAAAGCGAAACTCATTATCCTATACACCAGTACTTTATAAACCCTAATATTAAATCTTCAGTTTATTTTGTAAAAAATGAAATGAATTAAATATTTAGGAAGAAGATACGAATATCTGCCGGCGTATCAATTTAGAATTGAAGGCGCAATAGAACAAGGGACTATCTCACATTGGCATAGTTCTGAGATAATGATGGTTTTACCTAAACTTCCGTCATACAGCTAAGAATATTTTTAAACTTTTAAACACAATACACTTGCGTATACATTCATACTGGATTGAAATAACATATTGCACTAAAATAATAACATCGGAACATTTGTATAATTCTAATAACTCAATTTCATAAAAAATGGGAAATAGCCCCTTGTTCTACTGAGCCCTTCATTTGTATTTCAATGATTTTAAAGAGTTGGACTCATTTAAACAACTTTTTGACATGAAATTATACCTGAATTGACATTATATATTATCACAAATTTGTTCATTAGCGGTTATTTGTAATAATATTCGATTATTATCATATTGCCACTTTTAAATCTTGCAGCTATCCACATCCTTCAATTAGTTTTCTCATTAGTTATGTAGGCTATCGTTACGACTAGGAGAAAAACTTATAATCAGCTCGTATTAATCTTTATTTACAAATGCTTTGTGGCAACTCAAAATATTTACAACCTTTCCATATTATAACAAGGTCAATGACTTGGAAAACTACGTCAGCAATCGTGAAGCATATAATGACATCACACAAATAATTGTGCAGTGAAAACTAAAAAAATACAAACCACTGGACGTCAATGTAGATCCAACGAAAGGAGACAACGGTTTTAGAAACTGCTTGGGGTAGATTTTTGTGAAAAGGTGGCATATCATGTTAGTATTTTAAGCAACACATTTCACAGAACAATTAGCAATATATCAGAAAAGTGTCCTCCATAATAGCTGACCTACTTTTTCAGATCATTGACCTTTTTATAAATAGAAAACTTATGAATATTTTGAATTGTCACGAAAGATTTGTAAATAGAAATTAATATAAGATCACTGGAAGTTCTCTAAATCTTTTAAAGAATATTTTCAAGAAAACATGTAGCAATTGCTCGCTAGTATTCTTGCATATCAACACATATTTAGTATCCTATCATTAAGCAAAATTCCGTCACATACTGTTTTCAAAGTCTCTAGCCTCCTCTTGGAAACCAAGAACACCTCTTCTTTTAAAGGAAAAACAAATTATTAGCTAAAGGGGCATCGTTACTTCTCGTTTGCTGCTGGTCAAGTGACTCGTTTCTATAAAAATGTTGATCTAATTGGTCATGCACCTACATCATTTTGTTTTCTGCTCCACAATGATTGACTGATTTGGTCTTAATGGAATGATTGTTACAGAATTAAATGGCTTAATAATTATTCGATTCGCTTCGACTATTAAGTAATTCAATTCTGTAACATTTTCGTGGATAGACTTATTGATTTGGAGATTTTTCCGTAACTTTTTCGTTGAATGTACTACTCAAATGCACAGTTTTAGGAAGAAGAATTTTTAATGATATGTTTCAATGAGTTTTTAAAGACTCTTCCTAATTGATTTCACTAGATTTCACAATACTCTTCACCTGAACATGAACTCAGAAATGCTTTTAACCTGATATCGCAACTACGTCACAAATGGGCGTTTGGTTATTTCTTCAGATAATTTTCTTGGTGTCTTTATTTTGTATTGACCCAAGGTAAAAGAAATATAGTACGTACTGACGTTTTGCAAAACAAATTAAATCACCATTTTAATCATCATCATAAACCTTCAAATATTACTTTGATATATTATAATGGGATGTATTACTTTCTGTATCACTAGAAAATAAGTTCTGGTATACAACTATCACCAATGTCTCAGCTTAAGTTAGAAAGTTCAGAAAAAGGTAGAGAGATAATCACTTACCACACATCATACTTATATTTTACATTGTAAGCGAGAATGGCCACTCTGAATGATTCATATTTTCCAAAATATAGGATTTCGAGTAATGAATATGCAAATGTAAATTGTATAGCATCGTAGGCTATCGATTTGGTAGAGCAAAACGTAAACCCAGAGTTATTTTCTTCTTTTTAGGTAGAAGCAATACACACTTCCAAAGTAAGCATCCGCGAAAACGAAATGGTAGTACTGTTATGTACGGGTAGTAATGAAATTACTACACGTTTGAGACATTGATGAAAACGCAAGGTCTCGAGTGTTCTTTTTTGAATTAGCAAAATTTCTAAATTGAGAAAACTATGAAATTCGTTCAAGTGTCCGTACAGAAAAAAATTGCCTGTCCGAATCTCATTAACTTAGCGAAGGCTCCGTGCTAATAATTTTAGAATTTACTCTTTAATGGAACAAAAATCTTCCCATTTTTACCTCTTCTCAATACTAAAAACATTTAAAAGCATTTCCATCGTAGTTAAAAGTACGGAATCATTGTTGTTGGAGACTTTCACGTTTCTAGTATTTGTCACTTCACCTCGAAACAGCAAATATAGTTGCAAAGGAGGGTGGATGGATTTTTATAATTTTGTGCCCAACTAGGCACATCACCGTGCAACATATAGAAATAGTACGTTTCAACATCAACATCGTGCAAGGCCGCCGCCGGGTTAGTAAAGAAACCTAAGATTAGTTTTCGACCGAGAGGGTTTCCGACTTTCATGATGTAATGAACATTACAGTGTCCAGAATTTTCCTTTCATCAACACAAATAATACTAGTTTGAACTACGGAAAACGTATTATGTTGATAGAAAGCGAAATAAAATCGTCGGAACCCTCGCAGAAACAAGTACTCATGCAGTAAACACAATCAGCTCTGCCGTCACGCGCCTGAAACGACGGAATGTAATAAGATATTTTCACTCGGGACTATTCAATAGACTTTTTAAACATACATTTTTGAATCGACAATGGTCGCCGCTTAAAAGAGAAAATATTGATTTTCTAAAACTTACGGTGTCTTGTATTCATCGCATGCCTGTGAATAATATGCTTCGTATTTCTTGTTTTGGAAACGCACAAAAGCAAAGGTGTTGTGGGGCAATTTATTCCGCTGTTGAATTGAAATAGTTTTTCTTTGGTATGTTTGTTGCCTGTTTCTTTTATTGACTTGTATCATGAGGTATCAATGCAAGAAATTCTCACCGATCAACGCAAACTAATTCTTTCGAACTGATATTCATATATTACCACAAAGCATTGATCAAAATAAAACTCTCATTTCCTATCCTAGATAGCATTCTTAATTATTCGTCAGGGTTCATTGATTGTGTTTGCTGAATTTTTCAGTTTCAGGGTGATATTAGATTCCTTTTTACTATGCCCATTTTTTAAAACTGCAGTGTGAGAGATGGAAAATAAGAGGTGTGGGGTGGAAGTATTATTGACTCCATCCTCGACATCTTTCAAATTCGTACTTATTCTTTTGGTATATTCTGAAGTAAAGGTTTTTCTGTTATTTCATAATTACCTTTACAATATAGATAATGACATGCCACTTTTTCTTTGAAATGCACTGCAGTATTTCTTGTGTTTCATTAAATAGGAGACCTGAAGAAGGCCAGAAAGAAATATTATATACGATAAGTATGAAACGTTCATATTGGCATGTCAAAATTTTTAATTAAAACCTTCAAGGAAATACGTAGTATATTCAAAGAAAATTGACGTGTTTGGGTCTGCTTGTGAACAGGCTTGCTGCACGAATAATAAAGTAACAAACAATGTAGGATGCTTATGTTAAAACATAGCCATACTATAATTGGTTATGTTAAAACGTAACCAACACGATTTGCCTTCGGAAACAATTTATCTTCTAATGAGTCTAAGCACTACTTTTCTAATAATAATAATAATAATAATAATAATAATAATAATAATAATAATAATAATAATCGTTCTATAATTCAAAATTTACCATTTGGTTGCATCTTTAATTTGCGTAAGATACTAGACTTAAAAAATAAAGTACAATGGAGACTAGATTTCTCGCATTTCAAGATATTTTTAATTAATGCCCCTTTTCCTTCCCTACATACACTTGTTTCAATTTACAAATAGAATATTTCGAAAATGTAGTCTCGGTAACTGGAGTTTTTGCTGGCTCTTAAACGTTTGCCTCAATTTTATTTTGCCCTTTCCTCTCACTGGATACAGGCAGGAAACACAGGCACGCGACAATGCATCGAATTTCTATGCCCTTGCAGCGCACCGCATGTCCTTAACAAAACACTGCCAAAGTCAAATCATATAAAGTGAAAAATATGTGATCGTTCACAATTGGGCTGGCACATCAGGCGTACAACAGACATTCTACGTCATTAATATTTCATTAATATTTCGCGGGCTTCCGTGTTAAATTAATTAGCAATATTTGTAACAAAAGTAAATGACAGCAAACAGTTTCTTTAGTCTATGTTAGCTCCCTATGTCCTTAACTTAGTTCTTCCTCTTAGTAATTTGAAACTCGTTGTGTCAAAATATTATATTTTTTACCCTTTCCTTAAATGTAAAACGTGTTTAAAACGTTATTGAAACTGTCAACAAAATCGACATTTTCTCCTTTCGAGTCAAATTATGCAACTTGCACGGAATATGTTTATTCATACTACGTCTACAGCTAGTTAAAAACGCATTTCTGAAGTAAAGGTTATTTAATTTTGATCCATGAAGAACTATTCAAGGCGTTAAAGAAACAGTGGTTATTTTGCATACATTTTAATTTATAATTTATATTTCGTCCGGGTTTTAAAATTCTTAATACATTTATATATGACTCAGAAAAAATACATGTTTCTTGACTATTTATTTCAAATCTTAATTTTTCCTCTGGGAACTATTTCCCCCCGCGCTCACGGGTGTGAACTGTCGTGAGTGATGAGTGACGAATGGGCGACGCAAGAATGAGCTAGGATGAGAGATTGAATGGATTAATGTCTGAATGACTGAGAGGATAAATGAACAGATGAATAAATAAATAAATAAATGAGCGGATGAATGAATGAGCGAATGAATGAATGAGTGGATGGATGAATGAATGAATGAATGAATGAGTGGATGAATGAATGAATGAATGAATGAATGAGTGGATGAATGAATGAATGAGTGGATGAATGAATGAATGAGTGGATGAATGAATGAATGAGTGGATGAATGAATGAGTGGATGAATGAATGAATGAGCGGATGAATGAATGAATGAGCGGATGAATGAATGAATGAATGAATGAATGAATGAATGAATGGGCAAATAAATGAATGAATGAATGAATGACAGCTGGTGTTGGTGCTCTGCAGTGTTATGGGTTGAGTCATTGAGTGGTCTTTTCCACGTGACGTTCTGTAGAGTACACTGTGTAGGTAGGTTGTGAACGTGCGCGAGTGTAGGTTGTATACGTGCGCGTGCGTGTGGGCGCGTGTGGCGGGCGGCGGCGGGACGGCAGAGCGAGCGGAAGCGACACGACATTCAACGGCATCGCCTGGGTCGGCGGCGGCGGCAGCGGGGGCCTCGCGACGGCGACCCCCGGCTGACTTACGGCGAGTCGTCGCCGCGTCACCAGTCGTCGGCGCCGGCGAGGTGCGTGCGCGTGCACCAGCCGTGCGCGAGTGCGAGGGCGGCGCGGCGCGCGTGGCGCAGATCGCGCGCCTCGTTGGCCTCCTGGCGGCGCACGCGCGGGTCCTCCTCCTCCTCCTCCTCGTCATCGACGTCGTCGTCGTCGTCGTCGTGGTCGAAGTCCACGGCGGGGTGGGCGTGGTGGCGCGCGGCGACCGCCCGCTCCTGTTCCTCCTCGTCCGACAGCGCGCGGCGCGAGAAGAGCGCCTGCTTCCTGCGGGTGGGGCGACGCCCGCCGCGCGCTCCGCGCCCGCGCTTGGGTCGCGGCCCCGGGCCCAGCCCCGGGCCCAGCCCCGGGCCCTGCCCCGGGCCCTGCCCCGGCCCCGGGCGCCGCTGCACCGGCTCGAAGCGCTCGTCCTCCTCCTCGGACGCCGAGCCCTGTGCCTCGCATCTGCAAGGACCCGCCCCCCCTGCGCGGTTACGCCTCGCGGACGCTGCGATTGGTCCGTCGCTCCCGTGCACCCTCTTGGCTCGCGGTCTACAAGCTGAGAATTCCACCCTGCTGGGATGCTACTCGGCGTGACATCTAGAATCGTCCTTTTCCGTTGGGAGTTTCTCTTCTTTTGCAGCTTACGAGTAATATTTAAATTCTGACATTAAATTTCTGACAAGCTGGACTACTACCCAATCGCTGAAACCAAACGCACGTTGAAGAGAAAGACCAGCATCATTACCGAGTGGTAATCACAGTAATGGGCTGAGGTTATTTCTCGTGTACGGCGAACTACTTGACCTGTCTCGGCTCCCTTTCGCCATTACTCACACTCACTCTTCTCCTTCGCATTCGCTTCTTTTTTAAACTTCTATAATTCCACCCTACCTGATCAACATTGATATCAGAATTTTAATCGTAGTTTTCCAATGGGAGTTTGACTGTACTTTTTGTAACACATTACGAGTAGTAATAATTTTTTATGAGGGCGGGCTATTCCAACCGTTGAAGCCAAAAACATATTGAAGAAGAGGAAGAGAAGAATTACGATCGTGTGATGTTGCTTCACTGTAGCAACCTGCGCAATTTCCTTGACCGATTTCTTTCCTTGTATCCTAGTTTTCCTTTCTACGGTAAAATGTAAGAATTTCGCTACGCATAGATTCAAATTGACGTCAAAATTAGAATAGTGTTGTATTTCCATAAAGTTAGGTTTCCACATAACAAGTAAAAATTCGCATGTCATGTGATATTTCGTAGAAAACAATTTGCGCAAAAATAGATTTTTTGAGGGGAAGGACATTTTTTCGTTCGTTTGTCAGTGTTCCAAAAGCGACTCTTCCGTTTTTAATTAATACTCTTTGTACAGATTATCAGATGATGTAGTGTGTTTTTACTAATAATAAAGAGTGCTCTGAGGAAAAATCACGACAAAGATAATGACTACAACGATGGCGTCCAAATTATTGACAACTCTTTATCATCATATCGTTGTAACAAAATTGTTACAAAAGTACCGAACGACATTTTTTCAATTGAGTTGGTTTCCTTTCCGTTTTCGCAAATTATATTTAGTATATTGCGCGCACTTTATATGGCAACACACGGAAAGGAATCGCTTTTAATTCTTGTTTCCCTTGTGATTCACCATGACGAATTCGGTACTACTCTTTTCAGTTGAACATTGTGTGACTGTCAATGTTATAATGACTCAAACTTTATTTATGATTTTTGTATGTTGTTGTTGTTGTGAACGTAGTACTTTTGCTTCTGCTCGTTATCTGTTCTTTTCGAAAAATATCAACATTAGGTATTTCCGAGGCTAAGCTTTCTACTTAACTATCAATAAGGTCGTTGTCAATAAGAGGAAGTGGAATGGGGAAGGTAACGTAATACTTCTCTTCCGACTCGATTTCCTCCAGTAGTGTTTTCAAAACAGTTCCCTTTTGTCCTGCTTGTATACATTCGTTTTATAAACAAGACATGTATGAAACACGTCGTTTAGGTCAATTAATAACTGCGCCAAGTACTTGATGCGTCTTCTTTTACTAATTCTTTTGCTCTTTGAATCGTCCCAAGAGAATTGAAATATATGATCAACTAAATATCAATTTTAAAAAATTAGAATATTATAATTATATCACCAAAAATATGTTTTCGGTTTGGTCATTTTCTCTTCGATATTTCCTTATTCGTATTTCATCTCTGATTGTAAAAAATACATACCGAGCGAGATTCATGGATATTATGCGTGTAAATCCATTGAGAGTGAAAAGTGGTTTAATTACTAAATATTGAATAAACGCATTTATACCATGTGAGTTAAATAAGATTAACAAGATTAAAATAGACTTCATATATTTAAATGTTCTTTGTTCCCTCCAATGTGAATCAAAACATAAGAAAATGAAAATATAGTTATTTTGCAATAGATATTGGTACATCTCACTGCATATCTAGTCCCCCGCAGCTATGGTTGATCTTCGTGAACACCGCATCTCAATTTCTCGATACATTTAGTAGATGAAGGGGCATAAGGAGAAAAGCCTAACCAAGTATATTCAATATGTTTTCGCTTGCATTATTTCTGGCTTGTTCCAGAGATGCACGGTTTTCTTATACAACACAATTTGAATGAGTCAATATTACAATACTGTGAAGAGGAATTCGCGAAGAAAATAATTGGGACACGTAAAAGCAAAATGTTCACTGTTTATCAATTATTCTGAAAGGGGCCTTTTATTAACTTACGAGTTACTTTTATCGAAAGAAACGAAAACTAGGAAATATTGAATGAAAATAAAACAGGAGATATATTAGAAGTAATAGAAAACATATTTTTGAAGGTTGTTTTGGGGCAAATTGGGACGACGTATTTATTTTACCTAAAGCGCGTTCTTTACCCTGTTCCATTATTTTAGCTAACCAGGCTTTTCTTGTATGCGCTAGTTGCACGTGTGTTAAGAAAGAGCGCGCCGTCCACGCGGTCCGGAGCTGTAAAGGCGGCTCCACACATTCGCCATTCGCCGAACAGCGAGCCACCGCTCTCTAAAACAATCCCGAACAGCTGCTGTGTTCGGCGAATGTTCGCTTTCCTATGATGTGTTCAAAAGACCGACACTCTGGGTAGGGCGAGCACGGAACGTTGGTTTCTCGACAAATAGCAAGCAACTCATCCACACTCCTTGGGATTCGGCGAGCGGTTGCTCGCTGGTCGCCAAAAAACGAATGTGTGGAGCAGCCTTTAAAACGACTCCACACATTCGCAATTCGCCGAGCAGCGAGCTACCGCTCTCTGAAACAATCCCGAACAGCTGATGTGTTCGGCGAATGTTCGCTTTCCTGATGTGTCCAAAAGACTGACACGCGGTGGGTAGGGCGAGCACCGAACGTTCGTCACTCAGCAAATAGCAAGCTACTCGTCCACACTACTTGGGATTCGGCGAGCGGTTGCTCACTGTTCGCGGATTAACGAATGTGTGGAGCCGCTTGAAGGCAAAGGCGAGGCGCGGCCGGCGGGCACTCACCCTCTGTGCGGTACCGGGCGGTCCCTCTGGCGGCGGTTCTTGAACCAGTTGCTGACTTGCGTGAGCGTGAGGCCCGTCTTCTTGGAGAGGCACTTCTTCTCGTCGGGCGTGGGGTAGCGGTTGCGGTTGTAGCACTCCTTGAGCGCGTTGCGGGAGCGCTCCTTGAAGCAGTAGACGGTCTCCTCGCCGTCCCAGATGGTCTTGGGCAGCTGGTACTTCTTGCGCAGGCGGTACTTGTCGACGGCGCCCAGCGGCCGGCCGCGCACGCGCTCCGCCTCGCGGTAGTGCGCCGTGAACCAGAGCTGCTGCAGCTTGTTGTGGTGGCGCGGGTCGAAGGCGTGGCCCTCCAGGATGCTGTACAGCTCGTGGAAGGCGCCCCGGCTGAAGGCCACGACGGCGCGCGTGCGCAGCACCGACTCGTTGGTGCGCGGCAGCCCGCTCGGACTGCAACAGGACACAGCGCAGCCACGCGCCGCGCGCGTTACCACTTTGCCCGCCTCCGCCCACGCCCGCTCCGCCCACGCCTCCGCCCACGCCACCGCCCACGCCCGCCTCCGCCCACGCCCGCCTCCGCCCACGCCCGCCCACGCCCGCTCCGCCCACGCCCGCCTCCGCCCACGCATCCGTCCGCCGCCCCCCACCCACGCCTCCGCCGCACGCCCGCCCTCCCCAAACGCCTCCGTCTCGCCTCTGCCCACGCCTCTGCCCACGCCTCCCCACGCCTCTGCCCACGCACGCCTCTGCCCACGCCTCTGCCCACGCCTCTGCCCACGCCTCCGCCTCTGCCCGCGCGTCCGTCCAAGTCGCCTTCGCCCACGCCATCGCCTCCGCCCACGCCATCGCCTTCGCCCACGCCAACGCTTCCTCTCGCTTCCGCTCACGCCTCCGCCCATGCATCCGTCCAAGCCTCCCCCACGCCGTCTCCGCCCACGCATCCGTCCAAGCCGCCACCCACGTATCCATCGAAGCCTCCGCCCACGCATCCGTCCGTCTCCACCCCCGCAACCGCCAACGGCTCCGCCCACGCCTACCCCTCTTCCCCCGCCCCCGCGAACGCCTCCACCCACGTGCACGCCTCCGTTCAAGCCTCCCCCCACGCTCATGCCTCTGCCAACGCCTCCATTTTCACCTCTTCACCCACTCGACGCCTCCACTCCCGCACCCACCCCCCCACCCGCCCCCGCCTCCGCCCCACACTCGCCCCCGCCTCGGCCCCACACCCGCTCCGCCTCACCTCGCCCCCGCCTCCGCCCCACACCCGCCCCCGCCTCCGCCCCACACTCGCCCCCGGCCTCCACTCTCGCTTCCGGCAACGCCTCCTTCAACTTCCTACCCCGCCCCCACTTCCTATCCCGCCCCCGCTTCCATCCTCGCCTTCGCCAATGCTTCGTCAACGCTCCTGTCTCCATCCCGCCTCCGCCTCCGACCCCCCTCCTCTGCCACCGCCTCTGCATCCGCCGCTCTTCCGCCCTCGTCTCCGCCTCCGCCCGGTGGCAGCGCGGAGCCGGCTCTCGACTCTAGCGCCACTCACGCGCTCAGACGAACAACAAATTAGGACAACGTACACTTGACACAAAAAATATAGAGCTAGGTTCCTCTTTGCCAAAATGCACCGGAATATTGTTTGGACAAATGCTTCGGAAGTGATACACTCTCTGAATCTGAATCAGTGAAATTGTCGCTGATTCAATCAGTGAGAGCAAAGTCACTGATATCTTCAGTCGAAATGTATAGTTTCGCTGACAATCAGTGAATACGTGAACCTTTTCATAATGACCACCAGCATTTCACTGGTTGTCAGTGGTATAGTGCCGCGCCACCATACCGAGTGGCCCAGTCATTCACGTGCTCTGTTGTGTATGTAAGCAAAATCCCACGGCGGAGCCAGTGGAATAGAGGTTTCCTGTGAGAAAACTGACATGTGATACATGTGGTGCACCTTTACTATTTGATCGAAGATCAAAATATTAGGCTGAACGGTGAAGAAAATTCTCTCTTCACTGCCACCATATCCCGCTCGCAACGAAAAAAAATTAAGGGAAGTAAAACAAAACCCAAAATTAAAAAGCAATAACAGCGGCAAGGTGTTTACATTGAAAAAGAATGAGTATGCTTTTAGTTCACATGCAGCAGGAAACTGCGATCTATCTTTACTATTTGGTCGAAAATTATAATCTTCGGTCACATAGTGAAGATCATCACTGCTCAGGCGAATAAATCGACTCGTCAGTCCTAATCGCACCCGCACTCAAAACCAAAAAAAATGAAACAAAATACATATCTGCAAAACAAACTGGTAGAAATGGAACGTTTCCTCCCCTTAGTGTTATTACTCAACAACCATTCATGTTTTTAACAAAAAGCGTCTATTAAATCGAGATGTAAATAGAGGAATAAATTGCATTGAGAAATAAATATCTGGCTTTAATGTGAGAGGTGTATGACATGTTCAAAAAAATATTCAAACTTTTGAAATTTTCAAAATTTCAGAGATTTTAATGAAAATCCAAACTATACCATATTTGTAAATGCACTTTTCTTCATTCAGGCAAAAACTGAGAGGTTAGAAAATCGCAGTCATTTTTCCTAAAATTTTGCAAATGTCACAGGAGTTTCATGTAAAGTACCCCCAACAATTAAAATACGTATATTCATTATCCTGGCGCAATGGAACAACGGCGCAACTAAATCTTACTCCTGACGTGATTTTCATGTTTCAGCTCAGAACCTCCAATCTGAGAGAGTTATGCGTGACACATACGTCGGTAGATACATAAATCCTGATTTGCAGGTACAAAATTGTGTTTATTTTCTACTGATACGTTATTGCTTGTTATTACCTTCGGTGCACACTGCATAACTTACCTGGATTGAGAGGATCGTGGTTACGAGAGAAATATGAAAAAAGTTTAACGGTGCTACATATTCTGTTACGGACGGAACTATAAGAGGGAATTATGAAAGGGACATTTGGGAGGTAAATATGAAAATACGAATCGAATGAAGTTAACAACTAATTAATTAGTAAATAAGTCAATCTGAATCATTAAAATTACGCCAAAAAATAAAATCATGTATGTACCACGGGCGTTAACTGGCTCTAATGATCTCGTGCGACAAAAAACCCTCTGGCCAAATGCCCTCGGGCCTTTTGACGTCGCTCGATCATTAGAACTCTTATAACGACTTTGGTGCATAAATAACTATTATCTCCTCGTCACCCGCACCAATCTTAAGCATCTCTAAAATATAGCTAATATACCTTAAACCTGGCGTGTTAGCGAAATCACAACTCAAAAAGAACCTCAAATACTGATTTTTCGACCGTAAAATTCGACATTATATTGTTGAGGTGATTCCAATACTAAAGTATAGGGAGTAAAAGGAGATATAAAAGTCACTTATTTACTAAAGAAATCGCCATGGACTTATTTGAAAAAATTACAACCAACTTAACGGTTGTGTGGAAGTATTGTTAGTTATAATGGAAACTACACTTCCATGCCAGAATCACCATGTGTTGTTCATTGTCATCAAACTTTTGGAATTTTTTGTGTAACATGTAAATACGCAATCAAGGCAATGTGCAACATTTTAATTCCAATATTGCAATTAAAATTGTTCTTGAAAACAGCTTCTCGCGTATTATGCATCAAGTAAAATACGGTGAAATGAAGGAACGAAGGTTTCTTTCGCTAAAATATGTTTTCCAGAAACGTCTTTTAATAGGGAGATCATGCAGTGAAGAAATGAACAATAATGAAATAAAATTTAATTAGAAAAGGAAAGAAATGAGTGTAGTTTTGTATTTTTTTCGAAAGAAAATGAAGAATTAAATGTAATATTCAAAGGAACAAATATGTTGAAATAAATACTATTTATTTAAAGGACACAATTTGTCATACTACGATATCCGTGGCAATGTGATAATTACCTTTTCTGATTATACAGTGTACCTAAAACATCCTTTCTGAGTGGAAAAGTTAGAACTAAAGTTGGACATTATTAACGTAAATTGGCCGCTATTGAAGTACTATTATCCCTGAAAATAATTTGTCGTGCACACGATAATAAATACATGGGAGTTTTTATTTCTCTCAATAATTGTAGAGAGAGATTATTAGCTGCAGCTGGTCGGAAATTGCACTACATCGTTTCTTTCTCCACACGCACGGAAACGTTGATTAACCAATGAATTTGAATTGTTTCTATCGCGTGATTATATTTTCAAAATTCAAAAAGTATCTTTACTACACGCGACCGCGAGTAACATAAAATACACGTCTCATTTAGAAAATCAACGTAATATATTCTCATTATGTTAATCAAGGACATTCATTTCGAAACAAAGTACCCCCATGTACAGTTCAGCTGTTTTCATACTACAAGCCACATGATACACGCGTACTCACGAGAATTTCTACTATCATTGTAACGCAGCTGGCCAAATGTAATGAAGTTTCATTTATAAGGATTGTGGTAGCTGCGTTGCGGAAACAGTTTTTTGTTTGCAGTGCAAACTTCGTATAATTATATAATGAACAGTTTAGAAATGATACAAGTATTATGTAGGCATACACACATCAATAGAATCTATCATAACATAAATTTCTTGTTAAAATGGGCATGCATAAGGCAAAGGAAAGGAGGAGTGGTCACATCGAAGACAGGAAGGAAAACGTGAAGTCCATTATCATATCATGAGTGGGTTGAGTATCACTTCGTGGTACAGCTAAAGTATATTACCCAGTTCAGCGGCTAAATCACTGTTCGGCTGTCTGTGGTATACTGAGTAAGCGCTAAATATGTGTGGTTGCTTTTTGTTTTTATTTATTTTTTTCCAAAGAACAACAATTTCGCTTTAAAGGGATTGTTTTAATTTATGTGACGATTCAAACACAAAAAATACGTTACATTCTTAAGTGTACAAAAGATGGCATTCATAAATTACTATAATTATTTTTAATAAAGAGAATTTTAAGGGAAACGCAGCGGGGTTTCATTATTGTTTGATGTCATTCCAGTATACTTGTTTATTTAATCTTTTATTGTACGGTCTTATTTTTGAATGATTTATAGGCGTTCACCAAACTGAATTAAATATTAATCACTAGGGAATCTATTTTTGATTCTTGATGTTTTGAGGAAGAACCAAGCTTGTAATCAGTTGCTATTATATTATAACAGTAGGTGTTGTTCGTAATAGGGTACATGTGACTTTTACATGGCGAAGACTCATGAATGTTTTCATTAATTGGAGTGGGGAGATCGGAAGCGAGGTAACGGTACGGCTATCTAAACGAATGCGACAATTTGGACAGAATTGAACCTCTTGAATGAAATAAATGCACACACAGCTTAATATACACGACATGGTCTGAAGGATCTGATTAATGGGGAACAGCAATCTAAATCTATCAGGCATGATCTATGTGCGAATTGACGGGGTAGGCGTGAGTCAAGAATCGACCGCTTTTACGGAGGTTCATTTCTCCCGTTGGAGAAGTAGAGGACTGTCTTTACTGGAGACGCAATGCTATTTGGAAAACACTATTTATACGGATTTAATGAAAACACTAATCGACAACGGTCTTGTACTTGGAACTAATTGATATTTTATTAAAGTTTGCTTGTAAAATAATGGGAAAAGTGCGGGAATTCCTCAGAAATTTTGCTTTTGATGTTAGGGCACGCAAAAGTTATTCCTATTTTTTACTGAAGGCCTCAAAAAGAGCTCATAAGTATTTCAAAACAAAAAAAAACAACTAATAAATTGTGACCTTTTTGCCCCATTTCGTTGGTCTATCTGTATGAAATGAAATTCCTCCTGGAGAAAATAGTCAAAGCACACCCTGGGCGAGGTATTGTTCCTTCTAAGAGACTCTATTCGCTTTGGTCGTACTTAAAACCATTCTCGCGAGCGGGGGTCGTTCGCGCCGCAATAGTGCTGCGTCGAGAGGATGGCCTGACGACGCAAGCCACACACACGATGGGTAAAAGATCTTCGTCGGCCGCATACGGGGGTGGATTAATACATAAACAGAAAGTATCCGGGGCGGATTAACACACAAGCAACAAGCGTTCGGGAATGGATTAACACATAAGTAGTAAACATCTTGGAATGGAATGGATTACTCATAAGTAGTAAGCATCTTGGAATGGATTACTCATAAGTAGTAAGCATCCTGGAATGGATTACATAGAAGTAGTAAGCAACGGGAAAGGATTAACTCATAAGTAAGCATCTGAGGTGGTTTAACACACAAGAAGTATGCATTCGGGTGTGGATTAACACATAGACAGTAAGCATACTGGGGTGGATTAATACATGAGCAGCAAGTATTCGAGTGTGGATTAACACATACGCTGCAAGCATCCACGGGTGCATTGAACACACAGGCACATAAAACACGTGCTTAATGTCCCCAGTAAACAGAAACCATTCGATAAGTTCTTTAAAAAATTTTTAGATTGATGCAGTGAATATGAGAATTAAGTTGATGTGTGCACTATGAGAATAGGCAGAATAATTAAGAAACCTTCGTCATTATGTCCTTCTAGCTCGATTAGGAACACTGCAGATATTTTGCTGAGAAATACTTATAGTACAACCTGGCCGTTGATTTTTCCTTAGGCGCTGTATTCAGTTGGATGTTACGTTGCGCCTGCACTCGTTATAGTGGGCTTTATAGCGGAGCGCGGGGTCCCTGCGCGGTAAATCCACGTTGTAGTTAATGTTTAATTGCAGCATGAAATGAGAAAATGTTGACTTTCTTGTGAGAGTTTACTCACGATTTAATCAGATACTTTAGAAAGATGGTATTTTCCCCTATTACGGATCTTGAAATTATTTACTGAATTAAATTCAGAATAAATGAATGAGGACTAAGAGAGAAATTCATAAAATTGATCATTCTCATACAGATAGTCAGGCGTTTTGATAGAACCTTCTTTGGGGACCCAGAGACGCCCCAAAACGTTTCCTTCAATTCTCAGAGAAGAAAGTTGTTCCAAGATTACAGCTCTATGTTTTCGAAGAAAATAAATTAATAAATTATGTGTTTTGGAGAAGCAAAATTAAATTGAAAAATATGTGCACAGTAAGGTTGACTGCATCTGTGAAAATAGTTACTTGTTTCCTTGATTTTTCCTTTATTTAATGAATGTATGTACACATCATTGCATATAACACTACAAGATTTGATAGCGTCTGAAAAAATTAAATTGTCGCGCATCTTAAAATACGTCACAGTCTAGATAAAGAATTTATAGAAAAAGCGATTACGTTAACAATTACATCGTTTTATCGAGCATAAATTTTATTTAAAAAAATCGCATTTTAAATCAGAACGGGGCTTCCGGTCATTTTGAAAGTTCTTCGTTGAAAAAATTTCTGGTATGAAAAGAAATGTTTTTCTATTAAAATATATTTTGAGTAACTAGGCAAATAACATGATGCATCTTTTGATTGATAAAATTATTTTATCACAGTTCTGTTAACTCAACTGAAGAACCCGTTACCCATACACACGCATATTTACTTCGTGAGGTGATGAAAAGAATGAATCAAACACGCCACAAGAAATGTCCCTTGCTGAGAAGGCATTGCTGGTCGCAAAGTAACACCGTCAGCGTACTCGACACGGAACACGAGAATTTTCTCACGATCCTCGTGGCGTACAATGTCAGTCTTATCCCGTACGTGGGACAACAGAGGCGTCCTTCATTGGAACAAACAGTTTATTCTCCACGTCAAGTGACATTCTGAGTTTTGATTCACTAAAGTGTTTTGACAGTTCACCGACCAAATTCCAGCATAAACATCGCATCACTAGACTGCATTCAAACTTGAGTCATCGCAATGAGATTAATGTTCAAGACTTACTACAGCTACAAAACATTCAACTCAAACAGTAATATTTACATGATCTGATTGTTTCAAAATTAATGTCACAAACATTGCGTTTGCGGGGTAGAGAGACCATAAAAACGGTATATCCAGCGCGCATTCATTCAAGCTCCTTCATAACACTACCCCACGCTTATGAGCCTCTCATCTGAGTAGAATGCAATAGCCAAGCAGCATCTATACAACCGAGTGGATATGGTATCTCGCAGCACTACAAGCGATTTAATGTTCCGCGACAATCTTTGTTGCATCACCACGCAACGAAACAATATCGACGCAAATCATTCATCTTAATATTAATGCATTGAAACATACAGTGGACCTCCTCGAACCAAAAATTAAACTATACGCGTTCACTTGCTTTCTGAATAGTGAATTTCAGTTGTTAAAATGTAATATCAGGGAGAAACAAAACTTTAATTATTATAAATACTTGGGCTATCTCGCGACCTAGTTGCATTGTCGGATTCTTTTGATCTCATCTATGGAATGCCACATTTAAATGTGCATGAAAATACGAAACTAAGACTGCATTTGAACTGTTGACGTATTTCAATTTTTCGAAATATTTCCTGTGCAGCAAATCGTTTCCTAGAAAACACTCGTGATGTGGATAGTTCAGGATATAAATATTAGATGATGAGATTATAAAGAAAAAGTCGCATGCCGTCAAACGCGCAGTCTCCTGCACCAGTTGTCGACTAAGATCACAACAAACCGCGTAAACAACCGATTCATAAACAAATGCTTCACATCCACAGATCCTCTGTTATTTTATTGAGCCAAGTTTTAAAACATTGAAACTGGCTCATTTTATTGGAATTCTCGAACAATTTACATGATATTTCGATCCATTAAAGGAACAGCAGATAACGAAAATCTGAACATATTACGTTCTTTACCGCAACAATTAAATTTGTCAGTCCTGTTCGGCCCGAGTGATTTCATTGAATCGGCAACATTCCGGATCTAATGGCATCGTTTGTCAAGTATTGGAGAGCGGCCCGAACTGGCAGTTAAATTCTAAACCCGGCAATCGCGGGCGTGCGGCTCACCTGAGGGCATGCAGGAACCTCTCCATGTTGTCCACATTGCCCGCGGCGAGCAGGGCCTCCGCGATGCACGTCACTTGCTCGTCGTTGAAGGTGGCCGTCTTCTTCCCGCCGCTGGCGACGGTCGAGGTGCAGCAGTACATGCTCACGGGGGAGCTGTCCCCCGAGGCAGCGGCGGCCGCCGCCGCCCCCACGCCGCCCCCGAAGGCCGGGTCGCCGCCCGACGCGCTTACCGCATCCATCGAAGCGCCCGCGCACAGTCACACTGCCCGCGCCAGGCCGCGCCGCGCCGCGCCGCGCCGCGCCGCGCCGGACCACCGCGAGAACCGGGCCCCGCCGCCGCCGTAGCCCATTGGCCGGGGGCGGGGCGACGCCGCGCCCGCATTGGCCGGCGGCCTCCCCGCCGCGCGCAATATGGCCGGCGCCCCGGCGCGTCCCGCCGACGTCTGCCGCCCGCTTCCCTACCTGCCGTCCCGCCCCGCCCCGCCCCGCTCTCGCACCTGTGATCAATACCGCAGACGGGACGAGCCCCGCGGCGCTCAGCGGCGGGCACTTGTGATCTCGTGGACTCTGATTTCGCTGTTCCGAACGGTCCGATTTGCCACAAGCACGGGAGTGCTGTCTTCTGCGGGCCATGGTTGTTGGAAACAATTCACAGATAAAATGTGGAGGAACAGATGTATTAAAGCATTAATTCATAATTTACTAAACTTTACTCTGAGATTAATTCCCAATCTTTGAAATGTTCTCAGTGTACACCAAACAAGTGTCTGTACAAGTTTCCACTAATTAAATTTAGTTTTAAAACTCAAGAAAATAATTAGAAAATATTAATTTCAATGTCGTAACTAGTTAATGTATTTTGAAACACTGCTTCTCATGTGCCTATCATATTTAATCATAATAAATAGGTTTTTGAGCCATATTCCTATTTTATTTTATTTTATTTATTTATTGTTTTTTGCCTTTAAAACCTGTCTATTTGAAGTCTCATTAAATAATTCTGTAATTAATAATTTCTTTGAGTCCTGGTATGGCAAAGTACGAAGTTGTTATTTCAAGGAATAATATTTTATGGCATGGCACAACGTAAGCCTCAAAGACAATATGAAGATTTTTCTAAACTGTGAGCGATTTTTTTATTCGTATTAAAATCAAAATAATTCTGTGATCCCTGGATTAATTATGGCATAAATCATTTTTAACTAATTGTCACAATAATACAATTCTTTACTTGAAAGAAAGTTTAATGAATTAAGGGGCAAATTTATAAACAGTTTTTGTCTATAATTCACAATGCATTTATAAATTGCGCTACATTAAATTTAATTTTATTGTGTTGCTGTTTCATTCTGGGAAGAAATGTACGAAATCTAGTTTGTTTACTAGATATTTTACTTAAGTTGACATGAAAATTGCCCATCTCCATGCAGTGTGTTCTTCGAGCGAACATGCAATATTTGCTACAAAAGATACTGAGATTTCTTAGTTTCGCAGGTCATTAGTTGTGGTAGGTGAGTGCATTAGTCTGCGTTCATTTGTGACTTTTTAATACCATTTAGTTTCGACTAATATTTATTATTTTCCTGTCTTTTTTCAATATTGATTGTTTAGCTTAGTATATAATTTTTGTTATTTGAAATTTCACGTAGGCCGATATTATTTTATTCTCATTTATGATTTAAGCAATGTTTCGTGCAGAATTTTATAAAAATACATGAACGCGTATGTAATACAGATTTATTGACCTCTATATTTCAAAACTATGTGACTGTCAATGTTACTATTTTTCCCACAATTATACAATTTAATGTTTTCTTTAATCCGTTGCAAACAATATGAGAATTGAGGGTAGAAACAGCAAACTGTTCGTGAGAAACGTACGCTGAAATTAAGCGAATAATGATAAATCGTACTTATATGTATTACTAATATGTATTTAATCCTCCGCGAAGGTCAGTAAACATTACCTTGTTTACAATATTGTAAATTGGCTGTCTTTTATTTACACAAAATCCTTTGATAAATCTCAAAGAACTACGTTCACAAAGCGCATAAAATCAACTGTAGAGCCATCATTAATAATTTATTATCTGCTTTAACACATATTATCCCCTTCCCTTCACATTGCCACAGTCCGTGTTACTTTGTCCCTACTGGTCTCTCGCATCTTGACAGCATCTTTCCCCGAGTGAGGCGATTATGTGTCGTGGTCCTTGAGGTGAAAAGGAGGGTTCTATAATGCCGGTTTAAGGGCCGCGGAGGGCGGTGGCGGAGGCGGCTAGCCCGCGGAAGGGCTGCCCTTGCTCGAGCGCGGCGCCCTTTGTACCGAAAGGGTGCACGACGCGCTCCTTCACGCCCGCGACAAAGCAGCAAGGTCAGCGCCCTTCTTCGCAATGGACCTACACGCAAAATTCCTCGCGGGGATCAGAGCGGCCGCGCTTTTGCTGTTCACGTGGACTGGTGTGGGCCATGTGTTGTGGTGCTGTGCTAGGGTATAAAAGGCTTGGAACTTTTCAGGACATGGATCATAAAAGGAAGCGGGCAGTTTGTTAGGAAAAGAATGTGGATGATATTCGTGGTCTCCATTTCTTGATCTCGCATCAGAGACCATCGTTATGGACGTCTGACAAAACATCTTGACGTATTAGTATATCAGAGGGCTGTTGCAACAAAAATGCTGCTGAACAATACCTCGCAAAATGATTTTCTCAAAAGTAGCAAACAGGCTGCTCAAGAAAATACAAATAAAATCCTCTATTTTAAATATATGTTAATAAATTAAATAGTTTAACCAAAACAGTGTTTACGAATGCTGCATTAACATGGTTTCTAAATGTGCATTAACGGTAGTTCAGTGCGTCAACTGATGTCAGTGCAGCACCTCTGACCGGGAAGTCCTAGGTTCGAGTCTTGACGGTGGCAGGATTTTCGACACTAGCTTTTCAGCTAGATCGAATTCAGTCGCTGTCTGGAGGAGAATTCTAGCGGCCGGCTGCTCTGATCGGTAGTTTTCCGTGGTTTCTACGATCAACACCAGGTGAATGCCAGAGCAGTACCCTACCAAACGGGCCATGGACCGCGCGCGATATTTCCTTCCTCTTCATTGTTCTATCCTCTCTCCTTACACACACATACTTACACTAACATGCACTACACTACCACACATGTTGGGAGCTTAGAGCTTGTCCTGACTGGGGCGGTGCCCCGCTGATGGGAGAGTCCTGGTTAGGGGGAAACCCCGCTAGCCAGCGGTAGGTCGGCGCCGGATCTCGCCATCCAGCGGGGGAACATAACCACCATCTCACGAGGAAAAAAATGCACTACACTTACGGAAATAATGACCAACGCAGTTGACGCGCCCGGAATCACGAAAAAATCAATCAACAAGGAAAAAAACAGCACTAAACTAAGATTATCAAAAAGTTTGTCTTCCATAATGCAACACTTGAAACGCAAATATTTAATGGCGGGCGGGATCTTTCTTGGAGGCTTACTGTCACATGCCAGCTAAGACGTAAGCAGTGTAACAGTAGTGAATGCTGTCGGCGCGCCAACATGAGAACGTGGGGAATAACATAATCAAACACCTGCAATTTTCAGTCAAAATCTGTTTCACCGTTTTTAACTTTTTCCAAGTTGCTGAGTATCTATCAAAACTATAGACATCTGTCAAATGGCTGGAAACTGCAGAAGTTTTCTTTAAATTGTAAATTATTAGTTTACGACTATTAATTTAAAACATTCCAGTGTGCTTTAGCAAGAAGTCTACATGTTTAGGTTCGATTTTTTCAACTTAAATGTTTCTTGGGAGAGTGTAACAATATTAGATGAAGACGTTTCGAGAATACCATTTAATCCTTTTCAGGTCATGAAACACGAGTGGATGAAACACACTCAAAGGCGAATAGTTTACCTTTCGATCAGAAACACGACTTTTGCAATTTTTCATCATTCTCCTTCCTCAAACTCATGTAGAAAGAGAATAACGGTACGGGTGCAGCTTTGAAGTAAGGTTAACTATCTTGGTCTTGTGCAAATCGACTTTCGAGTTTAGAAACACAATGAAAGGCTGATAAAATAAGAAAATAAACTACCGTGAACATTACAAAGAAGGGAAATGACGTCAAAGTAAAAGAACATATTTGAAACACTTTCTTCCGGGCTGGGTGAATAAGGTTCAGGGACAGAATGTAGGATAGCAGAAGCTGAATGACGAATTGCGAAGAAACGGATGTTTTTAAATCAAAAGAACAAGAAATAGAGCAATTCCGGAGCTCAAACATTGCGATATCAGCATAATGCAGTTCACTGAAAAAAACTTCCAAATGCACAGATTCAACGCGAGAAGCTAGAGCATTATGAATATTTTGAGTAAACGCTTTTAAGAATCTCTATGAAGGAACTTTGTGCTGAGCGCGAGTCTCCGACCGTCTCTACAATGACACAGGTGGAGGAGTGGAAAACATGCGTGAGCGAAAAATAGGGAGTCCACATTCTTCTGATACGCTGCCTGCCGTGGCCCGGGTTGTCGGCATCTCAAAGCATTCCTTGCGCTTTTCTTGTCGTGCTGTGGTGCCCGCGTCAATTGTATACTGGATGAATGGGGTATAAACCTTTGAATTATGAAGAATGAGAGAAAAATTAACAGAATGTACGAAGTTAAGAGCTACTTTTGTGATCTGGCAGGATATTTTCTTTTGAAACTCATTCAAAAAGAGTCTAGTTACAGTTCTACGAAACCATTATTTGCCTAATACAATAAGCGTTCTAACAAAAGGACATTTGATATCTTTGGACGATGAAGATGATAATAATATGAATAAAAATAGTTCAGGAAAACTATCAAAAAGCATACATTTAACATCACAACACAGAAGAGGCCAGAATGTGAAATGGACAGCGAAGCGAAAGAAACAATTCAGTGAACACATGGAAAATTTGGGCACAGAGAAAAAAAATTATTATTAAGGAATTCATGTTCAAACGCTCTCTTCAAGCGGGAATGATCGTTAATAATAATAATAATAATAATAATAATAATAATAATAATAATAATAATAATAATAATAATAATAATAATAATAATGTATTAGTAATCAACTGGGAACGGATTCACATGTAAAAACATAGTTCGGAAGCACAAGATACCTGCATTCAAATTTCTTTAGTTTGCAAATCATTCTGAATGAATTGAAACAATTTTTATTTGATATATTTGGGTATAATAACAAATTTTACCTTTTTTACACTGTTCCTTACAATTTAATAAATTTACACGATAGAACGGATCTCAAATGCTATATGGCATGAAATCGGCTTTCTGTAAAATAAGGAAATCTGAAACTACGGTCTTCTATGCAGTGGCGGAGCCACGGGGACATGGGGGTCGCATAATATTGAATAGTATCATTCATGAACAACAAAATTAATCTCTAATATAATAACAAATGTTTATTATTTAACAAAAATCTGTTACGACCCCTCCAAAACTATCAGCTGAATCCGCCCCAGTTTCTATAAGCTTCCGACCTTTCATTCTTGAATTGTCAAATTCACCTATGTTTACACAGGTAAGATCCTTCAAAAAGATGTAGTGCGACGGGTTTGAATCCATGACGGCGAGTATTTGAGATTTTGTTAGAAAGGCTCTACCTCGAATCCCGGGATAAGAGTGCTGCAGCTCGTGAGAGAGATGCCTTACACAGAACAGACGGCACTTCTCGGAAGTCGGCGCCGACCTTAGACTACGCCATACTTCCGCTTCTTGGAAAGACAACAATTACTGCAGATTCATTGCTGAGAATTATGGAGGGAAGCATTGTCAGAAGGATGTGGAATCATATATCAATATAGAGAGAAAAGGAAAATATGTATCTTGTAATTTTTTAAAAACTGGAAGTCAGTATAAAATATTTGAAATTATTTCTATCAAACATACGATTTCGGATGAGTTTTTTATGAATACGAATTTTTTTATCACATTTTTATATATTAGGTAGAGTAGCTTTAGGCCGCCGACCTGGATGGCCGAGGTGGCTAAGAGCGAGTACCGACTCAGCGCTTCGGACCGAAGGGTCGCGAGTTCGAGTCCCGCCTTGGGCATGGTTGTTTGTCCCTTGACTTTGTATGTGTTGTCGCGGAGGGCCTCGCGTTCTGCTGACCCCAGATCAGTGGAGCCCGCAAGTGTGTAGGTCTAGTGCATGGTCGAATATGCCTCCCTTCGGGACGTAAAGGGTAACAGGCTGTTAGCTAGATAAAAGCCCTAGAAAGAAAAAAGCTGTAGGCCTACATTGTCCTTGAAACGAAAATTAACGATTGGTGCTACTAATGGCACATACTTTCTCGTGCAAGTTATTTTTCTATTATTTGCTCTGGGATACTTGTTTTTAGTTTTGCCCCCACCCTCTTCACACGTAATGTTTCGGCGCATAAATGCCGCTAGTGCAACTCGCGGTTTCTACCGCTCCTCTGGGGAACTTCATCAGTGAAGCGTTTGTTAGGGTAGTGCTCCAGCACTGGCCTGGTGTTGATCGGAGAAAACACGGAAATCTACCGATCAGAGCAGCCGGCCTAGGGTTGCCAAGTGTGTTGCGAGCCGCATCTTTCCCCACACTACTTCACAGAGAAGTTTTGAGTTTTCGAGAAACTTCATCAGAAATGATTTGAAGCACTGGGGTTCACAAATGCAATAATGTACCTAAAATGCCCGTAATGTAAATATTAACGACGTGGCAGATATTTCCAAAAAATACCTTGTCATTTTTAAAAATTCAAACGAATACATGAAAATTAGCTCATTTCCACTGAGAAGTTTTGAGTTTTCAAGAAAGTTCATTGGAAATCATTTTAAGCATTGTACTCAAAAATATAATAATGTATAACAAACGCACATTATATAAGTATTAACGACGCAATGTATAAAGAAAACTACATTTGTGTAATATTTGAAAAATATAAATACCTCATGAAAAATTTATGTCATGTTGTTAAGTGAATGTAGCAATATCACCACAAACAGTTTACAGAAAAGCAATTGAACCATTTTTCAGAAAATGATTCAATTGCTTGAAAAATGAAAAAAATTGTTTACAAATATGTTGATATAACACATATTTCATTCACAATTTCGCGAAAACTATTCATATTTTGAAACAATGAGTATGTTCACATTTAAAGATGTAATTTTGAAGAAAATATTTTAATTAGAGTCGATTTATTAGTTAAGTCGCGTGGCGAACCGCCATTACCAACTCACACCGTGCCAGGGGCCTCACAAAGCAAGCGGAATGCAGCGTCGCCAAATATTCCGGCAGCGACCTCTAAAAAACACTCCCAAACGCAAGCGAGGGGCCAATATAAAGGCAGAGCAGAAGTGAGCCAGCGTCGGAGAAGTGAAGGAGAGATGAAGGCAGACGTGAGACAGAGGACAGAGACACAAGGTTGCACTTCCGCCCGTTGCACTTCCGCCCCTGCCGGAGCACCTGGTCCACAGAGTGATGGGGTAAGAGGTCGCCATCTGTGAAGCCTCGACCCCTATATACCTCCTCACCTTGTTTATCGCCACCTTCTCTCTCTCCCTCTCTCAGTTTTAATTAGTAATAAAATGGTGCATTGACTGGAACATGACTTCTTCTGAGCCCTCCCCTATCCCTTCAGCTTTTCACAATTCGTTAAATCAACATCAGTACTCCAAATGAGGGGAACCGGGAGCGGTAGCTCAGTTTATCAACTGATGTCACTGCAGAGCCTCTGACCGGGAGGTCCTCGGTTCGAGTCCCGACGGCGGCAGGATTTTCGACACTAGCTTTTCAGCTAGGTCGAATTCAGTCGCTGTCTGGAGGAGAATTCTAGAGGCCGGCTGCTCTGATCGATAGTTTTCCGTGGTTTCTACGATCAACACAAGGCGAATGCCGGAGCAGTACCCTAACAAACGAGCCACGGACCGCGCGCGATCTTTCCTACCTCTTCCTTGTCCTATCCTCTCCCCTTACACACACACTTACACTAACATGCACTATACTACTACATATTCCGGGAGACCGGTCGGTAGCTTAGAGCTTGTCCCGACTGGGGCGGTGCCCCGCTGGTGGGAGAGTCCTGATTAGGGGGAAACCCCACTAGCCGACGGTAGGTCGGCGCCGGATCTCGCCATCCAGCGGGGAAGATCACCGTCATCTCCAGAGAGAAAAACATGCACTACACTTACGGGACTAATGGCTAAAGCCGTTGACGCGACCGGAAACGCGAACAAATCAATCAATCAATCAATCAAGTGACGCGCCGCCTTAGGAAAACGCTGAAGCCAGTCAGCTCCGAGGGTGGCACGTCACAATCAAAAAATTTTAGTTCGTCGTGTTCCTGGTGCATTCGAGAGGAGTCTTCCTCCCGCGGTCGCTGGCTCGCTCGTCAGTGAAGAAATGACCCCGTTGCGCTTGGCCACCCTGCGCCGTCCACGCATCCACCAGACGCTCTGTCCTGGCTTTCATCGCAGACTCCCTCCCCGCGACCGCCAACGTCCATCTTTCAACGCCCGCCAGACTCCCACACATGACGTTGCCAACTTGCGTCTAAGAACACGGACGGCATCTAAAAGCGTCCGTTTTCAGAAATTGGTTCTGATGCAAACTTAAACTCTCTCTACAGTGTGTATTCAATTATTATGTTAATCCCTTAGCCGCAGCACGTTTAACAGTTGCCGCGTCCTCTGATCAATTCGATTGCGAAGGCAACATAGCTGATGTGTAGTATGAGTATGTAGGTTCTTAAATACAAAACTATTTTTTCTCATAAAATTAAATATTAGACGTTAAAATTTCCTTTCCATTGCCTATGAGGGTCTTGTGGTACTCAGGCTTTTTTCTTTATTTAGACAGAAAAGGACAATTTATAAATGTAGGAGGGGAGGGTAATTTATAACAATAGAGGACAGTCTTCCCAAACGGACAGACGGTTGGTAAGTCTAATACATACCTAGAATTATCCCCCTCCCCAGGAAATCTGTCACAACACGATTGTCACCCACCTGACGCCGCAGGTCGCATGTTTCTCTTCCCTCACCCCACGCCGTTAGCCTCTTCTCACACTCGCCAGCTCCGATTACTCCCACTACAGCTCAGCCGCACACTTCCCACATTGCACCCACATTTCCACCTCCTCTGCTTCTAAACTGAGCCGTTCTCATGTCACCAGTAACTGCATCATTTGAACTCCATACGCGGTTTCACCCTTCGTTGGTTGGTTCTTAGTGATTGCGGTCACATCAACTACTTATCATTAGTCATTAGTCCCGCTAGTGTAGTGCATGATTTCATCGGGAGGTGGCTGTGATCTTCCCCCGCTGGATGGCGAGATCCGGCGCCGACCTACCGCCGGCTAGCGGGGTTTCCCCCTAACCAGGACTTTCCCACCAGCGGGGCACCGCCTCAGCCGGGACAAGCTCTAAGCCCCCGACCGGTCTCTCGGCACCTGTGACAGTGTAGTGCATGTAAGTCTAAGTGTGAGTGTAAGGGGTAAGGATAGGAAGGGTGAGGGTGAGGGTGAGGGTGAGGGTGACGGTGACGAGGACGGAAGGGAAAGGAAACATCGCGCGCGGTCCGTGGCCCATTTGTTAGGGTACAGCTCCGGCATTTGTCTGGTGTTGGTTGGAGAAACCACAGAAAACTATCGATCAGAGCAACTGAATTCGAATTCTCCTCTACGAATTCTCCTCTAGACAGCAACTGAATTCGACCTAGCTGACAAGCTCGTGTCAAAACTCCTGCCGCCGTCGGGGCTCAAACCTACCACCTCTCGGTCAGAGGGACTGCAGTGACAGTTGATGCCCTGAGCCTCCTCTCCCAGTTTTCACCCTTCGTCATTATCACGTTTCTCTTATCCCAACACTGCCCTCTCGGATCACTCCTGCTTCCAACTGCTTTTCGCAGCTTTCATCACACCCTGCTACCCTACATTGTCAGTTTTACCTGTTGTCTGTCCTGATTTCATCATCACCTCTCTTGAACGCATAATCCGCTGCTCTATCATTTCTTGCCATCGTCACTCGACCAGTTTAACTCCCGCATAAATGTTACTCATCCACTGGTTCATCCACCCCTGACATCTTCACCGATCAGTGATCACCCCATCATTTAAACTGTGCTATTTCGTGCTATCTCCCCAATTTCGTCCCCACCATCTCCCTTTCTGATCACTGCTATCACCACTCAATTACCCACTTACCACCCCGCTTACCACCATTCTCATCGGCCTTCGAATCATACATTTCCAGGTTCAACCCCATTACATTTCTACTCACCTCATTTCACAACGATCTTCCGTATTTAGTCCGGGAGCTTCTTCCTCTCCAGCATCATAACGTGGCAACCACCGTTGAATCATTACTCTCGCGGATCTCCCTATCTGCAAATAAACGATGCACCTTCACGCGTGTTCACCAGGTCCTCGCACATGGTCTTCCACCCAACACATAGTTCTCGTTCCACTGACAATGTAGGGTAGCAGGGTGTTATGGACGCTGTGAAACGCAGTTGGAAGCAGGAGTGATCCGAGAGGGCAGTGTTGGGATAAGGGAAATGTGGCAATGACAAGGGGTGAAAACCGGGATAGGTGGCTCAGGGCATCAACTGTTGTCACTGCAGTCCCTCAGACCGGGAGGTCCTAGGTTCGAGTCCTGACGGCAGGAGGATTTTCGACACTAGCTGGTCAGCTAGGACGAATTCAGTTGCTGTCTGGAGGAGAATTCTAGCTGCTCCCATCGGTAGTTTTCCGTGTTTTCTCCCATCGACACCAGGCGAATGCCGGAGCAGTACCCTAAACAAACGGGCCACGGACTGCGCGCGATCTTTCCTTCATCTTCCGTCCTCCTCACCCTCATCCCTACCTATTCTCCCTCCTTACACACACACTTACACTAACATGCACTACACTGTCACGCTTGCCCACTAAAACCACTCCTTTTGACACGGAACACGCGATGTTCGTCATCATTCTCAATCTCCGTTTTCACCTACCCAAACTTTTCCTAGCACCTGCTCAAAACACTCCTGCCCTGAATCCACCGGTCGTTTTCCTGCGCTATCTGACACGTGTGCCCTACTTACAAACGTCCACGCCAATCTCTCATCCTTCATACAATCCACCTCTACCCCCACCGTATCTCGCAACTTGTGGCTACATGCCATCTTCTCGTCATTACCACACATCTAGCCCTTTTTATTTCATCACTTTCACCAATCATGTTTGACCACTCACGGTCATACCACATCACTTATTGTACTCCCCCTCCCGCAATTTCTAATCCTCCACCCCACTGCCGGTATCCCCATCCATTCCAATCTCCCGCTCTTGAACTCGCGGTGTACGGCATCGTACTGCATCTCTGCCGCCATCCTAACTTTTGCTAACGCGGTTGGCGTAACTCCCAACTCACCTCTCATCCTCCTCAGCGCTTGGGGTACCCCCGCTCGCTTCATTACCACCGCCACCTTCCCTCCCCCAGTAACAGTCTCAACCCACACTAATCACCCGCATTGGAGGTTGCTTCTTCTCTCTCTCCGTTTCACCGGCACCGCCATTTGGGGTGGCTTCCTCTCTCTCTCTCTCTCTCTCTCTCTCTCTCTCTCTCTCTCTCTCTCTGTTCGACCGGCAATTGGGATATGGCTTCCCCTCTCCGTTTCATTGCCTACGGCATTTGGGGTGGTTTCCCCTGCCTTCTCTCTCTCTTCCTCCGTCATTTGAGGTCGCTTCTCATCTTATCTCTCTCTCTCTGCCGCTCTCTCTCTCCGTTCCACCGCCATCGCCACCGCCGCCATTTGCACCCCGCGCAGCCGCCCTCGCTGCAAGCGCCCCGCCCACGCGCGCCGCCCTCGCCGCCGCCCTCGCCGCCGCCCTCGCCGCCGCCCTCGCCGCCGCCCTCGCCGCCGCCCTCGCCGCCGCCCTCGCCGCCGCCCTCGCCGCCGCCGAGCATTTCTGTGCGCTCGCTCGAGTGGCCGTTAATTGCAAGCGGAGCTCGCACGGCGCCCGGCGCCCGCTGCAGTGCTGGCGCACTCCACGGAGAGCGATTGGGGGAGGGGGCGTCTGACCCGGCTGGCGCTTTATAGGGATGGCGCAGTCGGGAATGGTCAAATGAAAAGAACGAATGGACCACATGCCACATGAGTATCGATCAATTCAGAAAGAGAACAGAGCAAAGCAAAATCAAAAAAAGTCAGCGTAATTTTAAAGACGCTCATCTCCAACGATGATTAAAGTTTGCGTTGTTAACTCATTCAGATTCCTTTTATAAGGTTTATTATCGACATGTGCGTTTAGTAAGCTTTTATAATCTCCTTTGAGAATCCGCCACTCATCTTTTACTAAGACCTCTCCCCTTCCACTGGTGGATATAAGGGCTCACACCCCAATCGATGCATGTGGAATTTGTGGTGAAAAAAGTGGGTAGGTGGACGGCTGATTTTCTTGTGGGTTCACCCGTTTCTCCTATCTCTCTTTACTCTATTTCTTACTCATCATTCATATCTTATGGTAGTAACCACAATCACCTTAGCAAAATCATTCATCCACATGCACTATAAGCCATGAATTAGTTCATAATGAAGAAGAGTGCTTTTGTAGGCAAAAATGACTTCTAAAAAAATGCTACTTCACAATTTTCCTTGTGTTTAATATTGGTTGTTTTAGAAAAATCACTAATGCAAAAAAGACAATGTGGTTGCAACAATATAAAGTAATTTCATGAGCAAGAGTACTCTCCAAATTCTAAGAATTATTTCATTCTGTTTTATAGCCAAATCATTATCAAATTAAACCAAGAAACGGGAAAAAATTACAATGCACCGAAACGCCCAAGAACAGAAGATAATAATATTTTGATTATTTTCAAAATGTTCACTTTACAAAGAAATATGCGTCTCCTGCGCGGCATCAGCTTCACACCAAAACCACCAGCGCAACGACAAGGAACAAACAGCAAGTGGGAAAAACATGGAATGGATATGTATAATCTCATCGAAAACTCTGAAACAGTTTGATCCAGAGACAAATTATGTGCGATGTGAATAATTTTTGTGAGACTTTAAAATAAAGGATGGAACCATATGCGGATTACGAAGCTGCTTGAGATATAAAGCGTATTGTATAGTAAAGCGATGTGTACCATTTTTATTTCTGAGCGTATGAGAAAGAAGGGGTTTTGGTTTTCCCTTTTCCTGGGTAGGTGAATGCCCCCTTTGCATTTAACTGCAATGATAGAAGTTTTATCGTAGGGTGTTAATAGTGATACATTATTATGCAAGGGATGATGAGTGGATGAGGTACGAGAAGCCAACCACAACCTCAGGAAGAAATCAACCACACCCACCAAGAGCCACGAATCCGCTTTCGACTTCGCATACTCGTTCGCCGCTCCAAATTCCTGCACCAAATACCTATTAGATATTGGGCCACTGCCACGAAAAAGCCAAGAGCCCATCAAGGGGCCACCCGAACTATGGTCCGAGCGGCTTAGGGGCCCCCTTCCCATGTCCTCACTGCAATCACTCTTATGGTTTCGACGTCAGTTTCGCCGTTAGTTGTTAGCTATTTAGTTATTATCCAATTAATTATTAGCCAATTAGTTATTAGCCGTTTAGATATTATCCATTTAGATATTAGCCATTTAGTTATTAGTCATCGAATTTTAGTTATTAGCCATCGAGTTTTAGTTATTAGCCATTAGTTTCGCCATTAGTAAGTTTCGCATTAGATGAACGACCGAGTGCGCTACCAAAGAGGTACTTTTCCCCAATTGCTCGGCGCCGAGGGGCAGGTGCAGGAGGCACAGCGCCGCCCAGGTGGCGCCGAGGTGTCCGGTGACGTCTCGAGGGCGGGCGGCGTCTGCGGCGCCGTAAGGAGACCCGCCCGGGGCAGCGCGGGCTCGCCGCCACTTCCTCGTGCGTGTCTGGCCCGCGCCGCCGCCGCCGCTATCTACGCGGCCGCGCTGGCGCCGGCCAGACGCTGGGCGCCGCGACGGCGCCGACACCTGAGTCCGCCACGCGCGGTTCGCCGCCGCCCGCACCGCCCCCACCCCCGCGACACCCCCCTCCGCGCAGATACGACTTTGCAGTGACCTACACGCAATTTTCCTTTCGGTGTTGCTCGGAAGCAACGAAGTAGAAGAGTGCCTGTACAGGGAGATTACTATGAGAACGGACCGCTTTGACAGTTACTGCTTGGCCACTGCTGGCAATATAACTCAAGTTGCGTTCATTGATTCATTTTGTCAGTGCGTTCGTTTACAGTTAGTTCATTTGTAAATGACTTCATCGCTATCTCTTGCAATATCATCGCCCTACGTTCGTTCCCCCACCTGTCAAAATGGTCCCTTCTTAGAGTAACTCCTTTATAATAGGGGCTAATGTACAACTTTCGCCCAAGGAAACTCCTCTCTTCCCTTCCTTCCTTCCTTCCTTCCTTCCTTCCTTCCTTCCTTCCTCCCTTCTCACACATCCGAATGAAGAGTATTTTCACTAAACACTTCGAGATACCGTACGCCCCACCTTTACCGCGAATTCGAAGTACCGAGTAGATCAGAATTCCTTAAAAATGTACAAGAAGATGACATAAGATCTAATTTTGTACATTACTGCCTGAATAACGTATCACAAGGTCGTTAGTCTCCTATGAATGTGAAGTCAGGTTTTAAAGCCCAATAACGTACCGTTCTTGAGCTATGCAAGCAAATATTGTCACTGAGACTTGACACAAATCACTTTTGAGTCAGCCCGTAGTAAAAGCGGTTACATTTAGAGCGCAGACAGCGTCCTAGATGTTCAATTTTTAGTACTAGTGCGAAAAGAGAAACGATGTTAAGTTCGAAATATTCAGTCGTAAACTGAATACGACAAAAAAATCAAAATACTTTGGTCTGATCGTATCAGCTACTACTGACCTTGGTATAACAGTGATCTGTATGTTTGAATAAAATAAAATGAATGTCAGTATGACTGGCTAAAAATAGTGTGTGATACAAGGAATAAATGTGATTTTTTTTCTCTTAGGATTGCGACAAGAATCCCATGGGCCTCGCTTCGCAACACTTCCTACTAGCAAAATTATATGCCACGTTTTCCACTCGTAATCTCGTGTTAGGGAAGTTTCTACTTTTTTCGCGTGTTACAATGACTATAATAATGAGTGGTGTTGGAGATACTTTAAAAAAATAATTGAAATTAAATTTCTCTTGGGTCATCTATTTCAACATGAGAGTATACTTAAGAATTTTTTCTTAATACTAGTTTTCCAGTCGGTCTGCGTGCAATTTTAAGAAAGAATTGTGTTTAAATACATCAATAAACGTGAATCTCATGTGTCTCTTTAATAATAATAATAATAATAATAATAATAATAATAATAATAATAATAATAATAATAAATTATAATAATAATTAAATAATACAATAATATAATATTGTATTAATAGTATTATACAATAATAAAGTCGTGTATATTGTCGTTCTGGTTAAAAACATACAAACATGTTTTGCATAATGAGATATACATACAAACGTTTTTTGAATAATTTTACTGAGAAACACTTCGTTACTGGATAGACCGTTGTCGAGTAGTTCTGCCCATAATGTTCAGATGCATGTGAAATGGTGTGTTGAACGGGTGAAAATGTTTTTTAATATCACTGAGGATGAAATATACTTATATTGGAAACAAACGAAGAAAATAGCAAATCATATATGGCCCCGTCATCCAGGACTGTAGCAGTGCGATGCTGGTGAAAAATAAACCAAAAAATACTGAATCGCTCTATTTGGATATCCATGGCGCAGAGGTCGAAGGGTATTATTTATCGATTAAACTCTAAGTTAATTTTTTACACCTACAATGACTTCTACCTGCTAATAAAAAGAAATAACCATATACCTAATTTTTTAATAATAACGGAATACAGAATTGAAACACGTTTTATTAAACACGAAAATAGCTTTTCAAATCGTGATTAAGTACTCCAAAAATATCCGTAAGCACCCAATAAAACGGAAAACAAATTGTCGCAGTGCCAATTATGAGTCCTTTGTCAATATTTCAATGTTAATTCCCACTGTTAACCGGCTGTGGACAGTACATTCATTAGTGTTAATTTCTGTATCGATATTGCGTCGTCGTGTCGCTTTCGGAATTGTATCACATGCAGCTACAAATGAGGGAAGCGGCCGGGCAAGGTCGGCTTACATAATGGGGCGATGGGATCTAGTTTTAATGTGGGGTTTGAAAGAATAATTGCACGTGTTTCATGCAAGAAAATGAATCCCCCTCAAATCGTGTATTCTCAATTGACAATTACTGCCATAACAATATGTTCGCTGTTCTAAATACAGAAAATGTCCATTTGTGAACAATTAGATAAAAATATAAAAAGTATTCTGGGCTTACTAACATATACAGTTTTATTCTCTGCAATATATTTAAACACTTTACAATATAAATACGAATTTAGAGTTATTTAATATTATTTTAATATTATATTATTATTTATTATATAATCTGAAATATTGAATAATTTTTGTAACTTCACACAGAGATGTTCCAATGATAGACACTATAAAATAGCAGAGATATTATTTTAATTATAGACATTTATAAAATTTTAGATCCCGGAAGGCACCCCAAAATTAATTATTAATTTAATAGAAATTGCTATATATTTATAATATAGTTTAATAAGTACCGGAACGCCGTTCCGTCGCGTTCCACCAGAAATCAAGCCCTGATTAAGACTATATTGAAGAAAACAGAACGAAAAACTCAATGGACAGTTCCAAAAGGAAATTCATCGAAAGTATAGAGTAAGAAATGGATTTCACAAAGTATAACAAACAATGTAATTGGTTTCAAAAGAAAGTTTTGAAAAAGAAAAGGAAATTGAATGAATGAATGAATGAATGAATGAATGAAACAAATGAAATATTTATATTAAGATGAAAATATTCCTTCTAGTTTCAATTTTGCTTACAGTTCAACGCGAATCTTTTGTGAGTTTTGTTGGATATGTAATACATTACAATAAATTTATTTAGGCTCATTCTCAGGTGAACGGCCGTTTGAAAGATAATTTCACGTGTTTCACGCAAGAAAATTAAATCCCCTTAATATAATGTATTCTCAATTGACAATTACAACACTTTTTGGCTGTTCAACCTCATGAATCCCATTCTCCTAATGTTGACGTAATTCATCACAACGAACGCCACCTTCTTTCCGTCGAAGCGCAGCTGCAGCCGGGAAATCCTCTCGCAGCCCCGGTCGCGATGTGCGTTCTGCGAACGGGCGCGCCTTCCCGCCGGCGCCGCCGCCGCCGCCGTCGTCGTCTCGGGTTAGCGGCGGGGCCGTTACTTCTGGCGAACGTCGAGCGGAGAGGAAATTGGGGCAGGGGCGGGCTAAGCACCCTCGAAGGCAGCGCGGCGGCTCGGGTGGCGCGGCGAACGGGCGTGGGTGGCGAACGGCCATGACGCGCCGTGGGACCTCCCCGCGACGCCGCGCCGGGGGAATGGTCGAACAAAACCGACTGCGATGAAGTGATAACGGTTCTTAGTCATCAGTAATCGATACAACTGATCGATGAATTTTGTGTCACCATGTACTCGTATAAAAATTATTATTAGTTATTACCATCATCATTTATTACCATCATTTATTATTATCATCATTTATTATTATCATCATCATTTATTATCATCATCATTTATTATTATCATCATTTATTATCATCGTCATCATCAGTTATTATTATCATCATCAGTTATTATCATCATCATCATCAGTTATTATCATCATCATCAGTTATTGTAACTGTAACAACGCAATCCATAGTTCATTAGCTTATTGATACCCATTTGGATTCGGGTTTAAACCAAGGGCCTAAGAACCCAGGAGGAATGCAGGATGTGTGAGGTAATCAGACAGGCAGATGTTAGCTTTGCAGATGGTAGTAGCAGATTGTAGTATTAAAGTTTAGCGTGCTCAGGTGTTTTGTCAGTTTTCTAAGTAAGGGCCCTAGAGCTACACTTCGACAACGGTGACCGTTCGATTACAGACACTTTCCAGCTCTCTCTGGTGATCACGATAAATCACGATTATATAACAAGAATGTTAACTGGTGTAAACCGTGCAATTAAGTCGCACGGGAAGTTTAAAGCCGAATCCTGTTATTTGTCTGGACATCTATTTAAATTCTTCCTCGATTCAGAGAGGAAAAGGAATGCATTCTGATTATGGTTTATCTTCTCCCTAGTCCGGGCTAATGTGGCCTGCTGTGGTCTGCTCTGCCCTACTCTACCCTAACCTCTCCTGGTCTGCTCAAACCCACCCTGCTTCTTGCCACCGTCTTCGCCCTGTGCTGCCTTGCCTGACCTCGATACTACCCGCCTTCCCGTCAGATTGTGCGAGATGTCGACATTTCCAAAAACTTTCTTCATATTATTAATGTGAAATTTTTGTTTACCAAGATCTGTACACGCTACTAGTGATCCACAGTATAAAATCCTACTATCCACCTTAACTCAGAGATGTAATGCATCACAAATAATATTATTACATTCACTGGATATTTTTGGTAAAATTACGCATGTATCAGAGAGTTGCTGAGCGTTGAGTTTCATCGACTAATCTTTGCGTTTAAAAGAACTGATCTTCGATGTTTTAAAAAAATCATCACATTTACTTCAACAACTATAACACACTAGAATGCTTGTTCGCAGTACGAAACGTCGACTGGCGGTAGATCGATTGGAGTTTTCACAACGAAACGACCAAGATCAACATGTAGTTGGTCTTGGAAAGTACGTAATGAACAAAAGCCATAAATAAACATTCATTCTAATAATTTTAAACTATTATTAAAATTTAGGGTCTATACTATAAATATCGTTAATAAGAGTTAGCGATATAACATCTGGGGGCCCACCTCCTTTCAATTAAAGCGAAAATCCCAAAATTTAATTGAGTGGACAGCTTATATTTCTGTCAAAAAAAATTGTTGTTTTAAATATATAGATTACTAGTGATATTATCATTAAAACCTGTTTTAATAGCGTTTATAACAAGCAAGCTCGCAAGTACAGTCTTGTATAGGGAATTCTATGTTTGAGTCCAAACGATGGCGGATTTCCGGCACCAATATCTGGGTGAAGACGGCTACTACTTGGATGATCAGTCTAAGGGCAGACTGCTCTGATCGGTTTATACAGTACCCCCCATTTACTCCCAGTACGATGCTGAAGGCCCAAAACGGGCCATGGGCCGCACGTGATCCTTCTTTCTCCATCCTTAGTTTCAGGCAAGAGGCTGATCTATCTTCATGTGGACCATCCCATATCGATCTAGAAAATTTCCCACAGACGTCGGAGATACGAGTTGCAGTGGTAGTTTATAGATCCTCCGCATGAAAATAATTGTAATTTAGCAGCAGATATAGAAGGCCTAAAGTTGAACCAATTGAACGAAATAGACCACCTCCGAAAAATATTTCTTCTAAATCTATATACTAACTGCTAACGAGGCTGTATCAGGAAGATTGAACATTCTCGATGAAGGGGAGGTGGGAGTTTCGAGGATGAGAAATTGGCCCACGATTTGGCCCTACGGATGGGTATGGGTTCTGGTTGGGGTGCGAAAGACTGTACGCAGTCCGTGGCTTGTTTAAGATGCTTCTCCGACATCCGCCTGGAACTGAGCTGAAGGAATCGATCGATCGGAGCAGCCTACCTCTAGAAGTTTGAATTTGGCACTGGTCGGCCGAGACCTAAAGAACTGGCGTCGATACCACCAGAAATTATTGGCCAGGAGTATAAAATCCTTTTATTATCGGGATTCGAATCTAGGAAGAAAGGTGAAAAAACTCCCATTGTAGTCTTGAAACTTCTTTCGCAATTGTAGCGGATAATAATGATAATAAACTAAGTCATATCCTTTGATTATGAGGATAAGACACATTACATTTTATTTGGATGATAAGAATTTTAATGACCGTATTTCAAACATGTAATTCCTTTAAATCTAATTGAAATAAGTTATAGAACAGTTTTTTGTCTTCTGGGTAACCTGCGAGCGTGCGTTCGTTACTGAGGGTACTCCTTTCTACCCTCTCTTTCGGGGAAGTGTCATTCGAAGCCAATCGGTCAACGAAGAGGGGGGAGAGGGGGACGGCATTTTCCGGATTCTTCCAGATCATTCTAAGAGACTTCATGGAAAAACGTTTTTGAGAATTTTAAGTACACTGAATGAACTTTTTAGTATTGTAAATCACTTAAAGTTGTAAAACATTGTATATTACTGTAATGTTTTTCCGGAATAGCATAAATTAATACGATGAAGATAAAACTAATTTTGATATAATGTTTTTTTTCAAAAGTAATTTTATCTATACTTTTTCGAGTAACTTGTTTGGACCGAGGATTGACGTGCTAGAAAAATGCATTACGTTTAAATTCACTTTATATTTTACTGATACGTTTTCGTTCGTTATTACCTTCGATACGGAACTCGATGTAAACTTGCGTATCACATCTGGATCGAGAAGATTGTGGTTACGAGGGAAATATAAAAACAGATGAATAATGCTACATATGACAGGAATAGAGAGAATTATGAGAGGAAATTATGGAAGGGAAATTTGAAGAGACAAACCGAGTAAAGTTAACAACTAGTTAATTAGTAAATAAGTAAATCTGAATCAATAAAATTAGTTACAAAAATAAAAGCTTGCGTGTACCAAGGGCTTTAACTGGTTTTCGGGCCAAATACCCTTGGGCGTTTTGTTGTCGCTCGATCATTAGAACGCCTTATAAAGCACTTGGTTTTGATTGATTGATTTTTTCGTGTTTCCGGGCGCGTCAACTGCTTTGGTCATTAGTCCCTTTAGCGTAGTGCATGTTTTTTCTCGCGAGATGGCGGTGATCTTCCCCCGCTGGATGGCGAGATCCGGCGCCGACCTACCGTCGGCTAGTGGGGTTTCCCCCTAACCAGGACTCTTCCACCAGCGGAGCACTGCTCCAGCCGGAACAACCTCTAAGCTCCCGACCGGTCTACAGGAATATGTGATAGTGTAGTGCATGTTAGTGTAAGTGTGTGTGTGTAAGAGGAGAGGACAAGACAAGGAAGAGGAAGGACAGATCGCGCGCGGTCCGTGGCCCGTTTGGTAGGGTACTGCTCCGGCATTCGCCTGGTGTTTAAAGCACTTGGTACATAAATAACGATTTGTTATATACTTTCACAGCACAATTCAACATTTTTCCCGTGAAAGAACCCACCGGAGGTGTCAAGCGAAGTTAGTAATTAACCTCACGCGATTCCATTTGTGTAATTTCCACGTAACAAGCCAAACGCGCCTCATCGCGCGTTGCCGAGGTGGGCGGAGGCGCGTTGGCGCCCACTGCGGAAGCGCCGCGGGCGCGGGGAGAGAAGGGGAGGGGAGGGGCGTGGCGAGGCAGGCGGGGAGCGCGGGGGAGGGGCCCTGCCCGGGAGCCCCGCCCCGCCCTGCGCGGAGGCGGCGGCGCCGAAGGCTCAGCCGGCGCGGGCTGCGTCGGCGCCGACGCCCTCGCTTCCGCCCCCGCCCCCGCCCCCGACGCCTCGCCTTCGCGCCACGCGGCCCCATTTTGGCTTGGATTCGTTCCCTTCCGCGCCAGGCGCAGTCCGGATGTATCGCCTTCAGAGGCGACCACACACAGCTTTTCAGAGGGGGTGGTGCAATAAAACGTCGAACCCTCCGTCCATTATTTCGTTCAAGAGAAGATGACATCTTTTTTATAGAATCTAAAAAAATATCTGACCGTTCGTGTTTAATTCGCTTTCTACTTTGTTTTATAACTTTCTTCAATGATACTACTTAGGCTACGATTCTAATGATTCGACGTGGTAATTCTTTTGAACAAATTGAGTAAAATTAGCTACAGAATGGTACTAGTTAATGTTCTTAACTCTTTAGACTAGTATAGATTTCCGTTATTGCCCGGCCTTCCCAACTGCTACGTATCAGAGCCAAACTTAAAAAAAAATTTTATTAGTTTTCTTAATGTTTCGCTCCCCTGATAGTAGAATTGAAATATGTCTTTACAAATATTACAGAAATGTAAACAATCCTGTATGCAAATTTTACTGTAAAATTTGTATAAAGTTGGAGACTATTTTGAAAACCTTGTTTTTAAAATTGCCTTTATTTCAGCAATATTATTCGAAAACTATATTTTGAAAGAAAAGCCTCATTCATAGATCTAGTTTTTGAGAACAGATCTTTTCAGAGAAGTAAACTTTATCTTGTAGTCTAGTCTTATACTGTAGTTGAATTCAGACGCCGAAAAATATTTGCTAGAATTCTCCTTCAGACAGTGGCTGAATTCGACCCAGCTGATAAGCTGTTGTCGACAATCCTGCCACCGCTGGGACTCAAACCCTAGGACCTCCCGGTCAGAGACATCGCAATGACATCAGTTGTTACCCTGAGCCACCTTTGGTTGTTTAGCATTTTTATTTTATCGGAATTCAGTTTTAAACAAAGTTTGCAAAGGAAAACTCTGTATTTTCTATTACATGGACAACTCTTTATGTAATTTATAATTTTACCAGTTTTATATCAAAATACAATATTTTTTTACCGTTTGTGTATCAATTTTCTCATCTCGTGTCACACCGTCATGGCTATTTTACAATAATAAATATGTTACTATTTATAATTTATATCTAATTGTGGTCAAAGAAACAGCGTATGCAAGTGTTTTTCATAGGAATGAAGATTTTCACTTTCGGACGAAATATTAAATATAACTCCCTGAATAATATAGATTTGGGTAGAACTGAAAACAGTTTGTCATGAATTTGATACTGAAACTCGAATAACGAACAGTGATGAAACGCAACGCCTACAAAGTATTTCCAGAATTTTTCGATGCATTCTCATTTTCATAAAAATCAAAATATACTGCATTTTCATAAATGAACGTTTATTATGTTTTTTACTCCTCCAGTAACGTCTCGCTTTTAATATCATTTTATTTTTTCTCTAAATTTGTTATAGGTAAGAATATGTAATACTATTATATGAAAGTTTGTGAGTGGTAGATTACACAAGAAATGAGGGAAGGCTATATTCTCGGTGAGATTTTTTTTAAGGATGTGAAGCATTTCATGTTAAAATCTAAAACTCTATAATCCATGTTCAGTTAATTGCTTGCTTAATTCATTTATATTTCACGAATATCAAGTGTTTTAGGGATTCAGATTTCACAACCTTAATAGTAAATATAGGTTTTTTAAATGAGAGGTAATTTAACTTTGAAATTAAGTACATTTCGACTCCCATCGTACAGATTTCGCATCTGTTTTCATCCGACTGAAATGTCTTCTTTAACTGGTAATATTAATCATAGCTTTAACTAATAAATTATTTTCGAATTCATATTCAGTATTGTCTTGTAATTTTACAACCACTATAAGGGGGGTTCGGGAGTTATCAAGAAAAAACTATTGGGAATGCATGACATGCTGAAAAATTTCGCCCTCTTAGATTTTTTACTCATATTTTTAAGACAGTTTACATTATTTAAACATCTGGAATTGAATGAATTTATGCAGATAACGTACAAGCCACAAGCGTTAGAATGGTAAAAAAATGGCTTGGAATGTTGGGACATACTTTAAATTTTGAGCAGCAAGGACGCACGTCGAAAATTAGATTAAATGTAGAAAAAGGCAAAAGTAAAGCTAAACACTCAGAATAAGAATCACAAGTTAAAATAGTCAAAAAATAAAAATAAAAATTTATTGAACCAACTCCAGAAGTACAATTATTTGATTGGTTTTGTTGATAGTCAATGCCTTATTTTACTTGGCGAGACTCGGACCGTTCGGCCCACTCTTCCTTCTGTCTGACCATGCAAATTTCGCTACGCTCCTTTCGCTATCTATCGGAGAAGGTATCATCTCGGGCGACGAAACAGACAATTTGAATGTAGCTCAAAAACTTCTTTTAGGCTTGAGTACATACAGTACAGCTTACACAGTGTAAATCTACTACATGGAACATCCGGCTTTACGTCCTCTCTAAGAAAGGCGTACGAAGAATGTTTTCGGCCTTAAAAATTCACGGCATAGATCAAGTTTGAGCCCACAATCTTGGGTAAGATAATTACAAAATCGTAACAGTAATAAAAAGGCATTTTGCCAAACTCCCGAGTTATAGTGGTGGGAAAAGGAAAGGAAGAAGATACTATTCTGCGATTGTTTCCTCAAGTCGATGCGCACGGAAACGCTAAATGACTAAGAAAAATGAAAACCACGCAAAGTCGCTTCTTCAAAATATTGTAAATCACTCGCAATTACCTTGGAAAAACAAACTGTATTTTCCATAAATATCATCGCTGGTAATGTGCGTTATTTTGCTGATAGAGTTTTGTTTGCCTAAGTGAAGATCTCACTCGTTCTCAAAATCTTTTCTCATCTCAATCTCAAAAACAAGGGACAATTTAAAGTTCTCAGTACAAATCTCATTTTCGTTGAAATCTCAGAATTTTCAAAACTAGCATATTTTAAAAGTATTTTTGAGAAAGTATGTGCTGTTGTAGCATCAGTAGTTCGAATATAGAGTAATTTTCGCGTAATTGTTTCCATGAATTAAATGCGATTTTTAAAAAAATCTTCAAAACGGCTCCAATTTTTCTTCATTTTTTGTCAAATAGAAAACGGTCGTAAAACTGACGCAGGTTCCACTTTCGTTGAACTCTCTGAATTTTCGAAAATTGCGAAAGTTCCAGATAATGCGAGAAAGTATGCTCTGATGTTGTACTACTAGTTTAAATAGGTCCTCGAAGTTTCTTCTTTTGAATTTTTACTTGCGGAATTCTCTCGTTCATTTATAAAAGAGAGACTCGTTCCTACTGAGCACAGAAACTTAACTGGCTTCGCCTTAGAGCTTCTTAAATGCAATCCGCACAACAAATCCATCGAGCGGGCTGCGTCCGACGCCTTACAGTGCTGCTATTATGAGGGTACGATCAGAGAGGATCCATGCTCGACCAAGAAAAGTTCGGGTTCATACATATTACAGAGGAACGGTATTGTTCACACTGCGTTAGACTGCATCAGACATTCTCCAAATATTCCTTGTAGATGACATAATAGAAGCGAGGATATGAAACTGCTTTCTAAGAACTAATTTTGATATGACGTATGAAAATACGGAGTACGAAAATACGTATGAAAATACGGAGTGAGGAATAATTGTTAAAGATACTTAACATTTCTGTTGCGTTAGTAAGGTTAGGTTCATGTTTGGTAGGAACTATTAGCCATCGATTTCATCCATTTATTCTGACTGATTTCTTATGTAGGTTCCTGCTGTGGTATCTGAAATCGTAGGTCTTACACACGGCTTCTTTCATAAATTAACGAAGTAAGTCTTTGCCCATGATGAATAGTTCCATTCGACTGAATAATTGGAGTTATTTTGATGTTGTGTCGAAATGTGAAACAAATTCAGACAGATAATAATTTATTTTATAACAGAAGCTATTTAGATTCGGAAGGTGACGCTTGGAGACGGAATTCAGATTCGATAGCGACTACTTGCTGATGATATTTTAAACACGGAGGGTGATATTTCTATTCAGATACGGAGGATAGAACAATTAACAGAAGTTCAAACATGTCGAGTTTTTCCATAAACAGATCGTAAAGAAGTCAATAATATATTAACTTGTGTTTATGACAAATCGCAGTACTGAACTATCTTAGTGCACAGTAAACAAATATTATACATCAATTGTAACATTAACAGCATCGAATTTGTTTTCAGATAATTTGTCTTTGCCCCACAAAAAGAAAGAAAATTCTAACTTTAGAAAACAAGAAAAATAGTTCAACGGATGTGACAAATGGCAGTGTTAGCGCCAATGCAAATAGTACGGAGACGGGTAGCCCATGCAAGTTACCTGTAAGAGAAACAAGAACAAACTCGATTGTCGAAACTAAGAAGAAAAGGAATGCTGGTGAAGCGTATAGGATCTATAGAGATAAGAAAGATGAGAATCCTGCTACAAGACCACACACGACCAGCAGACCAAACATTTTATTTTTGGAAGAATAAGTTTTTAAAAAATACCCAGTCCGTACGGGACGGGACGTTAATCAAATCCATAATTATTCAATTACGTAAGATTTGGAGTCGAGAATTCGTAAAAAATGATAACAGAAATTAAGTTGTTTGAAGTATTTTCAATAACAATTGAACGTTTGAAAATGGCTTGCCCAACGTGGGGAAGATTTATTAATAAATGCCAATATGAGTACGTTACAGTATATATGATGTTTTAAAAAATATTACAGTTAATGTTATTTGGATTAAGATTACACATATTCCACTGTTAAGAATTTAATATTTCAGTTTTTTAACCCGAATGGCGATCGTTTTCTAATATTTCCAAATATTTTTGGAATACGAATATGGTGCATTTTGTCAAAATGACCAAATATTATTGCTGTTTATTGCTTCATGTTAATACATTTGGTAATTGTTTTAATTTTTCACTCAATCTCTCTGCATGGTCTATTGTTATCAGTCCATCATATCTCATTGTCGATACACAGTTTAAAAGTCAAGAAAATGTTTACCAGATTTGTCATTATATTGTATTACGTCGGTCAATAACACATGATAATTGAATAGGTGAGTGGAAAAACAGAACTAGTCAAAATTGGTCATTTTCTTTTTTCTTGCAGAAATTAGTGCAGAAGGCATGGAACTACATGTTGAGGCTAAAAACAGTTCAATATGAAGTTTTTTGACTTCAAATCAGACAGCTCATTTTTGATGAGTGAAAAAACAATGTCTTTCCTTGTCATGTACTGCTCTGCCACTCGATTTCAGACATCTGGCGACTCGGACTGCTTACAGATAATGGTTCACAGTTGTTATTTGCCAGTGGTACGAGTCTGATGTAATTTACTTGTTCTGTTACTGGTCGAGAGTGTGCCTATAATGAACTGAAGTGTCAGAGGTGAGGGGGAACAGTAAGTGACGAGATAATAATGTTCGTTATTTTCCGTTAAAAGAATGTGTTCATAGTCAAGTTTGTAAACAACCATTCACGAGTCAGGATCAACGACTGACAGGAATTGTTTCGTCAGGTCTGTCTCCAAATATGGAAGAAGAAAGCGTAATAACAGAGCTCGTGCTATAAGTACAAAGATCTTCTTAAGATAAAAAACACACAATCCTTTCTAACGAAAATTGCACACTACTCATCAGATTGTTTGGAGTTTGTGTTTAGTGAATTGAACGTCAAAGCACACTCTATTCACAGAAAAATATCTTGAAAATGAAAAGATTATAAAATATCATCTTGAAATTTGGACTACTCCAAGTTATATTACTTATGTGCTCTCTTACAGTTATAAAATGTGTTATTTTTGTAGTACATTATTATTTGCAAGAAATTTGGTTTGCAAATCTTCGTTGACAAACTAAAGGAAAAACAGTACAAATCCACAGATTTTGTTTAAACTATAACACATGTTTCATAAGTTTTGAATCACAATTATTCAGAACATATTCGAATGGCTTGGTATATCATTTCTGAAATAAGAAAATTATTTAAATCTCAACATTTTTTATCATAACTAATCAAACGTTATAACTTGAATCTCAAAATGAACTTTCTGGTCCAGTACTGTTTTTCTACTCAGCCATTCAATCAATTACAAATAAATTACAATGTAATATTAGCATTCTTTTTGTAGACTCCAACGTAGACTTGTTTAACATTTTAAATCCTACCAAAATGTATTTGACTGTAAAAAATCCATATTTCTCGGAAACATGAATCAATTTGCTGGGTCCCTCATTTCGTCTTTGGCGATCTCTAGCAATACTATGTTCGCGTGCACGAATGATCAAGCTACCACCTCACAACTTTGCAAAAGAGCGAAGCACGTTCCCAGGCCAGCGTGCAGGGGAGTATTGTTTCGAGGGAATGCCGCCGGAGGGGAGTTGCCTCTTCCGGCCGCGTGGGCGCAGGCGGAGCTTCGCCCCCGCTGTGCAATCTCGGGGCATCGGGTATCAACGCAGCGGCGCGCTCTTCGCCTCGCGCCGCGCCGCTCCGCGCGGGCTCTTGGGCGGGGCGGCGCGCCACGGCACTGACCTGCGCCAACGCCGGCGAGGGGCGGGGCGGGGCGGGGAGGGGTGGGGCAGCGCGGGGCGGGCGGGCGGGGCAGCGCCGGGCGGGGCAGCGCCGGGCGGGTGGGGCGGGGGCAGGGCGGGGCGGGGAGGGGTGGGAGGGCGGGCGGGGAGGTGGGCGGCGAGGTGCTGGCGATGGGAGGGAGAAGGCGGGTGTTGGGTGGGGAGGGCCGGGGTGTGCGCGAGGCTGAGGTGGGAGGGGGAAGGCTGGAGGGCGAGTGCGGAACGGATGTGGTGGGTGCTGGGTGAGTGCGGCGTGAAGGTGGGAGCGGGGTGAGCGCGGGGCGGGGAGTGGGGCGGGGAGCGGGCCGGTTGTAGGGCAGGGAAGGGGAGGGGCGCGGAGCAGGGCAGGGGTGTGGGGCTAGGTGCGGGTCGTAGTGTGGAGCGGGGCGGGGAGGGGTGTGGGGCAGATTAAAGTACGGGGTGCGGTGCAGGGCGGGGCGGGTGCGGGGTGGGCGAGGAGCGAGTTGCGTGGAGGGGTATGGGGCAAGGTGCGGGTCGTAGTGTGGAGCGGGGTGCGGAGCGGAGGGGAGGGGTGTAAGGCAGATTAAGGTACGGGGCGCGGTGCAGGGCGGGGCGGGTGCGGGATGAGCGTGGAGCGGATGCGGGGCGGGATGTGGGGCAGAGTAAGGGGCGGGGTGCGGGCTGGGAGCGGGGCGGGGTGTTTAGCGGGGTGCGGGTGGAGAGGAATGTGGGACGGAGTGCGGGGCTGGGTGCGGGAAAGGGAGTGGGCCAGGGTAAGGTGCTGGGCGGGCGCGAGCCGGGCGCGTAGTGGGCGCGGAGCGGGCTGCGGGGCGGGGTGCGAGGAGAGGGATTGGTAAGGGAAGGGGTGCGGAGGGGAACAGAGTGGGTTTGGGGCAGGCGGGAAGTGAGGGCTGGTGGAGACGGCGCGTGGCGCGGCGGTGTCCTGTGACGCGAATAAATCAGGCACGTAACGCAAGGGTGCCCTTGTCGCCCTGCGCCTGTGTGCCTGCGCCGACGACGCACCGCCTTCTCCTAGCAGCGTCTGCCTGCAACCGCCGCTGGCATCCCGGGAAACCCGGTCTCATTGAAAACATCGAAAACACGAAACAATCTATTTTCTTGATTATTATTCTATAATGAATTATTGAATCTTTCTATGAAATCAAGTTCAATTAATTAATTTTAGTTCATAAAAAGTAATGCCGGTATATAGAAATTATTTTTAAAGCTATAATATTAGTTTTAGGAACTGAAAAGGAAAAAATGTAAAATTGTGCCAATAAGATGGTCTATAAAGATTTTGAGTAAGTGTGATTAAGTATTAAGATGTATACCATGTGTATGGGTAGAACAAAAACAATGAAACAATTTCAATCACAGATTTTTCAAATCATTGAGCAACCACGGTTGCTTTGCCAAATTCAAAATCTGCGTAATGGCGACCACACTAACAGTGCTTTCCGAGCATGACTGCATCAATATTGGGGTAAAGCCTTTTGTTTGAAGTGTTTATGGTCTTGTTTGATGTTGAGTAAAATTAGAAATTCAAACATTTATTTTCGAAAATGAAAATCATGAGTTGTCTTTCTTCAAATGCCTACTTTCGCAACTTTTTGGCTTTCGGCCGACTATTGAAATTGTAACTCAGAAATTCATTATTTTTACGCCGTGAAGAATAAATTGCGGGATACAATTACAATAATCGTTTTATGAAGTTTATACGATATTCAATAATTAGTATTCTCGGCACGAATGAAAAGTGAAATGAAGCTTTCCTCTAATATTTTTACGAATATTTTAGAATTCCATAAGCAAAGTATTAAGGTTGTGTTTCAAATTGTGGAAATATTCCGAAGTTTTCTGAATTTTTTTCGTCGCAAGTAATATCCATTTTCATGAAACCTTAAAAATTGTAAAAACTCACTCTCACATTTTGCACTTTTTCACCAAGAATACTATTACAAAATTCGTACATATGAATATGACACTTCGAAACTGTAGGAAGGAACTCCGTTTCACTGTAGGGAACTCCGTTTCCTCATCTCTCAGGTTTAATTGCTAGAGGCAGAGACTGCTAGAGGCAGAGACACCAGCAAACCTAGCGAATGGCTAGAGTACAGAAAATAGAACAGATACGCGTAATTTGCATTAAAGGATCAAGTCTTCAACACGCACTCTAAATTGCAAATTAGAATCACATGAAACCTCCCACCCTGAGGAACATCTTTCTTCAGAGAGAAGGGTAAGAAAAATCGATTTTCCTTACGTGTTGTGTTCCGTTTATACAAAGCGATTGCTCCTGAGAAAATTGTGAACAATTGCACCTCTCCATGTTGCACATCCCACCGATTTCATGCTGCAGCTGGGAAACTGGGAAGATGCTATGGGGACCTTACAATCCTGCAGTTTGTCCGCACGTAGCGTAGACGTTATTCGAATTTCCTAAACAATAATGAAAACAAGTCGATCCATTACCTGATCTCATTCGTCGCCGAGGCTACATTATTTCAAAAACAATGGTGATACATTTAGACCACATGTTTAGAAACTTTTCTGTATAGTATAATGTGAAGCAATGTCATCTATAAATAAGCCATGCTCTACGTTATGATAAAGAAGTTATTTTGTACGCATTCTGTACATTTGATAACACGCTTCTTCCTCATGTCCAATAAAGTTGCCATATTGTACTTATAAGATGTCTTAATGACAAACTCTTCTTTAAGCACGAAACGTACAAAATAATGGTAACGTGGAACGTTTATGCACAAGGGTAAACGAATCCTCACAGAAATAATATAGTTCCCCCTCCACCCCGATTGCTTCTCTCTGGCAGCCGTGTTGACTTGCTCAAAGGACAGTTAGAGAAGTCACATTTACTACGGGGCTAGCCTTCGAATATTCAATTCACCCGGCGACGCTAGTGGAATTCCTTAACGACGCTCTGTGAAGTCACGGAGGTTAATCGAATTTGAGACTTCGCGGGTACCTCGTTACGTGACCACTTAGGAACCCCGGGATCTAACGGTGTCGAGCCCCTGGCCGAAGGAATAAAAGGTACTGACAACGTGACGATTATTGACAAAATAACGGAGGATTACTCCATGCCAGACCCTCATCGCGCAACAAGGATTCAGGGAGGCGTTGGGTTGACGAAGCCGCAAATGATATATATTAGGGTGAAGCGAAAAAAATAAAATTCAATGGATTGACGAAAAAAGTTATTTTTCGATGCAAGAACAACATCGACACCAATAAAACCATTTTAAAAATCGGTTTAGAGTTGCCACAAACCCCACAAACACCCCTTTTCGGCCCTTTTCACTTCTTTTTTTAAAAAAATAATGTCAAATAAATATTATTTAAAGGTATTTTATCAACGGATTTTTGGTTGAGGTAGTGCATCCGCAACTATTTTATGATCATCAACATTACTTATTTTACTCAGTGTTCCAAGGCCGAATATGGTAAATTTTACGTGAAAGCCTAAAAATATACACTTTTATGGTGATTTAAAACTTATAATATTCTATAAAAACTTTACGAAAATATTCTTTTATAACACAAAGTTCAGCATTTATTTGTTCCTTGTTGTCGATTTCCCAATGTTTTCTTACAATCTTACAATTATTACAATTGTACTCCTTTGGAAGAGTATTTTGGTCTTTCCTCAAATGAAATAGTTCTTGAGTGGATAAATATTATCAATACATTTTCTTATAGACTGACTATGTCTGCGAAAACATTTTTGAGGATGTGCACCACCACGTCGTTTCTTGGGAAATGCACCAGATCTTAATCCCGTCTCGCATAGGTTTTGTACTCAAAATTGAAAAAGTTGCAGAATGTTAAGAAATGAGTTTTGATAGACTCTTACTATCATTCTTTTTATGAAAACTTGGAATAAAAAATTCAATTGACATCCTATCCATTGCTATCCTCTCATGTCCGTTGCTATCCTTTCTTGTCCTCTCCTGTATCTTTCTTTACATTTTTTCCGTGGATTTTACTTTCGACTAATTCTTTTATCCGAAAACCGTGCAAAAGTTTCCGCGCAACTTATATTATGATCACTCATTTTGCTACTCAGTAAAATCTCCCCAGTCCTGAGAACTGCCGAAACTAATCGTGTGAGAACATGTACAGAACTTCCGTAGGAAATGGTTTATAAAGAGCAATATAGTATCCACGTGCACTAGAATTGTTTTGTAGTAAAATGTCGTGAACGACCATGAAAGCTGCTATGGACTTCAAGAGTTTTGGAATTTGGTAGTAATCAAATTTGGATTTAAAGAGTTTTGGAATTGTTGACAACATTGTCTTCAGTCGTTTTGGAACAGAATGCAATATTCACATGTAGTTTTCACAAGGACACGTTTTAACAAGTTTCGAAGCAAAGGAAAAGTGATGAAAGAGAAAGATGTGACAAAAGTTGTTAAGCGAAAATATATTTTTTTTAAACTTTGGACGTATGTAGTTATGGAATTGGACGACTAACTTGTGGAAAATTAGTTGGAAATCTCCGCAGGGAACAAAAAATTAAACATTAAAACCGGGAGAGGTGGCTCAGTGCGTCAACTGATGTCACTACAATGCATCTGACCGGAAGGTCCTATTTTCGAGTCCCGACAGTACCAAGATTTTCGACACTAACTTGTCAGCTAGGTCAAATTCAGTCACTGTCTGGAGGAGAATTCTAGAGGCCGACTGCTTTGATCCGTAGTTTTCCGTTATATCTCCAATGAACCCCAGGCGTATGCCCAAGCAGTACCCTAACAATCGGGCCACGGACCACGGGCGATGTTTCCTTCCTTTTCCTTGTCCTATCGTCACCCCTTACACACACTTACACTAACATGCACTACACTACCGTACATGCTGGGAAACCGGTCGGGAGCTTAGAGCTGGCGCCTTCACCCTCTCGTACATCTCCGCCACCCATCGCCGTTGTCTTATGAGGCTGATGTTTTCCTCCCCTTTCAAGCGTGAACTACTAGATTGGATTGAAGTTCCTTTTTATCCGAAAAAGTTTGTTTTTTGAATAATATAACCCGATAATAAAATACCCGAAGAAGTTTGTTTTTTGAATAAAGTTAAACCACACACAGCTAGTCATTCAAAATGTGTTAACACAATGTTATCAATTGAGAAAATTTCTTTCAATAATTCCTCGTTAAATTTGGAGGACGGTTGGCAACCCTAGTCGGGAGCGACGAAGTGGCGGTGATCGCGGGGATCGCGGCGGCCGGAGCAGCGACGACGGCTATACAGCGGTATTCACAGAGCTGGACCGTCACCATGATAGCATTTAGGCACGGTTTTTCGCGTGTTTTTCAGTGGTGCCGCAAGGTATGGATGGCATACTCGCGACCGTATCAAGCTTTGCCGCGGATGACGCGACTGTAGCGGCTGGACTGAGAAGACACGAAAAACCGTGCCTTAATGCTACCGTGGTGACGGGCCTTCAGTGACCTTGAGGTCCAGCTCTGTAAGCCGCAGTAAAGGGCGGTTGCGGGGGCGGCGGCGGAGGCGGCGGGGGCGGGAACGGCGACGGGAGTCGCGGCGGGGGCGGCGGGAGCAGCGACGGCGATGCATGCGGCGGCGGGGGCAATGGCGGGGGCGGCGGCGGGAGCAATGGCGGCAACAGCAGTTGCGGAGGTGGCGGGGCGGCGGCGGCGTCGGCGGCGTGGGCGGCGAGAGCAGCGACGGCGGCTAGGGCGGTTGCGGAGGCGGCGGGGTCGGCGGCGGCGGGGGCGGCGGCGGCGGGGGCGGCGGCGGGGGCGGCGGCGGGGGCGGCGGCGGGGGCGGCGGCGGGAGCGGCGGCGGGAGCAGCAACGGCTGTTGCGGAGGCGGCGGCGGCGTGGGCGGCGAGAGCAGCGACGGTGGCTAGGGCGGTTGCGGAGGCGGCGGGGGCGGGGCCGGCGGGTGCACGGGTGAAACCGGAGCCCCGCCCCTCGCTCGCGCCGCGCCGTGCCGCGCCGGCCCTCCCGAAGCGCGTAGATTTATGGCGGGAATCGCGGCTTGCGCGGGGAGATCGGGTGCTCGCGCCGCTACCATCTGGGTGGATCGCGTATCAGCGCGGCGAGGAGTCGAATGATTCTGCTAAATTTATCGCTATCGACTTCCGGTTCCCTCGGCTACCCCACCGGCGCTCCGGCGCCGCGGCGGTAGAGAGACGCCGCCCCCAGCGCTCCCGGTTGGAGATTGCAAGATGTGGATAGACCAGGTATTGGTCCAAGGACGACACCCCTGTGTAAATCCTGCAATATCATTACTAGGGAGTGAATTTCTATGATTTTGCATATTTTCGTCCGTTGCTTCAGTGTAAAACTAAGTGAAATTTCTTGACACATGGTTAGAATATGATGCTATATAGATTAATGTTAGCACATATTTATGCATGTTTGGCCAATTTTTCTTGTTGATTCATATTTATGTAATTATATTTCCTTAAAATAGAGACTTATCTACAAAACGTTTCATCTTTTCATACAATCTATTTATTTGTGAGCATTCATTTCTTCCAAACAGCTTGTAACAGTTTGCGTTTTTTTTCTATAGATAGTAGAATACTTCTGCAAATGTAGGATATTTCTTGATAACATATTTTTTTAAGCCAGTCGTTAGAAATACAATAAGATACACAATGTACTTCACTAAGGTGAATATTTACTGTAATTACTTCTCTCGGGGATTATATTATGTTTGCACAAATATATATCTTTTCATTCCAAGCATGCTTCACTTGAATTTTATCAGAAAAGTGTGTAGAGGAAATGAAATATTGTTAATTTTAATTGCATATTAAAGTGCACATTTCAGAAGTTCTTAGGTCATAAATGATTTTTTAAAAGCATATTTCACGATTTGTAGGACATCTAAATCCTCTCCCTAATTGTTATAGTTTCCAGCTTACGTTGAAATGTGATTATATCCCCAAAACAGTAAATTACTTGGTACTCCTAAAAATAAAATTAGGATATCGTAAGGTATAATAATGTCCGGCAATGCTTATCATTAATGACTAAGACCATTAGTACTTAAGAATGGGTTACGGTAGTGTCTGTAAACAGTTCGATTATGTAAATTTTACAAAGCTTTCTGTGTTTGGAGAAACGCTAGGCAAATCTAAGACTAACTGGAAAGTTAACTTATTTATTGGAAGTAAATGTGAGCTATGAAAAAAGGATCATGCGATGCAAAACACCTATGAGAAAAACAGATAACACTTATCACAAGATACCACAGATAATACTTTCTACAATTGTATGAGCATAGGTTTGTTCTCTCTCGAACAAACCATACCCCCTACACACACACACACACACACACACACACACACACACACACACACACACACAACACACACACACACACACACACACGAAAAATAAGTGCTCATATTGGACTCATACTAAAATCTCATTTGTTGCACTATATGTTGTTCAGTGAAAAGATAGTTGTGTGTTTTGAGAGGTCTTATTATCAGTTTTATCACTCATTTAAATTATTGGCGTTAGAACACAACTGAAAAAATTATTACGAAAAAAAGAAATGACAATGCTTTAGACTTCATTCAAGGCAATTGTGAATATAAATATACCCTCTAAATTTATTAATGGACAATTCTATATTAAGAACTACAGAAGAATTAAAAACTATTGCTCCAATACAACTCTGAGAAATGTTTTCAACATAGTTATTTTAAAACTTTGTTATTTTTATACAAGATGGTTATAGTAGTATAAAGAAAAATTTTACATAAATGAGAGCATATTTGTTTTAATTTTAGAAAAGGGTTGTAACAAGTGATGAGGACCCTTCTGACCACATTACAGCATGTTTTGATGTCGCATATTCTTGTTACAGTGGATGATTTAAGAAACTTATTGGTATTCATAATACTGGAGTAATTATTAAATTGAATGTTTTTTTATTCGTTGAAATGGTATGCATCTTCTCACTCCCAGGTAATTTCTATAATGTCAATCGAATAATAATAAAAATTAAAATTCACTCATTGTATAAAAGAGAATAAATTGATTTTAGAATAATGTAAGTGTGTGAAACGTTCCGAAGTGTCTCAAGGTCAAATGTTTGCAATCAACGCTTCATCATATCATAAAAACTTTTTACTTTAATAAATACACAAAATTGATGGGTGGAGGATTGAAAAATAGTTGATTTTGTACAAATGTTCACTACGTTGCTAAATTCTCTTGTAATTACATTTCACCTGTTATTGGTCATTGTCTACAGTCATAGTCGTTTTCTTGTTAGCACCTCTTCGATTTTCCTCCTTTATTTCAGCACAGACTGAGTTAATAGACTTGCTTAAGCAGTTGCCCATCCTCATAGGTGTTTTATCCAGTACTGCCGCATAGATACTTTTACTGAATTCATAATTTTCTTATTTCTTAATGTTTTATCGAAAAGATTACTAGTCTCACCTCTCCAAGCGTAAGGACTCTGCCTTCTATCACGTTTATTATTTTGTCTTTTCTATTCTCTTTTATCCATAATTTCCACTCGCGTGGAAATGATATTGCCTCTCTTTGGCACGACTCGTGTGATGTTGCATTTCGTTCTTTCTAGTAAAATTTCGTTTCATTAGTATGGCACGCGATCAAATCAAAATTCAGATATTTGTTTCTCTACAAAGCAGTGGTTAATTACCTTTCTTTAAAGAGTACGTACGTAAAAAAAATAATTTTTTAGGAGAGACGAAAACATAATTACAACTAATACTATAATCAGAAAGCCAGAAATGAAGCATCTGTATTAATGGAACTTTGTCATGAATAATGTCATAAAATGAAGTTATATTTTTTTAGTTATTTAATAAAAATTAGTCATATGAAATCTTATACATACTTTTTCGAACATATGAGTTTACTAAATTGCCCGGCAGATGCTTAGAGCAGTTGAAAGACTTACGATACCTTTAAATTCATAATCTTCTGATTTTTTACCAAGATGCGATACAAAAACTGGAAATTTGACTCAATAATGTGCTTTTTTAAGGTATATGACGATGTTGGAAAAATGATATCAAACATGTTATGAATACGGGTCGAATTTTGATGACCTAAAATATTGCCAAAATTGATCAATAAAATGCTCTTAAAATGCTTTAAAAATGTCCTAAAAGAGACGTAAAAATCTTATCAAAAGCAGTTCGGATGAATAACTCAAGCTATTGGATACGTTACAAATGTAATCGAGGCTTCTTCCATTCGAGTGAACTGAGCTTGCAAACTTTTGGTTTGGTCTGTTCTTTATCAGGAAATCTGTCTGTAGTTATCCCGAAATCGGCCGAATCGGCAATGGCGCTATAATTATGTACTCAGAACGCCTTCAAAACTATTTCTGAGAGAACAAATCCAATGACACTAAAAATGACTCTAAAATCGACGAAATCATCAAAAACATGCATTAAAAATTACTGGAAAAGGTAAAAAATGATTTATTAGTCAAAATAGACAAAAAATGCAAAATATTGATCTATAAAAGTGGATCATTTCCTTTTGCCATAACATAAAATAAATTTCTATACTAAACGGCATTGTTCAAAACTGAAAAGAAAAAAATGACATTTCATTAAAATCCACCTCCTAGTTATGAGTATATAATTAAGTAATTATAAATAAATTCATAAAATGATCTGTGTTCACGAGATATCTGCCATACTTTTCTTTCCTACAAAACGCGCTTTACCGTGCGAAACGCGACCCTTCAGAACACACGCGCGTCCGGGCCGAGCTGCGCCGCGAGCAAGGTGCGGCGCGGGTCACGCTCGTCAGAAAGCCCGTGCGCCCGCGCCCCCATCAGCGCCGCGCCAAATTAGTGGCTGGAGCGTCATTTGTCCCGTGTCCGCGGGCGGGCGCGAGATTTCCCGTGGAGCCTTATTATAAAGGGGGTGGCGGCGGCGGCGGCGGCGGCGGCAGTGGCGACGCCACATCTGGCGCGCTTCTGACCCCTTTGCGGAGCGGGCGCGCTCACGTGACGCGGCGCCGAACCGCGATTGGGAGAAAAACCGCCCCTGCGCAAAGGGCGGACGGCGTTTGACACGCGAGCGCCGCCGCCTCCGCCTCCGCCTCCGCCCTCCCCGTGCCGCATCTGTCACCGACGACCCTCGGCCTCCAGCACCTCGCCACCACGGCTTGCACCAACCACGCCCTGCCACTCGTGCTATCGCCACTATCGCCTGTGGCTGTGGGAATTTGGATCGGGAATGCGATCTGCATCTTTCGTTCTTGTTGTCGCCTTGAATTTCACTCACCCAAAGTGCTAAATTGCGCTGGCAACCCCTGTGATTGTGTTGTAATTTCAATTATGGCTGTTGAATAAACTGGATTGTGGCGTGATAGAGAAAGAGAAACCGCTATTTAACCTATATAATCATCTAAAACATCATTCGTGTATTTAATAATCGCCCTGGGGAACACAGTAATGGATTTTTTTGTGAGCGTAAACTTCGACGGCCGGAGTCAGTAGCAACATGGCTGCCCGAGAGACGCCGCGTCCTAGACACAGGTGCCAACGTTTCGGCGCCGTTCTGCGACCTTCCTCAGGGCAAAATGCACATCGAATACTACTTTTTGTGAACAAACCCCTGTGATTGTGTTGTAGTTTCAATTATCGCTGTCGAATAAAAAGAATTGTGGCGTGATAGAGAACGGCAAACCGCTATTTAACCTATATAATCATTTAAAACATCATTCGTGTATTTAATAATCGACCTGGGGAGCCTACTAATAGATTTTTTGTGAGCGTAAACTTCGACGGCCGGAGTCAACTGCTTGGCTGCCCGACAGACGCCGCGTTCTAGGCTCGGGTGCCAACGTTTCGGTGCCGTTCTGTGACCTTCCTCAGGGCAAAATGCATTTCAAGGACGACGTTTTTGTGTCTCCTACTTCGTATACCTCCGTTGGTAACACCATTTCACATAGAGTGGTGTCATCGTCCAATCACTGCACTTCGTGACGCGGCGGGCAAACATCGACGCCGTTCCAAACGCTACAACCTCCCCCTTCGAAGGGGTTGCAGCCGCTCCCTCCACGACGCTCGTCTCAACTCCGCCGCACGCCGCTGGGCCGCGGGTCAAACGGAGCGACGACACCAGCGCAATGACGATGACTGCCCGCCGTGACGTCAGCCGAGCGGCGGCCAATTAGCGACCAGCATAATGACGATAATTGGCGGCCAATGACGGCGGCTCGCAATTAATTTAGTCCCGGACCCCACCGCCGCCGCAGCCGCCTCCCCCATCTCGGTGCCATCCCCTGCTGTGCGGCGGCAGAGGAGCGGCGGCACAGGGTGGCTGTGCCAAGCGCCACGCCTGGCGTTGCTACTGCGGCGGCGGTGTGCCGGTAATAAGGTGTCGGGTTACAGGGGCGGCGGAGGCAAGCAGCGCAGCAGACGGCGGATGGCGGCGGCGGTGGCGGCGGCGGCGGCGGCGGCGGCGGCGGCGGCGGCGGCGGCGGCGGCGGCGGCGGCGGCGGCACAGACGCAGGGATGGGACGGGAGGCGGAGGGCGGGAGCGTGGCCATACATTAGCTTGTCAAATTGCCCGCGTAGGCTCCGGTTGCGTTATTACACGACGTAATTGGCGCAAGCGCGGGGCTGCCGCGCGCCGGGCCGCGCCGCCAGGGGCGCTCTCAGCAGACAAAAGACTGCCGCCGTGCTGCGCTGCCCTCCGACCCGCCCCACTGACGCCGCGGCGCGAACTCTGGCCTTTGCCGCGCCTCGGCGGAAGGTGCGTTGTCTGGGCGCAAGGCAGGAGAACACTCCCGGGTTGATTGCTGAGAGCAAACAGCTCCTCTGACGCATTCATTAACGGTTTATTGCGCTCGGAGTAAATCATTTCGAACGTTTTGTGCTGGTAGGATGTAACTGAAATATATTATTGCCGGAGTCATTTTGGCTCTTTAGAATGGCGATTCTATTGTCGGAGTAACTGCTTATCGGAAATGTTGCTGTACCAAAAAAAATGAAATAGCTGCTTAGTCTATTTCCATTGTAGAAAGAACACTTTCCGATAACTTTACAACCCACATTTTCTTTTTATTACAATTATTATCCATATTTCGTCACTTAATATGGAAAACATTGCCTTAATTTTTTTGTACGTAAGTTTGAACATAACATTATAGAAATTTCATTAAACATACTCGTAGTGAAACAAAATTTTAATAATGTTCGTGTATACATTACATTTTTAGAAAAATATCATTCAAATCATGATTAATTAACACTATTATAGCTGAAGAAAGTGTATTTTCATTCTAAAAAAAGTTGGAGGTGCCGGGGTTTGAACCCGGGACTTCTCACATGCGAAGCGAGCGCTCTACCACTGAGCTACACCCCCACTGTCAAGTGTTCCTCAAGTATTCATTGCAAGTCTACTGGAACAATAATTTATTTTGTTAATAGGACTCCAATACAATTTATTCTACATCATTACAACTACCAAAAATAAACGAGGAATTTAAAGAAATCCTCTCAATCGATATCATTGTGTAAAACATTATTTTGAATGACTAGTTGTGTAATTTAACTCGTGTTTTATTATTCAAGAAAATAACTTCTTCGGGCAGAAAGGAATTTCAATCCAATGCAGTAGTTCACGCTTGAAAAGGGAGGAAAACATCAGCATCACAAGACAACGTAGGGCGAGGCTAGAGTTGCCAATCGTCCTTCATTTGCGAGGACCTTTCTCCGTTGACGTCAATAGTCCTCTCGTCCTCCTTCATATTTTAAATGTCCTCCTTTTAGTACATTTTTAACATTTGTTGTCATTTATTTTATCACATGACTATCATCTTCTACGTTGTATTGTTTATTGTTTAATTTAGAATAGAAATTTTTTTTTCTAAACGCTGACACACGCATGCATGATACTCTCTCTCTCTCTCTCTCTCTCTCTCTCTCTCTCTCTCCCTCTCTCTCTCTCTCTCTCTCTCTCTCTCGAGCGACTAAAATAAAAGACACGCTCAGACCGTCTTCATCTGCATTTTGCGAACGAACCTTTTCACTTGAATCGCAAATGGAGAGAAGAAAGAAGTAAAAGGGAGCGGTAGCTCAGTGCATCAACTGATGTCACTGCAGCGGACCTCTGACCGAGCTGTCCTAGTCCTCGAACCTAGGACCTCTCCCCGTCAGCTCAAACCTCTGGTTCGAGTCCTAACTACGGCAGGATTTTCGACACTAGCTTTTCAGCTAGGTCGAATTCAGTAGCTGTCTGGAGAAGAATTCTAGCGGTCGGCAGCTCTGGTCGGTAGTTTTCCGTGGTTTCTCCGATCAACACCAGGCGAATGCCGGAGCAGTACCGAACCAAACGGGCCATGGACCGCGCGTGATCTGTCATTCCTCTTCCTTCTCCTATCCTCTCCCCTTACACATACACACACACACACACACACTAACATGCACTGAACTACCACGTATTCCTGGAGACTGGTCGGGAGCTTGTCCCGGCTGGGGCGGTGCCTTGCTGGTGGGAGAGTCCTGGTTAGAGGACCCCGCTAGCCGACGGTAGGTCGGCGCTGGATCTCGCCATTCAGCGGGGGAAAATCACCACCTCCCGAGGAAAAAAACATGCACTACACCTACGGGACTAATGACCTAAGCTGTTGACGCGCCCGGAATCACTAACCAACCAACTAAAAACAAATGTGTTGATGCGTTTGTTGTTTTTTTTGTTGCTTATCGAGTGACCTCCCTGAACACTGTGAGCACTGTTGGCAACCCTAGCCTCATAAGACAACGTAGGGTGGGGCGCTCGCGCTCCTCCAGGGGCGGGGTGAGGGTGGCGGGGCCACGGGGTGCGGGAGGGGGAGGAGCTCCGTCTGGTTGAATCCCCAGTTCCCTCTCGCCCGTGCTCTGCGCGCGCGGAGGCTGCTTTCACTCGCGTAATCCGCAAACTCCATCAACTTCGCCGCCAGAGCTCCGACACTCCCCGCCCCCTCTCGCCCCGCCTCACCACGTCCCACCCCGATCCTTGTTCTACCCTGCTCCCCGACGGCCTTCCAGCTATACTATCGACTCTACCGCCTCGGAGAAGCCTCTACCACCTCGGGACCGCCTAAGAACCTTGTTCTGATTCGTTTTCATATATTTTCTTTTGGTGGAATATTGTCTACCGTTTACACTCTCCAAAAAGAAAGAAAAGTGGTTTGATGACAAGTTTTTTTGTAGCAGTTGCGTAGAACGTGAAATTTGTTCCTTCGCCTAGAGCAAAAACACAATAATATTGCTATCAAGAAACGAAATACTTAAAGAAATACACTCTACTCTCAAAATTAGCATCATCATCATCATCATCATCAATTTCATCGATTTTTCAGATAAGAATTTTTTGCTGCCTTAAATTCTTTATTGTCTTGATAAAAATAAACTTATGTTTAACCCTTATTGCAAAGCTAAAAAAATGATCGAGTTAATGAAAAGATTCTCTGGCATGAGCTATTTTGTGAAGTATTATGGAAAGCAAAAAGCAAGTATTATCAGAAACAAAATTTCTAATTTTACATTTCCTGCGCATTTCAAATATTTTATTACACTTAAAAGCTGTCGATTCTCCAACAATACAGGTGGGATAATGTATATTGTTTTGACTAATAGAATTATTCCTCACAACAGAACATGACCAAAGTAGCAATTATATATTTTGTTACGCACTGCCGCAATCTTTGACGGAGAAACTTCCGATCCATGTGTGTCATCTTACGCTCTCATTTAAGAAGATGAAAAGGGCACCGCCCGCGCCATTAGTGCGCCTCAGTTAATGAAGCGCGGTGTTTCTCTGCCGGCGGCGGTGAGGCGCGAGGGGCTTTACAGCTTCCGGCCGCGTCTCAATGGCCGAGGCTGGACATGCGCAGGCGACACCCGACGCGGCGGAGGCGCGAGGCGGCGCGAGGGACGAAGGGGTGCCGCAGGGCTCCGCTCGGCGTCCTGGTTGCGGGGCTATTAACCTGCGTTCTAGACGCTCCGCGTCCGAGACGTCCCGTAGTCTAGCTTGCCACCTCTGGATGCCCGGGCTCAAATCCAGGCCACGCCATGTGGAATTTGCAGTGGACGAAGTTTTCTGGATGTTATAAGTTTCCACAAGTTTTCTAGATGTTATAAAATGTTCTGTCGCTCGTTACACTATCGTTCCATCGTTCATGTGCTATCGACCTTAGGGGGCGAGGGACGAAGGGGTGCCGCAGGGCTCCGCTCGGCGTCCTGGTTGCGGGGCTATTAACCTGCGTTCTAGACGCTCCGCGTCCGAGACGTCCCGTAGTCTAACTTGCCACCTCTGGATGCCCGGGCTCAAATCCAAGCCACCCCATGTGGAACTTGCAGTGGACGAAGTTTTTTAGATGTTATAAGTCTCCACAAGTTTTCTAGATGTTATAAAATGTTCTGTCGCTCGTTACACTATCGTTCCATCGTTCATGTGCTATCAACCTTAGGGGGCGAGGGACGAAGGGGTGCCGCAGGGCTCCACTCGGCGTCCTGGTTGCGGGGCTATTAACCTGCGTTCTAGACGCTTCGCCTCCGAGACGTCCCGTAGTCTAGCTTGCCACCTCTGGATGCCCCGGCTCAAATCCAGGCCACGCCATGTAGAATTTGCAGTGGACGAAGTTTTCTGGATGTTATAAGTTTCCCTAAGTTTTCTAGATGTTATAAAATGTTCTGTCGCTCGTTACACTATCGTTCCATCGTTCATGTGCTATCGCTCTTACCACGCTTTTATCAAACAATGTGTAGTATTAGATCGCCGGATATAACACAATTCAGATGCCAGTCGATACATCTGAAATTCTGTTAGGCAAAGCGAGTTCGCTGTAATTAATGGTGCATTTGCGTAATTAATTAATTTAATTAAATCGTATTTGGCATTCAGCTTATGAATAAAGTGGTAGTTCATCATTAATTACTCGGAAGTTTGAAGAGCAATTAAATTAATTTTTGAGTAATTAATTAGCAATGAAATAGTTCTAAATGGTGGCATATTTGCTTTAAGGTAATATTACTATCGTGCCAGTTTAAGAGAGGCCCCCGAAAATTTAAAACATCGCTTTCAAATTCCAAGGGTCCCGACATCAATCAGATACACTGGGAAATACCGATTTTGGTTAAAATCCTGCTTACAGTTTTGCTTCTAGCGTTGTTCACAGACAGACGGACGGACAGATGGAAAGATGTTTTGCCGTAAAGCAATTTTTCGGTATCAGTGACCCACAAAACGTGGATTCTGACTACACAAAGGGTTACACTGAATCCATGTACTAAGTATAGCAACAAGAATTATCATCTGTTAGTATCAGGGATCTACAATATGAATTTTTCTACCGCAAAGTCGCCGTTTTTCGTTGCAGCATTACATAACTTTCTCTATACTACGTACGTAGTATGCAAGAAAGTGAAAAAACACTTTTGAGTTTTGTGGTGTGCAGCGGGTTTTTGGTGAATGCTGACACAGATTCCGGACGTAATCCAATTTAGCGGACAAGTTGACATCTCTGTCTTCTGACAATCATATTCTATTGCACCAGATGTTCTTCCAGTAAGATAAGGTGTTAAACGTAAGCTGTAGAACGTCGTTCCTTCCATATCCGCCGTCATATTAGAAGAAATGGAACTAAAATAGAGTGAGCAGCTGTGTGAGACCGTATCAATGACCAATGTAAGTTGTTCCTTGATTCCAGGAATCATCGTCACTCCCATCCCTGATTTCCTCGAGGCTGAAGCTCGGGCAAAGGGTATGAATTGCGAGAATGCCGTTCACCATGTCGCCAGTATTCATTTTAACTCCTGTAAATTCGGTGAACTGTATTCTTAACATTTTTCCGAAAATGGTATCTAAAAAGGGGTCAATAAAGAAAAGTGATATTAAGTGATCGATGTTCGGAAAGAAGGATGGTCTATAACAGGGGTACTATTTTCAAACAATATAAGGGTTTCAGTACCCGTTCCAAGCAAGATTTGCCTATGAGAAGGGCGGTTGTTTATTAGAGGTGGTCTTTCATGGAGGTTTCTCTGCATGAGTTACGAGAGATTCAGAGGACCAACTGATGAGCTTAGAATAATTCTCCAGTAATTAAGTCGGCATAAATGCTCATACATTAGTAGTAATTTTGCAGTATTTTTACCCTGGGTGGTGAAAACTTTGCAGGCTTTGAAGATAACAAAGGACAATACACTCATTTAATTATCTAAATAACCAATAATTTCAGAGATACTCAGGGGAGTCAAGTATCAGCTTTTAGGAACTGTAAATACCCTTAGGGATATGGTACTATAAAAAAATAATCTTTCCAATTCAAATAAAAGAATGTATAGTGCACGCAACAGACTACACGAACAGATTATTCATATTTCTTCCCGGAAAGCGCCTCAACTCGAAGCAAAGAAAGCTGCTTTTTGTTGAAAAACGCTGCCCGTTTCCAAAGCAACGCGTCTGTGAAAGACCGGCGTGTCAGTTGGCACCTCGGCGTAACGCGGGAGCCCGGCGACGCAGTGCGACGGGCAGAAAGGACGGCCGCGCTGTGAATGGGAGCTAATAGGAGGGAACGCATCGGGAGCGAATCTTTCGGGCCCATCGCGGCCATTGTGCCCGTGAAAGCACGCGGGCCGGCGCGGCGCGGCGCGGCCCGCGGAGGGCGCAGGACAGGACAGGGCAGGGCAGGGCAGGGCAGGGCAGGGCGGAGGAGGGCGGCCATCCCGGCAGGCTGCAAGCCAGCGCGTTGACCTCTTCCGCCGAATTACGCGCCCTCCCGGGAGATAGGCATCTTAATCCGCGACGGCCGCCGCTCCTCCGAGCGACCTCCCCCTACCGCCCCGGCTGTGCGCGAGAGACGGGGGAGGGGGTGACTGGAATGGACGGGGGAGGGGGTGAAACTGGACCGTGAATGGAATGGGACAAACAGTGAAGCTCGTAGTGTTCTGTTTACTCGACGGAGTAACGCAAGGATTTGTTTAAGACTCAAGCTTTTTATTGTAGTTTATCTGTTTAATTTATTTATTAAAGGTCAAAACAGCAAAAACGCTGTTACGTTTGGGAGGGAGAAAGACTACATTTAGCGTTTAGAAGTAAAACAAGGAACCTATTCTTTCTTTGGTTGATGGAACAAGGGAAACTGGACGAAAACTCCGATCTAGATGGATTGTTGTAAACTTTAAATAACTCCTATTAACTTTCTTTACTTACATTAATGCAACAAAGATTGTAACAATTCTTAAGTTAGGGGGTGTGATCTAGGCTTCAAGGTATCAATAATATAGAAGAATATTATTTCAATGTATCAGTAATGTAGGTGAAGGGTTGCTTATCTGAGTAAGTGTGTGTGTGCAGAACCTGTTCCGCCTGTAATATATATTTACCCAAAGTCAGATTGCGGAATGTGAGTGTTATTTACAAATATATTTATAATCTAAAAAATAAAAATAAAACACATTTTGAAATCTATAAAAGTAAGTAAAACGCCTTTCCCGTCACAAAAATCCAAAAATTATTTTCCAACACTTTTGCACCAATAACCGTAACGATAGAATACCGCTGAATAATCTGCAGTCACAGCGGCAAAGGCAGCAGCGGCGAATTAATCCTATTGTTTCAAAAAATACTATTTTTATTAGGTCCATAAAGAGAAAATGTTCATATAAATGTTAAATACAAGCTGCAATAATAATTATTACCTAAATCTATTTTTCTGAAAGAAAATTACTGTTGAACTTTAACAACAATAACCATTGAAAAACATTTAAAAAATGTGAAAACAGGTAGACATTTTATGTGTGCATGAAAAGATCGCATTTTTCATTAGAAAAAGTAAAACAAGCTATTTTACTCCTATTGAAGAGTGATTAAGCCTATCAAAAAGTTATCCGCAGAGAAGAAAAAAACACGATTTACAGCATCCAAAATTCAGCAAGATCAGACAGCAACATCTCGTAATATTTACTTGTAAAAACTTAACCAAGAACAGTGTTTAAATCGATCCTTGTGATAATGAGAAAGGTATGTCTTATATTTTTGTTCTTTAAGGAAATATGTTTAGGTAACATATTAACATAACACGTAAGACGTTAACTTAACAGCTTGCAAACTTCAAGATTCTGTGCTTATGCTTATGTCAAAAATATGAAAGAAACCAATCACAGTACGTTTTAACTCAAAATCGAGTATCTAAATAAGTTGATAGACGAACTAACGCAATCCATGGCAAGAGACCCCCATCATGGACACCGTCTATATCTCGAAATCAGTTCTCACATCCAACCAATAGTATACTACAATGTCACACAGCCAATCGAAAATCTTCGACATTGTCAATACTTCAGTCTATGATTAATGTTAATGTTTACGTTTATGTGTCGAACTTATGTTTGTGTTTGCATTTGAATGGGCCTTAAAAAAGTTCCTAGTCCAGAGAGAAAACATGACCAGTGCTCCCGGTTCGATAGTTCATCAGCGCCCACGAGTAGATACGTTCTTTGTGCTCCATGAACACGCAAAACGCTGCCCCCCGCCCCGCACCGCCCCACACCGCCCCGCCCCGCACCGCACCGCACCGCACCGCTCCGCACCGCACCGCACCGCCCCGCACCGCCCCGCCCCGCACCGCCCCGCCCCGCACCGCACCGCCCCGCACCGCCCGCAGCCACCGCCCCGCAGCCACCGTCCCGCCCCATCTCGTCACACCCCCCGCACAGTCGTCAGCGTCAGCGTGGCTAAGGGTGGGGGTGGGTGTTTGGCGGACGGGGTGGTCGAGCGGGCTCGCAGGGGGCGCACAAAGCGAGCAACCCGAGCTGCAGGGGGCCGAGGTGCGAACTCTCCGAGGCGCGGCTCGCGACCGCCATTTCACGCCCCGCTGCCCACGTGCACGCGCCGGGCGGCCTTCCGCCCTCTCGCACGTGGGAACCCAACAGCTTCTGTGAATGCCGGGAAGTACCGTTCTGCACGCTGCCAACATCTTGCATTTCCTCTGCACAAGTTCCCTAAGAAAGTAGCGCTTTTTGTCAGGGGATAAATTAACTCCTTCTGTTGCCTGCTTTTCTTCCTTATTTTTTCCATCTTTTTTGTTTGCGGATAAAAGGGGGTGCTTAAACGAATGGCGCTTGTCTCATATTCGTTGAACTCTGTGAATTTTCACAAATTGCAAATTTCGAAATAATGTGAGAAAGTATGTACTGTTGTAGCGTCACTAGTGTCATTAAATTTTGTCCTCGGATAGCATAAACATATCTTTAAAAAGGTCTCAGTTTTGTTGAAAGCTTTGATTTTGGAAGATAGCAAAAGTGGAAAAAAAATTGAGTGTCTTCTTACAGTTCTACAATTGAAGATAGAGATTTTTTCCGTAATAAATTCTATTGCTCAAAGAAATATCTTGAAATAAAGTCATGTACAAGTTTTCGAAAATGTGAGTTACTTAAAATATCGCGAACTTTTAAACAATCAATCTCCTGAAACGCAACTCAAAAATCAATCAATCAAACAATTTTAATATCCTCAAACACGGCTCCAATGAATTTCTTTAAATTTTCTCTGATTTTTTTTAAATTTTCTCTTTGTAACTATCAAAGGGCAGAAAAATGAACTGATGCTGGTCTTATTTTTAACGAACTTTCTGTATTTTCGAAAAGTTGCCAAAAAATAGCATTGCATAAGTACAATACCGAATATTGACATTTTTGCTTTAAATAATATTTGTACTAAAAATCAGATCTTTAAAAATATCATGAACAATTTCTTGAAAAAAAACTAGTAGTTTTCACGTAATTTCTGCTTGAATTTAATGCAATTTATAAAAAAATCTCAAAAAGGGCTCCAAATTTTTAAAATTTATTCCACATGTAGAGCAAAGGACTCTTAAAATACGACGCATGTCTTTTTTCGTCAAACTGTCGGAAATTTCGATAATTGCAAAAGTTAGAAATAATGAGAAAGTATGCGCTGATGTAGCACGATAGTTATAGGTCTCAAAGAACATTTTCGCAAGATTGGCTCACAGTGCTTCGATGAAAATTTGCATATATGTCCAAGTTTTACACTTACGTAATATTCAGAAAGTAATATTTCAATTCTACAATTAGGGGACCGAAAAATTGAGAAAGTGTGAAAAAATATATTTTAGGCCCCAATAGGTAGCAGCTGGGTGGTGGGAATAGAGAAGAGTCGAGCTCCTCGGTATTCAAGCCTCAACGAATTAGAAAACTAAATAGATTGTCTGTGCCATTCAGTAGCAACTAGTTCATTTAGACAACCAGTTCACTTAATATTTTAGCGTGATATCTGCGAACAAAGAAACAAAAAAATATCAAAAATAAAATGCTCTCTCAACGAATAACCGCACTCAATGCTAATCTATTTTTGATAACCGAAATATTCTGAGAAAATTGCGTTAAATATGATTCTCTTCGCGTTGGAATTGCAATACGTCTGTGCAATATTAAGTGTCAGGTTTCAAAGCAATTTATATTCTCATTTGTACTTTTTCGATATTTCATTAACCGTATAAAAAATCATTTTAAAGTGATACACAGTGCTGGATTAAGTAACGTTAGACCTCTACTGTCTGCAACTTGCTGCAAAAACGGTTTGTGTCAGATTTCCTGAAATATGAAAACGAACATCGATATGCAAAGCCGATCTCGTAAACATCGTTGTGCATGTTATTTCACAGATCTCAAATTTTATTAATTAACCTGAAAATATTAATTATTCAAATATTCATATGATACTATCTGTCCAATAAAAGTATTATTATTATTATTATTATTATTATTATTATTATTATTATTATTATTATTATCCTACTTTTTCTCAGCTATTTTTTGCTGGTAAAAATGCTCACCCTCCCCAGAGTTGTTTTGGGGACAGGTTCAGTCACAGATGAAGAACTTCATCTTATATCTGAACTTAAGATAAAAAATTTCTAACGATATGGGCTGTTTGCAACAAAACTGCGCGCTGTCCCATGTTCAGAACGTTTTTGGGTAATTTAAGTTCTGTTAAGTTTTTTAGGAAGCTTTTTCTGACCAGGTATTCCGCCGATATCACGAGTATGTTTTGGTAGCATTTAATTTTCAAACATGTTTTAGTTCATAGGATAAGTTTTCATACTTCGAATTTTTTTCTATTTCTTTCTGTTTGATGTTGTGGGATAATGGTACTGCGATGTCAATTATTACTCCTTCTTTCTTCTTTTTATCTATAAAGAGAATATCTGGCCTATTGTAATCGACAGTACGATCAGTTAAAACTGGCCTGTTCCAGTGCAAAAGGGTGGAACTTGTTTCCAGCACTGGGGGAGGGGTGTACTTATAGAATTGCGGCGTCGATTCATCCAATCATTTATGCTCTATTGCAATTGCCCTGTGCACGATTTTCGCAACTTGATTATGCCTTCCTAAGTAAGCACTGTCTGAGAGGGAAGAGCATGCAGCTGAGATGTGTTCTATAGTTTCTCCTACAGCACCACACTTCCTACATTTACACTTTTAAACAATGCTTTCGATAGTTTCTTGTCTTGATAACTCTGTCATGAATTGATATTATAAAACCCTCGGTCTCAGAATATATTTGTTTCTCCAAAACACCGAGGAACGTCTGTCTACATCATTTATTATTATTATTATTATTATTATTATTATTATTATTATTATTATTATTATTATTATTATTATTATTATTATACCTCTACTTAGTTACTAAAGGTGTTATGAGTCTGTTGAATAAAAAATCTACTCCAGGTTGCAAACCAGTTTCCTAAGTCCAGGAGACTGTCGGTGCTTTTACAATACTTAACGCAAAATGTAGGCTGCTCCAAATAAAGCAATAGCTCGCATTTCCTAGTCTTTTGAATGTCCTGGGAGTTTAAGCAATTTCATATGCAAAGTTAGCGGGACAAACCCCAGAGTTCCGATAACTATCGGGACAACCTGTGCTTTTACGCACCACATTCGGATTTTCTCGATTTCCAAACTCTTGTATTTAAGGCGTTTCTCTGCCACCTTGGCTGTCGTGTTTTGATCGTATGGCGGTCACATATACAAGTAGACACGTTTCTATCTTCAAATCTCGGATATCGTTTCCGGCTTGTTTGCTGCTATCGTGCGATCAGGTTGGATTTGTTGGTCGTATAATATTGTACACAGTGCAACATATGTCACCGGTTTTGGCAAGTGTTCGTACGATTTGGAGCATGTGTTTCGAACTACGAGACAATTACAGATCTGTGAGTGGAGGTAACTACACACCATATCGTGTCTCTTCATGATTAGGTTTTTGCTAGAATCATTACTTGATCATGGCAGATGCTGCATTTATCATCTTGGGAAATGTTGAGAACCGCTTTATCATAATGTTGTTTTCTAAACGCCGGATCTTGGGCAGCTATTACAAACACTTCATATTCTGGCTTCATTCTCCCCCTTTTAAGCCACATGATTTGTCTTAATTGATCTCCTCCTTGCCCATTCTTTTTAGATATTGCCCGTGGAGTGGTTTGTCTTTCTACGATTTCTTTAACATTTTTTGTTATTCATATTTCATATTAAGTAGCATCAGAAGTTCAATGTCTGTGTTATTCTGCGTCTTGCATAGTTTTCTTCGCAATGCTTCTTCATACACTTACTATATCTATATTTCATATTCTTCAGACACATTGAATGACCAGTCTCATTAGTGAGTCATCTTGATGACTAACTACATACTTTCCCATCCCGAATATTAGCCAGGAGACTTCAATTTGTCTGAGACCTCTTCCTTATGTAACACATAAAGTCTGTGAACATTAGCTCGAGGTTTGACATGATGCATTGTAAGCAGCTTTCGATTCATTATTTGAATTTCATGCTGAGTCCAGTCCACTAGTCCGAAACTGCACTCGGCTATAGGCACTGTCATTCTACCAATTGCAAATATTTTATTCCTAGGGTTCATAGCGGATTGTAGGACAAGTCTCACTCTTCTATTACACTCCCTTCGAATTATCTTTTTCACTGTATTGTTCAAGATATTTATCACTTTCTTCAAAACACAAATATTTGCAAGCAGTTTCCTATTTTGTCGATCCATGAATTGAATTTCTTGCTCAGTCCAGTCCACGTGTCCTAATCTATTCGGGTATAGATACCGCCAAACTATTCATTGCAGATATTTTTATTTTTGGAGTTCAGAGCGAACTACGGGACAAGTCTCACTCTTCTGTAATACCCCCTGCGAATTCCCTTTTTCATTGTGTCGTTTAAAATGGTCTCACATTTTTCAATGCCCAGATATTTGTAAGTTTTACCTGGCTCAATATCTTGAATCACAGCGTACATATCAACATGATTACTCTCTGACGTCACTTTGCCTCTCTTTAAACCGACTTTTGAACACTTGTCAAGACCAAATTTCATACAAATGTCATTACTAAAATCATTGGCGATGGACACATTTGGGAGAGAATCGCTTCATTCTTAACAAACACTTTAAAATCATCCATGTGAAACAAATGTGATACTGGTATTTCATGGAGTTTATAACCATGACGTTTATGACCGAAATCAGTGTGCGACAACTGTCATAATAGTGAAATCAACCCAATGCAAAACATCAGAGGGGATAGCGAAACTCCTTGAAAAATTCTCCTGTTAATCTGAATACTTCTTGTTTTTACTACTTCCTTTCCGCTGTGTATTAGTAACCTGGTATACTCCATGACTTCATAATAGCCTTGCAAAACTCATTAAGTCTAGGATGAAATCGATAGATCTCCAGGATCTTCAAATTCCAGTTGAGTGGGTAAACTGTCAAAGGCCTTCTGGTAGTCAATCCAAACCACGCTCAAATTACGTTTTTGTTTCCTTACATCGTCAAGATGACTTTGTTTAGCAGTAAGATTTATTTTCAGTCATAGGAACCTTTACGACATCCTTTCTGTTTAAACTGGTAAAAGATGGTACATTTTGTTAGCTATGGCTGCAATTATAACTTTGTGCATAACTGGCAAACATGTGGTTGGTCTGTAGTTCTCCGCCAAAGAATTGACTCCAGTTTTGGGTTGTAGATGGGTGACGCGGCGTGTGAGTCATACCTGGAGTTCCTTTGGGATTTCTAAAATTTTATTAACAGCCCTTGCTAGATAATAATGTAATGATGTTATTTTTTATCCAATAATTCTGGATCTTCTAAATCTCGGAGGATTTCAGGGGATTTCTAGTTTCTCATGATCTTAATTGACTGGAAGAGGTCCTTTTTCGAGAATTCATGAACATGTTCCATTGTTTCCATAAGTTTATCGGCAACATCAACTTCAGATTGGAGCCAAGAAGCAAATCTTACAAGGATGTAAAATCTGCTTTCTTTCCAAATTCCTGTCCAAAATGTTTCGACATCTTTTGCTGGATGGACAGCCCTTGGGGGTTTTGATGCAGATCGCAATAGAATCTCTTCTCATCTGTTTAAAACAACTGATCCTGTAGATTGAAATCTACTCTACGTTTGTAACGTCTAATTCGTTGAGCCCATGCTTGGATTTTCTCTTTTGGCTTGTCAGCTATCATTAGTCTTGTGTCATCTTTCATCTGATATTCTTGTTCAACATGGTGTATTTTTTGTTGAAATCTAGAGTTGTGTGTTTGTTTAGAAGGTGCCTCGGCTAAAAGTGATTTTTCACATTGACTGTCGTCTATCTGTTTTATAATTCTTTTCGCCCTTGGTACACCGAGCTGTTTTCTCTGTTTGTCTGTAGGTGATCGGTGTTCTTGGCTGGTCCCAACATTATCTAAGAACACGAGGTTCAGTTGCATTCACTCTGTGATGGGTTTCAGTAATATCTATATCTCATACTGGGGTCTGTACCACCTCAGGACAGAATTCGCTTTATCACTCTTTATCACTCTCTCTGAGCTTCAGCATTTTCATGTATTATCTTCAACGGTGAACGAGATTCGAATTGATGTAGACAAATTCGTACTACGTCGCGTCGAAGGAGATTTCGCATAATGTCTATACCGTGTGATTTATAGCGAGATGAATTTTCTCAACTGATGGAAGTTTCATTGGGTGGAAATGAACCTTCAACAGGATCATCGTTTTCAGGGATATTAGATAGTTCTAAATGTTTATCAAGTGGATAGTTCGATCGGAGAACATACTTTGCATTTCCCTGAACGTCTGCAAGTTGTTCTGCTGTGAATTTTCCACTACTGAGTATGTACTGTTGTTGACTGGCTTCTTTGAATCTGGGATAGGTTTCATATCTGGGTTCGGCTCTCTCCATATCTTGTAAACTTCTATTTCTGAGCCCTCACTTTTAGCTTTTGCATAGTAAAAGCACCACATCACCTCCTTCAGTTCATCTCAATCCCGTCTCTGACAATGGCTTCGAGCTACTGCCGACTCTGTGTCCCTGGGACTCCGTGGGATGGTCAGACATTAGCTCGGTTTATGGGTAGCTATGGGACATTGGTACGACAAGGCACGTTAAGATTCTGTATATTTCTTGTTCTATCCATTTTGTTAATTGATTTTAAATAAAGTTTCGCGGGAAGTAAGTTCGAGTTCACAGTTCACACTTAACCCATGGGTTATCTCCTTACATCAGTTGTTGAGACCCACAGTGGCTTCGGGACTTCCTCCCGCAGAGACCAGCAAGGGTCCCTCCGGTCGCCAGTCGGCATTACCAATTGAAATGATTGAAGGCGTTGTCATTGTCAACAATACTAAATCATTTCAATTAGGTAAATATCAACTATAACTCACCACTAAACCAATGACATTACCAAACCCAACAGGATTTTCACTGACTTCTGAAGGCAGCGTCCTTCGCTGGCTAATGCGAAGTTCGGGCCTCCACTCTAATCAGAGACCTGGTCTTCCAATCCACTTTCTTTCCTACACCTTTCATGGGCCGATAACAAGAAGTCCAAAGGGTCATGACCCTTCCCTCTCTACTTCCCACTAAGAAAGCAGTCGCCCCTAACATGGAGACAGACGCTGTTTGCAATCGCCCGCTGCGATTGTATTCGAGGAAACGCTTCCTCCATCATCATCAATCCTCATTTTTTCTTCGAAGATGCCGTTGAGTCTTTCTTCTGGAGTACTTTTTCGTCTGACCCCTTACCTTCAACCTGTTCAGCACGGGAGGACCTACCAGTAGCTAGGCTATCGCCGACATAGCTCTCAGGCTCAAGGGGGTACACAAGCTCCACCACTGACAAGACCGAATACTCCCCAGGTGGAGTTGTTATTATGATTGTTATCATAATTATTGCTATTACTATTTTTGTTGCATTGTTGAGTTTTATTTATCATAAATAAATCATCAATTAAACATATTCATGCAATAAAAAAATGTTCTACGAGAACATTTTAGTTCGGAGACAGAATATTTGTCCATTTCTCACAAATTCTTGTTAACCTTCTTTCAGCACGGGAGGATCTACCAGTTAGGCTACAATAGCTCTCAGATTTCTGCAGACCGAATACTCCCTAGGTGGAGTTGTTTTTATGATTGTTATCATAATTATTGCTTCAAATAATTGCATAAAACAATTTTCTAATTAGTTAAATATTTGTCCATTTCTCACAAATTCTTGAATATTGGCATTTTGAGATTTATATGTTCTTAGGGATATTTCTTATTATATTGAATATTAGGAAAAGAATGATACGCACCTTTTCGTCATTTCATTATTTGATATTCAGTGAGATCTCATCAGCAAATTTCGCTGACAGTTCGCTAAATTGCAATACCGTGGTTGGAAATTTCTAGAATATATATATATATATATATATATATATATATATATATATATATATATATATAATATTATGATAAAAGTATAAGGAAGGTAATGTAAGGAAGGAATGAAAAAAATGTAAGGAATATTTTACGTAGAACTAACAAATACATTTCTTGAATTTAAAGGAATTTTGAACGCTGATTATAGTATTCAGAAATTGTTGGCTTACTTCGATGTATTCAAGGCAATCTTATGTGAAATATTATCCATTATTTTCTAAATAATGTACTGCAAATACTGTAACCTATAAATTTATTCACGATTGTTTAATTTGTAAAAGTTAGGAATGACTCCTGTTCCTGGCTATTGAAATAAAAGCAGATATGGACCGCAGGCGCTTCGTTTGAATTGGTTGAACTGAACTTTTTTAAGTTATATCTGAGTTTTTCGTATAGCAGAAATTACAATCCATCATATTACATGACTATTTTCAATAACGCGAGAAAGTATGTGCTGTTGTAACACCTCTAGTTTAAAAATTATTATTTGTTTTTTACTCCAGAGAATGCTCATGTTTTGTAAATTATAAAAAAAATTAAATATTTTCTTGAATTAGCTTTTCAGACATAAATGGTTCCTGGTACACTTCTACCTCCCTTGCCTTTCCTTTGGTTTCTATAGTTTCAGGTATTTTTGAAGTATATTTCTAAAATCAAAAGGTATAAAGCGTATTTAAAGTAGTAGTACTATTAATGCGCAATGGGTAGTTCGAATGTTGAAGACGAAATGGCTGCGAGTGTTGAATTATTTTTTATCGTACCTTCCCTTCAAAGACCATAACATTTACGATAATGAGTATCTTTAGTCAACACCGCCTCTGTAAAGGGGGTGTTGCTTCAGTACGAGTTCATGTGCCTTATCTGTTTGAAGATACTACATGCGTTGAGTAGGAAGATAGCGTTAGCGATCTAGTTTACGACAAACGTCGAATTAAATATGAAGGAAATCAAGTGCCAAAGATTTATCTGGAACTGAAAGAGGAAAAAGACACCCAAGGTGACCAAACACAACTCGGATAGAGATGCGTCAATCGATTAGTGCTGAAGTTGTGGGATTCAGCGAAGGGAATGGATGATTTGACCTTGGGCTTTCCACGAGTCACGCAAAGACAAACACCATGCACCCAAAAGAACCGTGTAAATCATAATTTATCCTCTCAAAATACTCCAAAAACGTCAAATAACTACACTTGGATACTATCCTTCCTTTAGAATACATGGGATAGCCAATATCCAAGTGTTCCTTAGAATAAGAAGAAAACATTTTCAAAATATGTAACAAGACCTCCGGTGTCCCAGAATAGTTTGCCTGTGAGCGGTGCTTTTTTCAGTTTCATCCCCCCCCCCCCGCCAGTTGCCCTGGCAAGGCGGGAATTTATTCAATTACTGGTGTACAATAATACTCCAACCGTTACGTTTCTGGAGTTGCGGGAGGGCGATAACTTAAAAATACTAATTAAAATTAATGGGAGTTTTTTTTCTCCCTTTCAAAAATTCAAAATTTAAGTAGTATATGACTTAGTGTAGGGGTCACAAAATTTTGAAAATGTGCACACAATTCACTTTTCCCCATAGCACGTCATACGCAGTTTTTAACTGTTTTTTTTTGACGTCAAATAAATAAAATAAAAAATAAATAAAAATAAAATAAAAATAAAACTAATCTTAATCTAACTAAAACTATGCATGGCCTCTTTGGGCTATTTGTTTTAAATAAAAGGATGTTGAGATAAATAATGTAGTTCTTTATATTGTTCATTGTTCTTCTCCTAGCGGGTGCTATATCGTGGCTGGCTGGGACGACTCGGCGCCCAATGGCTCCCGTCACAGGAGGCGCGGTGTGCCGGCTGCGAAGCAGGGAAGCGCAGCGGGGAGCGGGCAGCGGGGAGCGAGTTCCAGACGAGGGACGAGGGGTGCAGGGCGAGGGGTGGCTGGGTATTGACAGGTCCTGCCTCCCTCTGGGTGTCGCGTTGCGCGCGCGCGGCGGCTCGGCGACGGGGGTGGCGGAGGTGGCTGGGGGGAGGGGGGGGCGAGAGGGCGGGGAGGGGGGCGCTCCGATGAGGATGCGGCGGAAGCCAAACAGAGAGCTGCGAGCGGAATCGTGATGGCCTCCCGGCTAGTACAGCTTCCTCGCGACTCGCTGAAACTGTACCAAGCAATGTTATTTTAAAAAATTATTTTATGAAACTCTAAGGGGATATTTATAGGAATTTTGTGGAATTAAATATAGATACACTATGAGGTAAATGACAGGGTTTTTTTTCCGGCAGCCACTAATGAAAGCGATTGTTTCAGGTTATGCATAGCTTGTTAAAAGTTCAATTTGTAGCACAAGTGCAGAAAAATGAGATGATCCTCATGTGTTCAGATAAATATGTGAATGCAACAAAGAAAACCAATTACATTTTCCTGACCGCATCAGCTACAGTTGGTATTAATATTTCATTTCGTGGTTTGCATATATGAATAAAAATAAATGTAATGGTATAAACCTTCTCGTACCAGTTTGTTTCCAAATTTCTCTATCTGGGAGAGCTTTTCGGCTTTTCCCCACCTCTTCCCAGCTGCCATCTATCACCACACAAACTACATTTTTTCACATTTTCTCAAATGTTCTTAATTTTTTCGTTCCTATAATAATAGAACTGAAATATGACTTTAGGAATATTATAGATGAGTAAAATCACATCTTATGTGAAAATTTTCGTTGAAAAATTTGGACCGGTTTTTGAGAAAAAGTCTTTTAAGCGGTACTGTAAATGCGAAATTTGAATCTCATTTTCACATAAATGTTATACGTTTCTGAGAAACCTCACAAAAATTATTTGCAGCAATTTTATTCAGAAAGGTATACCAATCGCTGATGATGTAAATATTATCAACGTCAAAGATACTTCAAAGAAAATTACATTTCTGTATAATTGAAAAAACAAAAAATGCATAAATGTGGCATTGATGTAATGCTGTTAAGTCCATATAGCACTATTCGTTAAAAAAAGTTACAGAAAAAATTTGGAATTGTTTTCCAGAAAATTACGTTTCAGCATTTCCGAAAATGCGGAATTTTAAGCTATTTTTCACATAAATATGTTCAGTTTTCGAGAAACTTTATCAGACGTAATTTTAAGCACCTGTACTCATATATGCAATAATGTGAACAAATCACTATTAATATAAATATTAATGACGTGAGAGAGCTGTGAAAACGGTTGTATTTTTGGACTTTTTCAAAACACAAAAGAAAAGAGCAAAGTGGCTTTTATGTCATCTTTTTAACATTAACTCTAGTACCAAACGTTTAGAGAAAAAAATTGAGCCATTTTTGAGAAATTCTTGTTTTTGATATTTTGTTTTATTGCACATATTTCACTAAATATTATGTGAAAACTACTGTAATTTTCAAAAAAAATTCAATGACTTTAATGAAAGAACTAATAATGGAGAATCAATTTCATAAGAAGGAAAAATCTCCATCTTGAATTAAGTAGTAGGAAGGCACTGAAAAAATTAAAACTTTCGCCATTTTCGAAATTTTAGAATTACAGAGAAAATCAGACCTATGGTATACGTACAAGTGCATTTAGCTCTGTTCTTATAAAAATTTGAAGATGTACGGACGGACAGATAGACAGGCGTACGGGCAGGTAGATGCGTGGGCGGACAGATAGATAGGCGGGCGGACATGTAGATAGGCGACCGGACAGGCGGAGAGGCAGACGGACGGACGGACGGACCGACCGGACGGAGGTTTTGAAAGAAACACTTTTTCGGCATCAGGAGACCCCAAAACGAGTATTTCCATTGACATCTCAAAATCGATTTTTTGCAGCATTACATAACTTTCTCTATGTTATGTATATTTATCCGGTAGTGTAAAGCCATTTTCTTAAAAACGGCTCCATAGTTTTCAACCGAAATTTTCTTATAAGCCGAGATTTTACTTTTCTATAAAGTTCTTGAAGTAATATTACATTTATATTAATAGTAAACCAAACAATTGATAACATTTTTAAAAAAATGTACTTTGGCGGCGATAGATGACAGCTGGCAGGAGTATGTGGTAAGTTTGAAAAGATATTCGGGGCCAAAAAATTAGAAACCTAATACGAGAATGTTTATGCCATTCTGTAGGGCCACTAGTTAAAAAAACATTTGCGTAATTTTTGAAAAAAAGGTAGAAGGACCAACGGACCGATGGACCGACGGTCAGACGGACGGACGGATGTTTAAAAAAATACTTATTCGGTATGAAGGTCTCACTATACGTGAAATCTGGCTACATAACAAGTTAGAGGGAATATTTTTCTACATATTAGAACAGAATTGATCCACTGTTTTCGGATAAGATCCCACAATGCGAGTTTTTCTATCGAAAAAATGGCCGTTTTTGCCGCAGCATTACATCACTTTCTTTAAACTACATATATTACTTATAGCATATACGAACGTATACAAGAAAGTAAATATCCGTTTACGAAGAGAAAATAAAACTCGAGGTATAAATAAAATTAATAAATAAATTAAATAATAAATAATTAAATTTAAATAAAATAAATAAATGTCTTTATTGGTGGCGAGGTTCAGGCCATTTAGCCTGTTCTTCCGCCTGACCACTTTCAAAATTTATATAGCAATAGTACATAATAAAGTAAGTCATTCAATGA